>JAOTAX010000198.1:28402573-28412885 GCA_025629825.1 Erythroxylum guanchezii | reverse complement strand
GGTTGAGGATACAACAACAAGGAGAAGATAGATTGCTAAAGGAAAAGATTCAAAAGCAAAGGATTTGGATACAAGAATAAGGAGAGGATAGCGCAGTAAGGATTTAAAGCTGTAGCAAAGGAGTCAGTAATACTCTTCATCTTGTTTATGTTTTTGTTGTCCTTATACCATATCATGTATGGATTGGCATGATGATTTGGATTTTTTGCTTCCGTTGAAAAATGATTTCTTAAAAGTTTTGAAATCTACAGTTTCTCCAAATATAGCATGCTTTCTTTTTCCAATCCAACAGTTTCAGAGTTAAATTTAGATTCAGACGAATTCAGATCTTCGTATGTTGCCATCATGCTCTTTTTGTTTTCTTGATTTTTCTTTTTTTTTCTTTTGAGCAACGGGCATTCAGACTTCTAACGTCCTGGTTTATTACACTCATAGCAGACGATAGAACTTTTCTCATTCTTTGAATCGTCTTTGCTATTCTTTTTAAAAGAGAAGTCTTTATTTCCATTTGATTTTTTTTTCCACATCCTTCTAATCTTTCTTGAAATGAAGGATAGTTCATCTTCTTCCTCACTTGAATCTTGATCAGATTCACTAGTATCATCATTCTTGATTTCTTCAATCTTTAATGCTTTTGAAGAAGTGCTTCTTTTTTTCTGTATCTTTTGATTCTTCTGACCAGCCTTTAATGCAATAGATTTATCCCTTTTGGGTTTATCTTCTGCATCAAGCTCTACTTCATAGATTTTCAGTGAATCAAGCAATTCATCTAGCTTCAGTTGACTTAAATCCTTAAATCTTTGGCCTCTTATATTACTGTTACATTGGGTGTCCATCTTTTTGGAAGACTTCTGAGAATCTTTCTGACATGATCTTGACTATCGTAGATTCGCCCCAGAGCTTTAATTCGATTAACAATTGTTTGGAATCGTCCAAATATCTAATCAATAGTCTCGTCTTCTTTCATCTTGAACAGCTCATACTGATGAACAAAAATACTAATCTTGGATTCTTTTACCTGGTTTGTGCCTTCATATGCAATGGCTAATGTGCGCCACATTTCCTTTGCAGATTCGCATCCATGAACCTTATCATATTCACTTCTGCTTAAAGCACAGCTTAAAAAGAACTTGGCCTTTGATTTTAATTGAAAGCGAGCTTTCTGATCAACCGACCGTTGGTCACAAGAGATGCTATTCCCTTCATTGTCTGTTGGAGTAAATGGACCATTTTCATTGATATCCCAAAGATCAATATGTGTGGATTTTATAAAGAGTCGCATTCTATCCTTCTAATAATGATAATCTTCACCATTGAATGTAGGGGGTCTTGAGATCGAGGCACCTTCTGCTATAAAAACATGTGATTCAACCATGGATCTTTGTCCTCACTTTGTAACAGTATTTTTTGGAAACCTGCTCTGATACCAACTGAAATAAATCACTTGTTAATATAGAAATCACGTATAATATGTAAAATACACAAGAAGGGGGGTTGAATTGTGTTAAATCGTCCAAGTTATTAATCTTTAAAAACTTCTTGATTTTCTTTACAAATTCAGACGATTACAAAACAATTCACTTAATTTGATGAGTAATGCAACAACGAAAATTAGTATCTATTCTTCTAACAACAAGAAAATTAAAGAGATAAAAGTTAGAGAATATGATACCACGATTTATATTGGTTCACCCTTAACATTGAGCTATGTCCAATCCTCAGAGTTTGTCTGAGATTTCACTATATCTTTCAGCGTTACAAGTATTATTTCTATACTTGTAGAGCCTCTTCAGGTCTCTCTCACAAAGTATTCTTTATCTGCTTCCTTAGCCTCTTCAGGCTCTAGTCTTTCTTTCACTTGACAAGATATTGTTTTGAGCTTCTCGTTACAGATGTATATGCTCTCTTTCTTTCTTTCTTTTCTCAGAATATTTTTTCACTGTGTGAGCACTTGAGAACTTGAATACAGTGTTTCTCTAAGTATGCTTTTGTACAATCAAATTTTCTTTTCTCTTGTATCCATTTAGTTTACGACTATGACTAATATTTATAACCTAAATCTTCAATTGTCTTCTTTGAGAAATCTGCTTGTAAAGTCTTCTAAAAATTGTTATTAATTGAGTCCTGTAACCAACTCCACTAACTGACGTTCTAGAACATTCTTCAATTACATCGTCTTGTACAGATATATATGCTTTGTCTGGTGTCTTAGACTAAGCACTTTGCACTTCGTCTGATCCTTCTTAGACGATTTGTCTTATTCATCTTTTACTTACGTATCGTCTTGATTTGACAATTTGTGTCACTTACATTTATCTGCGCACTTAACAAGTTCATCAAAATAATTCACACACTTCTATGATTATTATTATTTGATTTTCATCAAAATTAATAGAATAAGTGAAGTCTTCTTGACTTAACAATGGATACATCCATTGATATTGAACTGAGTCGACTAGTTTTGCCTCGTGTGCTAAATGCGCAGGTGGATGCTCCATACAGTCAAAGAAGCTTGGAGGAAAAATCCCTTCTAACTTGCATAAAATTAATGGAATTTCCCTTTCTAGTTTTTCCGTTTCAAGTAACTTGATTTCAGATGATGTTAAACTTTTGAAAACCAAGCTTAATTCTATTATTACTTCCCAAAGCTTATTTGGTAGCAACTCCCAAAATGCAATTGGAATTAGCCTTTGCATAAACATATGACAATCATAACTTTTCATCCCAAACAATTTGTACTTCCTTATGTCCACACACCTTGCCAAGTTTGAAGCATAACCATTGGGAAACTTTAGACTTTTCAACCATTCACACAAAATTTCCTTTTTTTTTCCAAAATGTAACATGCTTTTGGATATTTACCGGTGCGAAGATTTTTATGTAACTTATTCCTTCGATAAAAAAGATTCAAATCAGCTCGGAATTTTGCATTGTCTTTTGTCCTCCCTTCGATATTCATTATAGTATTGAAAAAAATTTCAAAAATATTTTTTTCAATATGTATCACATCTAGATTATGACGTATCAATTTAGTTTTTCAATATGGCAAATCCCGAAAGATGCTTCACTTTCTCTAACCAAATTTTTTACTAATACTTGTATTAACTTCATCAGCTTCAAATTCTGTAACTTTCAGCAAGCATAAGTCCTCAATCTCCTGCAATATCTCTTCACCAGCTTTGTGAGGGGAAAGAGGTGTTTTGCCTATCCTATTCTTAATGAACTTTTGTTATTGCATCTAAATAGATGATATAGAGGAAGAAATTTCATGTGGTTGTCAAACTAACATGTTTTGCCCCTGTTTGGAAGATAAAAAGCATCAGAATCATTGCCACAATAAGGACAGGCCAATTTTCCTGCTATGCTCCTTTCAGATAATATGGAATATGCCAAAAAATCACTAATGGTCCACATCAGAGCCACTCTCAACATAAAATTTAGTTCACAGACACATAATATGTCTCAACACCATATTCCCAAAGATGTTGTAATTCAGATATCAATGGTTGTAAGAATACATCAATTTTATGCTTTGGATTTGCAGGCCCTGGCACAATCACTATCAAGAATATATATGCTTCCTTCATACACATCTATGGAGGCAAATTATAAGGAGTAATTATGATTGGACATGACGAATATTAAAAGCCAGATTGACCAAAAGATTAGAATCCATCTGTCGACAATCCTAACCTAACATTTCGACTTTCAGCTACAAACTCATAATAGGTGTCATTGAATTGTTTCCATGCCAGTGCATCTGATAGATGACTTATTATTCCATCTTCCTGTCCGTGTTCATTATGCCATCTCATGTGAGATGCAGTAACATCAGAAGCATATAGTCTTTGAAGTCTCAGAGTTTACGGGAAATAATACATCCGCTTCTAGGGTACTAATTTCTGTTTCATAGAACACTTTCTAGGCTTGAACCTAGATTGACCACAAAATTTGCAGCCTTGTAATTCTACATCATCTCCCCAATACAACATACATCCCAATTTGCAACAATCAATCTTTTCAACAAGCAAACCAAGACCCTTAATAAGTTTCTTCATATTGTAAAAACTATTAACCATTATATGATCAATAGGCAATGATTCATTATACCATCCAAGATTTTTTTTCAAAACTACAATCAGAAATATGCCCTTCAAACTTTATGTTCAATATTCGAGCAATTGAAGACAATTGAGTCATTGTCTCACAATTTGTCCATAATTCTTAGTCCACTGAGTGTAGTAAGTCAAAAAATTGTTTTGCATGTGGGTTTGGTTTTTCTTCAAGATTTTCTATATTTTCCTAAAAGGTATAACCAACTACATCATAAACCATTTGCATGTAAGTATTTTCATTTGCATCCATATTATTTGTTCTTAATCCAATTCCCCTTTCAAACTCATTTAAGTTCACTAAATATTGTACTTCATTACCCCTTGAGGTGCTATAAATTAATGGTTCCCAATGTCGTGCCCACTCAAAATAATTTGGGACAAACTCTTTTCCCAGCAAATGCCCATTCACTTCATCAATAGGAAGGACACGAATGTGTTTGCACTTTTTACATGGACATATGATCTTTGGGTCATCCATATATGCAGGTTGAGAACATGTATAATGAATAAAAGCTTCAACTCCCTCAATAAACTCAAGATTAATGAAACCATTAGTTGTTAATTGTCTATACATCCAAGATCTATCAACATTACTCATTTCTGTAAAACTATTAATTTCAAACAGTGATTCCATAGTTAGTATCCTTCATGTTCCTCAAAGTTTACAGAACATCTAACCTTTGCATAACATCCCCTAAGTATTAACCAATTGAATTAATCACCTACAATTGATTTCAAAACTATGGTACGTGGCATTGTTTACATCTATGAATCAAGAAAACAAGTTCTCATTGTGACTCATAGGCTCATGGAATTTTTAGAATTCTAGGGTCATGGAATTTATAGAATTCGATCAATATACAGACTTTGTGTACAGTTAACATGAGTCAAATGTTAAAGAGTCTTCTTTGTTCATAAATCAATACATGAACTTCTTATCCCACTAACTCTCTTATTTGATGGAATTGATGAGTGGAATTCCCAGTTTCTAATATAATAGAGCTTCTTTTAACAATCCATAGGAGCACAAACCTATTGAAAATGCACATATACCATATATACTACTAGTGAAACTATGACCAACAACATTTAAGCCACAAGAGTTCAAGTGCCAAGTAGCATACACAATATAAGAATTTTACCAATTGCAGCATAAATCAATAAAAACCTAAGAAAAATACTAGCAAAATAAGCAATGTAAATTTCCAGAATTATGGTAAGGTTTATAGTCATTGCTCAACTTCTTAAAATTTGAAGAAGAAAAATAAATTACTAGAACACAAAAGATTAATGATTCAACCATCTCCAAAGTCCTAGAATTATGTACATTAATATTGTATAAGGGCACTTCTACATTTCTTCTTCGTTCTTTATTTCGATAGTAACTCAACCAATATCCTATATTAAAGTTCCTCAAAACTCCTAAAATCATTCATTTATTAATCTCATCACCAATCAAATATACGTTCTGTAACATCCCAGATCACCCGCTTACAGATATTGTCCACTTTAGGCCTTGACCCAGCCAAGCCCTCACGGATTTGCTTTTCCCAAGGCCTTTCCAGGAGGTCACCCATCCTAGAACTACTCTCACCTAAGCACATTTAACCTCGGAGTTCTGATGGGATCCAGTCCATTAGGCCATGGAAAAGCAAAACTTTGAGGGCTTGGTTGGGCTAAGGCCCAAAGCGGACAATATCTGTAAGCGGGTGATCTGGGATGTTACAAGTGGTATCAGAGCAGGTACCCGAACCGTTGTGCCAGCTAGGCTGGACCCCAAAGAGGGCTGGGCCCTAAGGGGGGTGGAGAATGTGAGATCCCACATCGGTTGGAGAGGGGAACGAAGTATGCCTTATAAGGGTATGGATACCTCTCCCTTAGAGACGCGTTTTCCATGTACTAATGGAACGGATCCCATTAGAACTCCGAGG
This sequence comes from Erythroxylum guanchezii, assembly GCA_025629825.1. NCBI lineage: Eukaryota > Viridiplantae > Streptophyta > Magnoliopsida > Malpighiales > Erythroxylaceae > Erythroxylum > Erythroxylum guanchezii. The sequence goes on along the minus strand of JAOTAX010000198.1, from coordinate 28,406,839 downwards.
TTAAACGTGCTTGGGTGAGAGTAGTTCTAGGATGGGTGACCTCCTGGGAAGGCCTTGGGAAAAACAAAACCGTGAGGGCTTGGCTAGGCCAAGGTCCAAAGCGGACAATATCTTTAAGCGGGTGATCTGGGATGTTACAGATGGTATCAGAGCCAGTTCCTGAACCGTTGTGCCAGCTAGGCTGGACCTCAAAGAGGGCAGGGCCCTAAGGGGGTGGAGAGTGTGAGATCCCACATTGGTTGGAGAGGGGAACGAAGTACGCCTTATAAGGGTATGAATACCTCTCCCTTACAGATGCGTTTTCCCTGGCCTAATGCACCGGATCCCATCAGAACTTCGAGGTTAAATGTGCTTAGATGAGAGTAGTTCTACGATGGGTGACCTCCTGGGAAGGCCTTAGGAAAAGCAAAACCGTGAGGGCTTAGTTGGGCCAAGGTCCAAAGCTGACAATATCTATAAGCGGGTGATCTGGGATGTTACACTTTCATAACACAAACTTAAATGTAGATTAACAATACTTAAAATTTAAAGCCACAAACCGAAGTTCATACCACAAACAAGTTTCGGTTGGTGCAGGCCATTAAAATTAAAAATGCAGCAAGTTCAAATGGGAGGTTCAAACCACAAACAAATACCTAAATTAAACCAAGTACACAAAAACCTAGTAAATAACAAAACCCACTTACCTCAACCGACTCACAGAAGAAGTCACTGAAGCACGTGAAGGAAGAAGAAGATGGAGCTAGAGTGAGCTGACGGCCAAAGAAGATAACCAAAAAAAGGAAATAAAGACAATGACAACAAAGCAGTACACAAATCATAGTAATGAATAAGTCTCAATGACCTCGTTAAAAACAATCAAAGAATAAAATGTTACCTCAACTGATGATTAAAGGAAGAAGACAACGACGACAGGTGATGGGTGAGTGACGAAGAGGAGTAAAGATGGTTAACTATACATAAAAACAAAAGATCATTCTTAAATGATATGTTGTACATCTTCAATTTCTCACATTTTAAAAAAAATTAGATATGAAATCCTAAAGTAAGCTAGATAGGAAATCCTAAAGTAAGCTAGAATGAAGTTCCAATTGATAAACTCAAAAGCTTTAAAATAAATAATCTTCATACTGTAACTTTAGTTAAGTGTTTTCTTATAGTAGTTTTGGACTTAAATCATCTCATCATGATTTAAAAACCTAAAAAATTAACAAATTAACTCATAATCATACTATATATTCTCATATTAGCATAAATGAGTGATGCAACACCTAATATTAAGTATATGTAAAATAGCATTTTAGCAACTATAAAAATGTTAAAATATATGGATTTGGTATAAAAGGCTTGGACATACAAGCATGGACCTTATCTCTAACCTCAACTCTAAATAACTTTTCAATAAACTTCCAAGGGTAAAATTAAACGTCAACTCCTAATATTGGTGTTTTATTCTTAGCTAAAAAAGATGAATGATTTGGAGAATTTCTTAAATTTGTAAAGAGGGTTCAAAATGAAAAAAAAAAAACTCTCTATTACATCTATTAGGAGTGAACATAGTAGGAAGTTCAAGAATGAAAGATTTGAAACCTTTTTATGAGGATAATAGTATCTTTCATAATTTCTAATAGAAGATCCCCTCAATAAAATGGACTTGTTGAGAGGAAAAATAGGACTTTGTAAGAAATAGTTAAGACTATGATAAATGAGTATGATCTCCCTACAAATTTTTAAGCAAAAATTATGGCTACAACATGTTACAGTTTAAATAGAGTCTACATAAGACCAACTTTGGATAAAAGCCTTTATGAGATTTGGAATGGGAAGAAGCCAAAAATTAGTAACTTTAAAGTTTTTAGATGTAAATACTACATTTTGAATACTAAAGATAACTTAAAATGTAAATACTACATTTTAAAATAACTGCAATATAGACATTCCACGTAAAGAACTAATCAACAACCTAATTCAAATAAGAAATATGCATAACCAAGCATGATAAATAAAACAACTTCATGAGCCATAGTTTGAACTTTGAAGTGTTATGATTGATATCTCCATCACTTTTCTACAAAGTGGTGGCAGTAACAAGCAAAATATGCCACTTTCCATCCTCTAAAGCCACTAAATTACCACCGAGCTTTCATACAAGATCATATCATACAGCATTTATAGCCTTAGCTAACTAGTGAAAAGAAAAGTATAGCAAAATCCATTATATATATATATATACCCAAAAATGATCAAAGAACTTGGCACTTTATTGTGTGAAGATTACAACTTCATCGGCTTGTTCTTAGTTGTTAATCATGATATGAGGAATAAAACACAACTCAAACTTCTCAATTCCAATATGTTAAAACATCAATATTCTTGACAACTACAGTACAACTCTAAAAGGACAATCAATATAATACTATCCCTATAATTATTCGTTGGCATAAAAAGACAAAAACATGATGACGTTTATACAATAGTTGAAGTAGATCCGACAATGACAGCGAGGAGGTGCAGTCGAACGACGATGACGATGATACGCGGTGGCACGATAAGGAGGCATGGTCGGAAGACGACAAGCGCGGTGGGACAAATACGACAAAAAAGAGAAACGGGGCTGCAATGGACGAGCAGAAATGGGGGGAAGAAGCTATTGGGGATTTAGCTTAAACCACGTCATTTTTGTTCATTTTAAAATGCTGAACCGGAGGCAAATGACAACGTTTAGGACTAAAATTTATCAACAGAATTTACCGACGGAATTTACCGAGGGACCACTGTTAGTAAAGCTTTCTTTACCAATGGGCATTTCTCACCGTTGCTAAATTCCGTCAAAAAATTTACCGAGTTGATTTCCCTCTATATTTACCGACGGATATTTTTTTTATTGCAAATTGAAATTTTTGCTGACAATTTTAGCGACGAAACATGATTTTTCGTTGGTAATTTCCAACAGTTCTGTTTCCATCGGTAATTGTCCATCGCTAAAAACTAATTTTCCTGTAGTGACTTGCGATTGTTTCAGATTGTATTTTCTCATGGTTAATTTGTTGCTCTTTGGTTGTTGGGATGTATTTTCAGTCTTAATTGAACCATTAAAATTTTTTATTTCTTTTTTGTTTATAGTTTTCAATATATTGAATGTTCTTTTTTAACTATCTAGTATTGTGTTTTAGCGTTATACAAAAACCCAATTCCTATTTATTTATACAAATTAGTCTTTGCCATTGTGATTTGCAAAGTAAGGTGAGAGGTGACTATTATTGGTTTATATTTTGGACTATCTAAATTTTGAGTTATTTACTATCATTTGTACTTGTGATTTTCACATTCTTTTATTACAATGTCCATTTTAGAACTTAACATCAATCCTTGTTTCCTTTCTCAAATAAACTTAAATTCGTTTAGGGAATTATTGGACTTGTCTTCTATAGTTTTTGTTAGGCATTAGATTAGAAGTGGTGGCTTTGACTTTTAATGATAAAGAAAGAGCTAGTCCTTCAGTGAGTTTTAAGTCTAGGAGAAGAGAAGATGTTGACATATTATGGATAAGTTTTTGGAAAATTGGCACCCTCACAGGGAAGTCATTGGAATTAATAGGGATCTTAGACAAATATAAGATTCATATAGCATGTGTCCAAGAGATAAAGTGGATAGGGGCTAAAGCAAAAGAGATTAATGGGTTCAAACTTTGGTATTTAGGGTGTTCAAGGCAATAGAACAGGATAGGTATCTTACTTGTTAAGGAACTTATACATTATATGGTAGGGGTAAAGAGGACTAATGATATTATTCTATCTTTAAAGATTGTGGTGAAAGGTTTTATTTTCAATGTGGTGTGCGTTTAGGCACCTTAATTAGGGTTGGATGAACAACTTAAATGTTAATTATGGAAAAAGCTAAATGAGGTGATTCAAAAGGTCCCTCCTGACGAGAGACTTATTCTAAGAGGAGACTTTAATGGTCATATAGGGGGAAATTTGGATAGATATTTATAGACTCATGAGGGTTTTGGGTATAATGATCGGAATGATAATGGGACTAATTTGTTAGATTTCATGGTAGCATTTGAGTTAGTGATAACTAACTCATTTTTTTAAAAAACAAGGAGCACCTACTATTGGGACCCGATCTCGCAACCGGATCCCAACCGGAAACACAACGAAAAACAAAGAAAACATATCGAAAGCAAAAATCGAAAGAACGGATTCTTATCAAATTCACAGCGGAACGAAACGGAAGCAAATCGAAACAAACGTTTCGAAACGA
>JAOTAX010000198.1:28383538-28393612 GCA_025629825.1 Erythroxylum guanchezii | reverse complement strand
AAATTTTCTCACCAATTTCTTTCTCATTTAAATTCATTTTAATATTTCTAATTTTCACCAAAGTTCGGGGTCCAACACCTACTGACTTTTAAGATTAGAGCCACAAAAACTCATATGAATTTATAAGGCAAAGTCATTGACCTAACTGTAGGAATTACAAGGTAATACCTAAAGCTAGCTTGTTAACTCAACATAGATTGTTGGTTATGTATCTTATAATTAAGGGTTAGAGGAAGAAGAGAAGTTCTAGAAGGTGTACTAAAGTTATATAGTGGAATCTAAAAGGAGAAATGATGGAACAACTTAGAGATAGAATAATATATGGAGATGAATGAAAATAGGAAGGAGATGCTAACCAGATGTGAGAGAGAGTAATTTTTTTTTAAAGAATTCAACTATAGAGATCTTGGGTATAACTAAAGAGATCTTGGATGTTTCTAAAGGACCCTAGGGTAATAAGATGGAGTCTTGGTGGTGGAATAAAGAAGTATAAGAAAAGTTTAAGATTAAGAAGGTTGCTTATAAACCTCTATTGGATAGCACCATAAAGGTAAAGAGGTAGATAATAGAGAAAGTTACAAATTGACAAAGAAAAAGCCAAAGAAGGTAGTCTCAAAAGCTAAAAGCAGAACTTATAAGAAATTATATCGATTGGAAACTAAAGATGGATCAAATTATATGTTTAAGTTGTCGAGACCTAGGGAACATAAATTAAGAGACTTCAATCAAGTTCATTGTTTAAACGATGAAGCAGGGCGAATGTTCATGGCTGGAAATGACATTAAGAGTAGACGGAAGAGATACTTCTATTTCTTTTTTAATGAAGGCATAGAGGACAACATCTCTTTAGGTGATTTTATCAAATGCAAGAGGTTTCGTAACTTTACTTATTATCGAAAAATCATAAATGAAGAAATTAAAAGATCTTTGACGGAGATAAAGAGTGGAACGGTAGTAGAGCTTGAGGAGATACCCTAAGAGTTATGGAAGAGCTTAGGTGAAGAAACTCTTACTTAGCTAGCTAAGATTTTTAATGTGATCCTAAAGTTTGCCAAAATATCGGATGAGTGGAGACTTAGTATGCTAATTCCTTTATACAAGAACAAATGGAAGATCTAAATTTGTAATAACTATAGAGACATCAAACTACTTAGTTACACTATAAAGTTATAGGAGAAGGTGATTGAGAAGAGAGTGAGAAGGATGCACCTATCTTAAAGAACCAGTTTGGTTTCGTACTCCCAAGGTCCATAACAAAAGCTTTACATCTCCTTAAAAGATTAATGGAATATTACAGGAAAAGACTATCCTACACATGATTTTATTGACTTAGAAAAGGCTTATGATAGGGTGCCTAGATAATTCATGTGGATGTGTTTAAAAGTTAAGGGAGTTCCTGTAACCTATATACAAGTTATTAAGGATATATATGAAGGTATAAATATTAGAGTAAAGATGATAGGAAGAGATACGTAGTATTTTTCTATCGATGTTTAGCTACATCAAGGCTCCTTATTAATTCTCTTTTTTTTTGTATTAGTGATGGATAAGCTCATAAAGAATATCCAAGGCAATGTGCCTTAGTGTATTTTGTTTATGAATAGAATTATTTTAGTGGATGAAACAAAATAGGATGTCAATGTCAAGATAAAACTCTAGAGGGATATGTTAGAACCAAAGGGCTTTAAATTAAGCAGGACTAAGACTGAGTACTTATAATGTAACTTTTTAGGCTATAGGGTGGCTTCGAATATGGACGTAAAGCTTGCTTCAGAAGTTATACCATAAAGAAAGTGTTTTTAAGTATATAGAATCTATCATCCAAAGCAATGGAGAGATCGATCAAGACATAGTTCACCGTATCAAAGCAGGGTGGCTTAAATGGAGAAGTAGATAAGAGTTTTATGATGCAAGAAGATACCATTCAAGCTCAAAGGTAAATTTTATCGTTTAGTGATTAGGCTAATCATGCTCTATGAGGTAGAGTGTTGGCCAATTCAATAGGAGAATAGTCATAAGTAAATGGTAGTAGAGATGAGAATGCTCTATTGGATGTGCAACCTTATTAGAAGAGATAAGGCTAGGAATGTAATCGTAAGAGACAAATTAAAGATGATTAATATTAATAAGAATTAAGGGAGACAAGGTTATATGGTTTAGACATGTTAAGAGGAGGAATCCTGATGCTCTAGTGAGAAGATATGAGAAGATTGTACTTAGAAAATGTAAGAGATAGAAAAAAGGAAAGCTTAAGAAGAATTGGGGGAGGTAATCAAGAATGCTATGACTCTATTGGACCTTAATGAGGATGTGACTCTTAATAGAAAAATTTGGCATACTAAGATACGGGTAAAGAATTTCACATAGAGAGGTTCTTCTCTTGTTTATTGGTCTTTTAAACATCTTCTTTTAAATCTTATGTCTTTTATTTAGCCTAAAAATTTAATATTTAGTACTTCCCTCTTAATTATTTAGCCTAAACATTTCTTACTTAGTATAAGCATTTTCTTGTTATGACTCGCTTGTTCTCTTCTTTCTAGTTTGTATATTTATTTACTTATTTGATCTTTTGTTTTTATTATTTACCTTGTTATATATTTATATAAACATAAAAAAGAATAAAAAGTGTTTCTAAATTTTAAATAAATAACTATTCCATTGGCCTTCTAGTTATGAATAGAGCTAGTAGTCAATTGAGAATGTGATGTAGTTGAGTAACCGAATCGACACGTATCATAAATGTGTGCCTTTGCGTCAAAAGACTATAATGACGTTCTAACCAAGCAACTTACTAAAAACATGACTTAGTCGAGTAACTGGATCGACATTCATCACCAATGTTTGCCTCCGTGTAAAAAGCCTAAGTCCATTTCCACATAAAGTAATAAAAAATGTTTTCTAATAAAACCTACCAAACTTGTAAGTAGCTTAACTTTTCATGAAAATGTATTTAGTAGTAGTTATAGAGTTGATTGACCAAATAATTATTATGTGTGTGTACAATTGAAAGGCGTGAATAAACTTGACATTTAAGTTTTGATTAATATATATATTTAGTCCAGAGCTCCTAGACGCGAACTTTGCATGTTAATAATTTGGAACAACTTGAACGATTGTGTTTAGAGTTAAATTTGTTTCATGAAGTTGAAGCCATTGTATCATTATTGCATTATGTGATTTGTGGTTTTGTGTTGTTTGTTGTTTTGTTTGTTTGAGGACAAGCAAATGTTTAAATGTGGGGATGTGATAAGTGTAAATTGCATCATGTTTTAGGGCATAGTTCGATATGTATTTAGCCGCTAATTCGATCATTTAGTATGTATTTAGGTTAAAATTGTGTTAGTTTGTTTATTATTTGTGTTTGAAGTGTTTTATGGGTTAGTACAAGTTTCTGAGCTTAAATATTATATTTTTTAGGTACGTTGATGTATTTGTTAGTGTTCCAGAGTCAATATCGAAGAATGGAGGAATTTCAGAGGGAACCAAGGCTATAACACAGGCCCGCAATCGTGATAAAAGGCTTATATGTGAGCCACGTTCGTGGCTTGCATCGGGCAAACGCATAAATGCTTACAAACTTCACATTTTGAGGGACTTTTGGGATGTTTCGGACCCCAGAAAAACCCTAGGGTTACCCAAAACATAAAAGACTATTTAAAGAACAACAAGTGAAATAAAAGAGAGAGCTTTTTCGTGTAGCCACATTTGAAACGCTAAGAGAGAATACTGAGAGAGAGAAAGAAGAAGAAGGAATAGAAAGAAGAGAAAGACAAAGCTGACTTGACGTGCTTCCCAAATTAAGAGGTTTTTCGATGTCGCAGCCTTCTATTGTCTATTCCATGTCGTATTTCCTTTTCGTTTCGATCTTATTATTGTATAGAATTAAGATGGATAGTATGATGATAGGATTTGGAATATTGATGTTCTTCTAAACTCTCCTTTGGGATTTTATTTTGATTTAATGGTATCCGTGTTAATTTTGTGTTATTTGAATTAGGTATTGTGATTTGTTGCGTTTTTTGCATAATTAGGTAATAAACTGAGAGGGTGAACCGAATGAAAAACAATTGGATCGGATTAATGAGAGTTAGGTGATTCAATAGAACCTATAACGAATCAGATCGATAATTGTGCGGAGAGAGATCCCATATAAGACCCGATAATTTATTAGAGTGCTTTAGATCTAATTAGGATTGTGAGTCTTTTGTTAATTGAGAGATTACAAATTTCATAATCCAATTAGGATTTATAAATTAGAATTTAATGGTTATAACTCGAAAGAGAGTAATCAACCATAGGATCGTCTAGAACTGACGTCCTATTAACACATAATCGACTAGGTTAGCATTAATGACAGGTAAAATTTCATTATCATAACTTGATTAATTTCTCTTATTTGATTTCCACTGTGCTTCTACATTGCTAAAATTTCATTTCTTTTGTGTTATTTTCTGAATTACATCTCTTGCCAATCAATTTCTCGAATTTACTTTTCTTAAGAACTTTAATTCCGTTACTTCAATTTCCTTAGCCTTAGATAACATAGAATTATATTAGTCTTCCTCTTCGTGAGATCGACACCTCTTATACTACAGTTGCGACTTGTGCACTTATGATATTTGAGAACTTATAAATTTTAATGCTGAAACGATACGATTAATGCTCAAATTTAAGAAAGTAAAAGTACCCACATTATTGAACAATGTAATTTCACATGTTTCAAGCTTATTGAAAAGTTCTTCAAATTTTATTGAATAAAGATTGTCCAGCGAACGATAATTAATAAAAAGTCGACAAATCCCAGTACACAAGGATCCTGACTTTGCTAAGGTTGGGAGAGGTACATTAATTATACGCAATTTTCCTTTTATATTTTTACAAAGAGACTATTTCTATAACTTAAATTTGTGACCTTATGATTACAAAAGAATAATCTTACTAATTACTCAAAAACTCGCCCTCATACGATAATTAATATTAAAATTAATATAAAGATTGGTTATTTAAAGAATAAATTCATATGGTTACCATCCCAATTTCTATTGGCCGTTTAATCTAAAGAATGGCAATTGATAGACATATAGAAATATGACTACACCAGGCAACCAAGGTACACAGACAAAGTCCAAAGTATCTATCATTATTATAGTCGCATCAATTTGAAGGTATAGCTAGCTAGGACGAGAAGTATGCCTTTCACTATGTGTTCGTGGAGTAGGTCACGATTTTAGGCTTATTTCGTGTCTATCCATATGCGGATGGCAGTTCAGCCAATCTCACATCTCTCAGAAGATTTTATATCACATCTTTAGATAAGACAGCCTGGTTAAGATATTAATGCCAGTTAATTAATGGTTCGGACTTTTCCAAATGGGCTGGAAACATGCAGGTCCCAGAGAATAAAGGGAAATGAGGAGCCTTTTACCTTTCTTTTAAGTTTTAAAAGACTCCACGGATCTATTAAACTTCAAATTTCTTTCCTAAACCTTTAGTTTTGCATCGTTCACTAGTAGTTTATTGGTCAGGCCCTTTTCTTGTAATATAGTTAAACTTGCACAAACTAACTGAATCAACTCTAAATGTACTATGACAGGAGGGAAACTCCAGTTTAATGTAATCAAAGCACCCGGAGATAGTTATTGAAGAATAAGGACAGGTAACAAAGGCAGTTAAAACTTTGGATGGGATACGATCAATCGTAAAGGACCGAGAAAGAAGTCGTCTGACTTTGAGAAAATCGGAAGGAGACTTCGAGAAAAAGATGGTGTCCATATTTAGCATAGTGTTGGAGTGTAAGGAATAAATAGTAGCAGACTAGTAGCAGTAATAAGAACTGTAACGAAACGCCTGTTCTGGGAATAATTATTCTCTTTCAGAGATTCGTTTGGGAAAGAAGCACAGAGAACCCACGGTGCAAAGAACCCTACTTTTGTTGTTTATATGTATGATGAGGACTGATTCACTCTACTATACAATATTCTCTTTTCCTTCAATGATTATGAATGTCACTCAACCATAGTTAAAAGGGTTTTATCCAGTCAATTACTTGTGTAAGGGGACAGTGATTAGTGTGATTAATTCTAACCTATGCTGGATTAGGCATAACCTGATCTTAAGAAAAAGATAATTAATCACCGTAATTGCATTTTTCAACGGGATTTTGTGTTTAGTTGTTCACATTATAAAGAGGCAACCCGGGAAAACATGTTGAAAATTAGCAATTAATGTCATTTGAGTTTTGAGAGAGAACTCGATAGCTGTCTTTAGTACTTTACTTGTACGATGAACTTTTATCTAGGGAAAAAAAATATTAGGCAGTAGTGTTACATCTCTCTTGTATCTGTGCAAATACACAAAATGAACAGCGGAGAGGAAAGAAGTCGGGAAATTAAAGGAGCCTCACGATGAATTTTTATTTATTATGTTGTTTAGTAATCATCTAATATTGTAAAAAATCTCTGTTTACCAAAAAAGAAAAAAAATTGAAGCTGACAATCCTGTCTTTAATCCATGTTCAATGTCCTCAAGTAGAAAATCTGTCTTTAATCCATGGTAAATACATTAAGATTGCAGTTGACAGCATTAGAATGGGCATTATTCTTTGTAAACTGATTATTCGTTCAAATAAAATTGGAACAAAGTTAAAATTGTAATTTCATCTTACTTCAAATTTCATATGTACACCCACTTTCCCGCAGATCTCTGGTGTTGAAAAGATGTAAATGCATAAATAACCACATAAAATCAATGCTAGCTGCGGCCTTCTGTCCCGGTATCAAAGCCACAAAAACCGGAATTAGAGGATTATTGAATCATTAACCTTAAAATTCAGATCATTTCCGATACTTGTCTTTACACCATACGGTCAGGTAGGCAAAGGTCGATGATGATCACCACCTCCAGCCCCCAATTAGGCATAAATTGATGTTTAGAAAACAAAAACTAAGCCAAATTTATTTATTTTTGGACCTTGGATGTTACAAAATCAACGCAAACAAATTCAAAACGGAAATTCTGTTCTTTAATCAGAGAGTATGTGTAGACATAATAAATACTTCACTGAACCACAGCTGCGGAACAGGGTTTTGGAGATATTTGGGAATTGCGTATCCGCAGAAACACGACTTTGTTACAGTAAGTGACCAAGAGTTACAAAACCCGGGAAGCTAATGTCGTGAAGCCTTTGCTTGTAACCTCTTTCTCATGTCCGCTGCCTCTAAAGCCCTGACCACGCTCCAGAATCAATCTGACAGAAGCCATAAGAGTCTAAAACCCTTATTCAGTTTCCACCCGTGTGAGGCTGATTATTACTTGGAGTCTTCCTAAAAGGAATGATTGGCCACCTTAGTCAGGCTGAAATAAAGTGCAGGAAGACAAAAGTTGCAAGATGTACCAAAACCTTGAGAATTTAGTTTCTACCAATTTGCTGCAGGCCACGAAATCCTTCTGTTGAAGCGAATCGAATGGCACATTTCACACAAGCTGTTACCCTTTCGTCCTCCGAGAGAATCATCATTTTCATGCTTATCATTATAATATTATTTAAAACACTGTATATTATTTGTTTCTTCACATATAAGACGCAAAGAAAACGTCTACAGGACAAGGCTCCAGAGAAAAGTCATGAATATACTATAACTTGGACATAATTCGTATACAGAAAGCTTTCTAGCTAGGTCGCTAGAACAAGTAACTACTTGCAATAATGCTGTGATAATTAATCATCATAGTTAAACACTATCCAACACTAAGTGAACAAATTCAAGGTTGAGCAGAGCGTTACCTCATCATAAGTCATATGGCTTTTTAAGTTGAGGAATGGAATAAAGAGACTGGTATCCACAAGCCATACTATATGTGAATCTTTCGCGTGAGAGACTAAACTAGATAAATAATGTACAGATGACATGATGACACAAAAAGTAAAGGGAGCTCCCTTCAGTCCAAGTACAGGAAGCTTAAGATTTAATTTGTCTCCCGCATCATTCACACATTTACTGAGCGCTCTGCTCGCCCTGAAACTCAGTATTTGGATGAATGAGTCGGCAGGTAATTAAATCCTACTACAACCTATGGGTGGACCAAAGGAAACTCCCTTAGCTGTTAATAATCGTCGAGACAAGAACAGTAACAACACTTAACTTGATAGATGTAGAACCAGCTTTAAAATGTACAAGCAATGCCCGCATAAGTTGAGATCAAAGAGATGGTAAGCTCTCAGAATAATTGAAACACCCTCTAGTCACAACCTTAAAAGATATCCCATATCCTTTCAGAAGGATCAAAAAAGGATTACTTTCTTTTAACGAAATTGCAAACCAATTTTAGCAATCATTAGTACTTTCAAACTAAATGACTATGGACGTCAGGAAGTTGGAAATTGGAATACATGCACATACAGAGGGAGACAGAGAGAGAAAGAGAGCGAAGGAACATATCTCAGCGACGTCAATACGGTAACGAACTGGATTAGAAGGAAGCACCCCTTCGCTGCTATATCGAAGCAAAATACTTCTTACGGTTACTTTAGGGGAGAGTCATGGGCTTATATAGGTGAAGCGAAGGTAGAGTTCAAAAACCAATTTGTTCTTATAGAATGTAGTATAATAATGTAAATGAATAAACTACATAAAGAAAGTCATATTCATATTCTTGCTTTATTTTTAGCCTTCTATGATCACGTAGAACCCTCCTGTTTAAATCATCGGCAATCTATCCATGTGCCGTCCAGCTTTAGCACTTTAAAAAATCTATTAGTAAAAGCTAATAAACACTTTAAAATTAGTTATAAAAAAAGAAAAACAAATTACTCCTGGTACTTGTTTAGATGAGTTTATATTAATTAGAGCTTTTGTTAGTAGAGTTTTTGTCAGAATAGCTTCTCTAAGAAGTTAGTTAACTATTTGACTGTCAATTAAAAAAAGATTTTTTTTAAAGAACTTCATAAAGTGGATTGTTTAGCAACATAAAAATAGAAATCACTTTTTTTAATTTAACTATATTTTATTTTGTAATAAAAATGATTCATACATATAAATAATATTTAAAGTATATTAATCAATATGCAAAGCATAATATATTAGGTTTACATTTGATTTGAAAGAATTCAACTACTATTAGGTCTTTTATGAATAGAATGAGTTTATATTTACTTTACAATTGTTTCATCAATTTACTTTCATTTAAATTGTGACATTAATAATTTCATGCTTAAAATGACTTCAAATTGATACATGTATCATTTGTTTTTTACTATTTCATGATGTGACAATTTAATTTTAGGAGATTTTGTCCACCCCACTGTTCACTTTCAAAACCTCTACGCTTCCCCCATCTGCTCCCTTCTTATACGTTTTAAGTAAAATGCATGCGTTAAACGTAAATGTCAGAAAAATATTTACCTGAAAAAGTTAAAATGAGGATGTCTACTTGAAAAGGCTAAAATGAGGGAATTTTTTTGAAAAGTTATAAATTTGAGCTTCTTAAAAAGTTGTATTTTAGCTGTCAAAAAGTTATATCTAGTAAAAAAAAGTACTTTTTCATTTTACAACCAAACACTCATTTTTCTTTAAAAACAATTTGCGGTAAAAAAGTACTTATTTACCCTCCAAAAGCTCAACCAAACAAGCACCTAGTCTCATGAGATATGTTAATTTTAACATTTACAAATCCTTAGAAGTGTAAGCTGTTTGCTTTCATGGCACGAAATAGATCCATATACCATACACTTTCTAATTTCAAGCTTATATGCATTCATGTGAGCCAGAGCCCAGAAGGGGAAAACTAATTTAGTTGTTGCAGTACACTTCAACCATTTTACTACCCAGAAGGGGAAATTTCAGGGTCGTTTGGTTCCACTTTTGTTTTTCTGTTGTTGTTTTTGGTTTCTGTTTCCTATTTTTAGTTTCTGTTTTTTTTTCTAAAAAAACGAAAACCTATTTGGTTGAGATTTGCAATATAAAAACTGAAAACAAAAACCTTTTTGGTTGAGATTCTAATAAAAAACTGAAAACAAAAATATGTTTAGTTTTATTATTATTATTATTATTATTATTATTATTATTATTATTATTA
>JAOTAX010000198.1:28355069-28370624 GCA_025629825.1 Erythroxylum guanchezii | reverse complement strand
TTATTATTATTATTATTATTATTATTATTATTATTATTATTATTAATCGAGATAGAAAATAGAGATATGTTGTTTTTCTGTCGAAGAAAACATGTCAAAGTTCAGAGAAACGATGTTTTTTGGTTTCTGTAAAACTGTTGTGGTTTATATCATTATTTAGTTGAAATCTATCCATAAATACTTTATATCATTATTGATTATTGATTTGAATTAGTATACAAAAGGATGATAGTTAGAAGAAAATTGCTTTTATAAGTCATATTATTAGTAATCGTTGAAATAGTCAAGTCGAATGAAAATTGCATATTATTTACACACATATAACTAATTTTTTTATGAGCTTTTGAGCCTAAGAGAATAATACATAAATTTTTAAGCTCTTTTAGTTCATTCATGTGTGTTATCATATATAGCTAAACAATTCTCAAACTTGTTTTTATTATACATATTAAGATCATATTTTGTGAAATTAGAAGCATTAAAGTGATAAAGACACTTAGATTTAACACTTGTTTAAGCCTATTTCTTTGATAATTACCTTACCTTATTTTATCCTTTAGGGATATCCAAGTTGAACCTTATCTTTTTTCATTGATTATACCCACATTATGAAACTTTATCCTATTTTCTTTAAAGACTTTTTATTATTTTGAACCTTGAAGGTTATTTACATTATTTGAATGTTTGAAACTCAAAAATTTGAAAGTTCTAATATTTCTTTAATTGTGGTATATGATGAATGCTTAAAAATTAACGAACATAAAAAATTATAATACCAATAGATTTATGATTAAAGGACATATACATTGTGAACAAGTTTCTTGTAATGTTTTCTTTGTAAATTTCCTTCAAATTTTATCACACTTCTATCATCCCAATCATACCATACCTAAGCCCCATTATAGCCTCATAAAGACATTTTGATTTTTGTTTCTAGTTTACATATAAGTAGTGGAGATGTGATAATATTGCAACCCTATGGTAATAATTCTACTATGCATTGATTTGAGAGTTTGATACTTTTCACCCTTAACCCTTTAGTAAATTGAGTGAAACCTTGGTGAGGTTGTAAAGATTCGTGCTTTTGAAATCAAAAAGAATATTAACATGATTATTATTAATATCGACTCATGAAGTTAGTTTTAGGATAACTTGGTTCTACTTGTATGTTAATTTGATAAATATGACAGAATGACTTAGAGTATGAATGGATAGGTTGGATTACTAAAGGATGGATTTTGTAAAGTTAATAATTTAGATTATGATTTGATTAAGGGCAAGCAAAAGCTTAAGTGTAGGGCTGTTTGATAGATGCATATTTGACTATAATTATACCCCATATTTGATGTATTTTGCTTGATATTTTATAGTTTTATTGTATATTTGGTACTTAATTCGCTCTGACTGCATTCATATGTTGTAATTGCTTTCTTGGAACAATGAAAATGTGGCATAAGACAAAGATTTGAAGCAACTAAGGACCTACACTCCTATGTATAGAGACGATGTAAGTCTCTGTAAACAAATGAAGATTGAAGAAATTGAGTTCTTTTAATATGGAGTTATATGCTCGTGTATACTATGATACAAGACTATGTATGTTGCCCATGTAAGTATTTGTGCCCATGTTAATCGCAAATTGATTATAAACAGTCTCTCACACGCCTATATAAGTGATTGTGTATATTTTAGAAAATTTTACTATAAAAGGACATGAGCAAAGGCAAAGAAGAAAGAGCCGAGTTTTGCAGCAGCTTTGAGACATAAGACACCTAAAGAGGCAACGATTTTGATCAAAGGACGAGTAAAACGTGAAGAATACATCAAAAGATTCATTAAACTACAACATCGAACCTCAAACTTGCAAGACAATTCAATAAAAGAAAAAGGGAGATTTAGAATTATGATTTCATTGTTTTCTATTAGTTTTTCTTCTTGTTTATTCTTTATTCCATTCTCTATGATTAGTAAACTAAACGTGATTAGAATCTACGTGTGATGAACCCTAGCTTGGGATGAAAATATGTTTTAATCTTTTATTTAAAGCAATTATATTGATTAATTATTGTGATTTAATTATGCGCTTTGTTCTATTATAATATATTCAGAATATTAGTGCATGATTTGATTTCGTATGATTGAGATTGATAAGTCTTTTTGTATGAATAGAACTACCATAATTCAAAGGAGTTGCATGCAAACCTAAAGATAGGCCAACATAAATCCTCTAGATTAGGGTCAAATCTAATAACAGAATTTATAAATTGATAAAGCAATACTAGGGGTTTTAAAAAGAAAGAATTATGTTAATCAAATGATGGATTAATTTTTAATAGTCTCGAGAGAGTTACCAACATAAGATAGGAACTTTCATGGTCTAACAATCAATAATATGATTGCATGATAAAAGGATAATAGTATCTAAAGATTCTTAGGGGGGATTCATCACCTAGACACTACTATTTGATATTGATATTTCTTCGGATTTTACTTGTCTTGCATTTATAATTGTTTAATCTTAATTTACCTTATTTGTTTATGTTTACTTTCAATTATAACCAAACAAATTTATTTTTAAGCTATAAAAAAGAAAAAAAGGTAACTACTAGAATTTATAGTCTTCGTGGGATCGACCCATACTTACTTTTGTTAGGTACAACTATATTGTGCACTTGTGGATAAATTAATATTGACCTTAACCCATTAGAAGTCAGTTAATTGACTTATGAAGGCTAGTTCTAGGATAACTTGAATCTAATTATATGTTAATTCGATTGATATGACGTGATGATTTGGAGTGTGGATGGACATATTGATGTTAATAAAGGATGAATGTTTATAAATTTCATGATTTAGATTATGATTTGCTTAAGGACAAGCAAAAGCTTAAGCGTGAGTATGTTAGATAAATGCTTATTTGACTATGATTATATACTCATATTAATGTGTTCTACTTGTTATTTAAGAGTTTTATATTATTTTTGATACCTAATTCGCTTCAAGTGTATTTATAGGTGATAATTGCCTTCATGGACTAAAAGGAGAAGAATTCGATGAAATCATAGCATGGAATGAATATTTGAAGCAACTAAGACCTATATGACTATGTATAGTGACAATGTAACTCTTTATAAACATGTGGAGATCTAAAGAATATTGTTTATGGTCATATGAAGTTACGTGCCTGTATATGTTGATATTATGGTCGTGTATGTTGCCCATGTAAGTCTCTGTATTCATGTAAAATCACGAATTTAAGTATTTTTGGAGATATACGATCACCTACACCATTGTGTTTGTTGATCGTGTATATCCCAGGAACCCTAGTTTTTATTATAAAAGGACGTGATCAAAGGAAAAAAAAGGCGAGTTTTAATTCTTAAGAAACATAAAGAAGTGACAATTTTGATTAGAGTATGAGGAAAACACAAAGAATATGTCAAAAGATCCTATAAATAACAATATTTAATCTAACTTGCAAGAAGATTCATTGGAAGAAAAAGGGGGATTTAGAATTATAATTTCTATTGTTTCTAGTTGTTCTTCTGCAAATTTGTCTTTTTTTTTCTATGGATAGGAACTAAATTTGTTTAGTGCCTATATGTGATAAACCATAAGTTGTGATAAAAATATGATTTACTGAGTGCGTATTTAGTGATGGCCTACCACTTTAATTGATAAATAAAAATGAGTGCATACGTACAAGTGCCATAAATGTATGAATATGTGTCAATATCTTGGTTGATATATGTATTAAAATCAAAGAACTTGAACATGAATAGAATAAGTTAGTGTGCAAGAATGTTTTAAATGAATGATGTTTATGGCTAAGTTAATTTCATGAAATTTGATGTCATTGTGCCATTATTGCATTGTTGCATGATTGTGTGTTTGTGTGTTTGTTTGTTTTGTGATTTTAATTTTTCTTGAGGACAAGCAATGATTTAAGTATAGAAAAGTCGACAGGTGTGAATTATATTTTGTTTTCTAGGTATTAGATAGTGTTTTTAGCATTATCTTAAATGATAATCATATGTTTAGGACTTAGATTTATGTTCTTGTTAGTGTTTTAAGTGTTTTGTTTGGTTGATTATTATTTTAGGTAGGAATTTATTCTTAATTATATGTTTCAAGGGTATGTTTAATGATGAATGAAGACAAGAAAAACTAAATAAAAGATTAAAAATTGTAAAATAAGATCTGGCACGAACGTGCATCTCATGAAGTAACAACACAGTGGTGAGCTCTCTGGCATAATTGTGCAAGGAGATTTTCTAAGTCCTAATTTTTTTTATATTTTTGACGATTGAGGGCTATTTTTGGAACAAAAACACATGGAGAAACCCTAGAAGGCTTAAGAGTATAAAACGAACAGAAAAATATCAAAAGGCAACCGTAAAACACAAAAAGAGGAGATAAAAAAAGCAAAATCTAAAGAACAAAAGTTTCAGAAATTCATCTCAAGGAAGATAACAAAAGATATTTAGATTTGATTCTTTACTCTTTTCTTTTATTTCCTTATTGTTAAATGTTAATGATGACTCAATGGGCATATACAATTACATCTATGATTGCTAAATTCCTTTTAGGAATTAATCTTGATTTATTTGTTAAACTTTACATTCTTGATTTAATGAAATATGCTTATGATGTTTATTGCTTTATATTCAATTTGAATCAAGAGATTAGATTGAATTATTTATGATACATCGCACAACAATAGCTAATACCTTAATAGATTTATAAACATCAAATTGGTAGGTAATTGAAGAGAGATTTTAATTATTAATTAGTTACCTATAAGATTGCTTCAAATCTAATTGCATAGTTAGGAAGAATTTTGATAAATCGAGAGGTCACATTTTAATTCCTGTCTATTTTAATTGGAATTACTTAGTTAGATCTCGAGAGAGGGTAATCAACATTATTAGATATCTAAGGTCAAGTAGTATTAAATCAAGAAGGTAAAATGAAACAAATAAGGATAGAAGTAATTCCTAGTTTTCATCATTGACCAATCAACCAATTCACTGTTGCTTATTTCATTGGTTAATTATCAATTCTTTGTTTTTAGTTATAACGTTTAGTGATTTATCTTACTGTGTACCTTAAACAAAGTTTACAAGAATTTTTGGGTGGCTACTATAATCCTCGTGGGATAATACTTTTTATACTATAAGATACAATATGTATACTTATAATAACCAAATTTTTTAAATTTAAAACTTCAACAGAGTTCTAGAATAAACCAGTTGCATGTACGAGTTATCTTTCAAATCACAGTCATACAAAAAATTAAAAGTTGTCACTCCATATGAAGCATAGAGTAGAGTGAAGCCTTCTACGTCACACTTAAAAGTTTTTGTCTCTATTATTGTTGAGAAAGTATATGCAACAAGAATATAGGTCATATAAAAGAAAGAAGGAAGAAAATAATTTTTTAATGAGGTTAGCTCAAGTGGGTATACCTATGTTCTCGAGAGTCAAGAGTGGTTGACTTTCTATTGATTGATCAATAATTTGATCAATGAAGATTAGACATTTCATATATATAAACTAGGTTAATACAAGTATAGTTAATTATAAATTTTAAGCGGTACATTTCTATCTAACTTTCCCTTTATTAAACCCAACATAACTTAAGCATGATTATAATAAATCTTAAAATCCTTAATAAAGTTAAAAATATACCGAAATTTGTTTAGACATAAAACAATCTATCACGAATTTGAATATGTCATAGATCATTTATCTCATTATTTTTTAATAAAATAAACATGAGTTCTAACAAGCTTGAATCCCATGCCATAGACCTTACTGTATTTTAGCAAATGGACATAAAATTTATCCTAGATTATAGACCTTCTTCTCTAGGTACATGGAAATTGGCTTTCACACACTCATGTCCCGTATTGTGTCTCTTTTGACAAAATCCTGTGTCATGCCAATGTATTGGTGTTCTACCGTCCTTTCTTTACATATAATTTCAAGCAAAAAGTGCGTCATGGAATGCGATCGTGTTCACCAAATAAAGAATTGATTTTTCATCACTTAGGAAAGTTATACAAAGCATTTGTTTAAGAAGTTCAAGATATTAAATAATAAGTCGATTAAGACTTATATAAAATGTGGAAACAAAGCTATCCAACTTTGCTTAAAGTCTTGTGAGAAGCTTAAGATACTTAACTTGCTCAAAGCCAAATATCTTATTTGTAGTTGGCATTATTAGTCAATTTATGGAGACACCTTTAAATTTTCACTTGAAGACAACTAAGAAAATTCCTCAGTGTCTCAAAGATACCACTGATTGTGATATATTTTACTCATTTTTTAAAAGCTTTAGTTTAATGAGTTTTTATTTTTATTATTGATTTTGCTAGACATCTTGATCATGGAAAAAAGTATTACTAATTTTGTTTAGAAAATAGCGTCATCCCTTAATGTTCAGAGAAACATTTTACCGTCACACTTTCTATTTGTGAATCAAAGTATATTGCAACTACATCTTCTACTTGTCATGCCATTTAGTGGAGAATGTTGTTAAAAGATGTTTATTTAGAGTAAATTTAAGCAACAAAGATCATTATTGATAACAAATTTACTCAAGCCTTAACAAAGAATCAAGTGTTTCATAATAATAGCAAATATACTGATGCAAGGTATAAGTAAAATGTACAAATTATCCCTTGATATTTCCTAAAAGGTCTAAATTAATTCTTACTGTTATTTATGGTATCATGTTATATCTTAAAATTTTCAAATACATCCTAAATCTAAATAAAGTTAAGTTTTTTTTTTACAACTTCTAATATATGGGTTGTTAATTTAACGTATGCGATGTTACAGCTAGGCAATTTGGAAAACAATTCACTAATAAAGAATGTAATTAAAAGCTTACAACAGAAACTAGGGGAATACCGTTTGACAAGAGAGAGGTGCAGCCTTATAGCAGAAGAAAGCATCAGACGTTGATATGATTTTTAAAATGATTTATTTTAATATTGCGATTTTCACTTTGATATTTTATAAAAAAAGCCTAAATAAACTCCTACTATTATCTCTACTATCACTTTTGCACCCTATTTAGGGTGCAATGAATATTATTTTAGTAACATCAGGGATACAAAGTAATATAAAAAATAACAGTAAGAGTTTATTTAGACTTTTTATGAAATATTGAGGTACAAATCACACATTTTGGCTTAAAGTTTTATTTTATTCAAGAATCCAATCCTAAAAAGGAAAGTAACTTGGAGTTTATGAAGTCTCCTAATCAAATTGTCTGAATTTTTTTTTTGAATCCCTTAAGTATGTTGTTTTTAAAAATTTATTAACGATCCTTAGAGTTATATAAAATTAAAGTTTACATGAAGGTTAAAAATAAACTTAATTTTATAGCAATTTTAAAAGAATAATTGAATGGTCAAATTTTAATAAATTAAGAAAATTTGAAAATCATTTTAACATGGATTTTAAAGTTGCATAAATCTATATTCAAATGAATTTATTCTTTACTCATTTGAAATTAAATAAAAAGAATTATAGTGAAATAAAAATAAACTGATCAATTTTTCTTTATTATATTCCAATATTATATCGTTTTAAGGTAGCAAGTTTTTGTGAATTACATAATTTTAAGTTAGTGAGTGTATCTATAAATATATATGTGATAATCCTCTAAAGAACCCAAATTTCTTTGAACCGCTGAGAAAAAGTCACGCCATCATAAACGTAAATACGAATCGGCAACTCTAGTGTAACCACAACTGTAAGTTAGCAAGTCCACTTCCATTGTTTGTCTTTCGATCTATGAGATCCTATAGCCTCTAGGGAAGACCTTGTCTCTGCTAATCTCAATCTGTCGCGTTCACAGAGCCTTGATGTTACTGGTTATCAGGTGATTTGTTAATGAAGTACTCATAATGTCAATGCTTCGAGAGCTGATAGAATGAGAATTTGTTCCTCTCAGAATAGAGTATTACCTAAAGCTTCTAAAATAAATAAGTATATTTATTTAGTATATTGCTTGTAAAGTCAATGCTTAAAGAGCTAATAGAATGAGAATTTGTTTCCCTCATATGGGAAGAGAATAGAGTATCACTCGAAGCGTCTAAAATAACTTAATTAATTTGTGCTTAAATATTGAAGTGAAAGAAAGGAAGTAAAGAATATATAAGGTATTAATGTCGTGAGCTTATATATTCTTTACTTCCTTTCTTTCACTTCAATATTTTTTAAAGCGGTATAAAGCAGCTGCCACAAAGGCTAAAGCGAAACAATTTAGAAAGGCTAACTAGTCTGATTCCCTCAATAAATAAATGAACAATCAAAATCCATTTCTAGACAATCGGAGTATATCAAAAAAAAAAAACAAACAAACAAAGAGAGAGAGAAATAACAATTGAAGCCTTTTCTTTTCTTTTACCAAAAACATGAGGCAGATCTTACCGCGCAAGAACACTAAGAAAAATGTCTATAAACAATTATAAGCGGAAGCAAATAGTCAATGAAAAAGGATAAGAAGGAAGAAATTAACATTGAAACACTTGGAGGCAAAAGTTTATGGTGTCAGATTCTGTCATTTGCTGAATATCGCTGTCTTGTCAACCCAAAACGCATGATTGTACACTCTTGCCCTCTCCCTAGTCCATACTAGAAAATATCTGTTTTCTCTTCACCATTATTTCATGTACCTTGTCCAATCACACCCACTTTTTTCTCGCATCTGTCCATCCATCCATCTAATCTCTCCCTCCATTATTTTCTTAATTTTAAATTATTGTACAACTAGGCTAGGGGTAAAGAATTGGCTGGTTTATGCTATCGGTTATCTTCATTTAACATTGGAACCTCGCTAATATTTGACTGCATCATCATTTACATTTAGCGTCTTTTAGGGATTTATAGGTTAAACTGTATGATAAACGAAGATTACCAATAACTGACCTGAGTTAATTTTTAAGCAGTTCTTAGATTGTATTCCAGGCTAATTTTATTACAGTTTGAACATGAACCATATTACTAGGCTTTTTTTTTTTTTTTTAAATCTAAGACTTGCTTCTCTGCGGTTAATAGGGTTCAATTTCGACGTGTCATGGGACCAATACTGCCTCCTCTAAGGAAACGCATAGAGATAAAGAAGTTTATTTAATAATGATGCATCTGAGTTGTTTCTTACTGTTTAAAATAAAACTCATACAGACAACCAAATGTGGTGCGACCTCAAGGTCATTTCAATGGCTTAAAAAATCGACACAATACACAAGATTTGATAGTACGATAGAAAGAAATACTTTTGAAAAGTTTTTAAAATTTTCAATATCAAATTTATTGAAAATTTATCTATGGAAGGTAGAACATATTGAGGTAAGTTGTAAGATTCAATTATTTAAAAGTGGGTCAATGTAGAATTTATTCAGAATGCATGGTCCTCTTTTTTAATTTCAATATGAGTCAATGTGTGATTAATATATATGTCTTTTTTCTATTTTTATTTTTGACTTGAAAGTGGATGATTAGAATGAGAAATTAACTATATTTTATGTGAACAATTTTATTGATAAGAGAAAATGTAGAATATGTTGGTAGAGATGTTGAAATTGGATATAGAAATTGATAGGTTTGATTATTATGATCCGTAGAGGATGCCTGTGAAGGATATTAAAAGCCTAAAGTGAAGAAGTTCCAATAGAAGGTGAAAGGTGGTAATTGAAAAAAAATGTTTTATAAAAGTGAAAAAGAATGATTCATGTGTGATGAAATTATGTAAGATTACTCTAAAACATAAGGTAATAGAGATTTATGTTGAAAATAGATCTAGTTTATTATATTTAGACCAAAATATCAATAATGTGTATGATATTGAATAATTTAAAGCAGTTGTTTCTACTGAGGATATTATTGAGGTTGCAAATGATGATAGGACAAAATACTAAATGTATATTTGATGGTAAAGATGACAACATATTTACGAGTAATATTAAAGTTTCACAAAAAATAATGATAGGTGTAGATTATAATATGTTTTGCTAGGTGTTTAAGGGTGTTTTAAACTATTTTTTCATTTATTAATTAAGAAAAATGTGCTTTCTTCAATATTTTTGAAAATAGTTTTCTAATTTAATAAGGAAATGGTTTTTAATTAATTAAGAAATAAATTCTCTAAATAAATAATATAAATGACTTTCGTAATTAAATTAAAAGTGTTTTATTTAATTATGAAAGTAGTTTCCTTTTAATGTTAGAAAATAGTTTTCTAATTAAGGAAAAGTAATTTCTATTTAGATTAGAATTTTTAATTGAATTAGGATTTCATACTTGTAAATTTTAAAAAATGAGTTTATTCTAAATTATAATAGGTAAGAAGCATAATTTATTGCAAGTTGTTTGCAATTACATTTTCTTAAATGAGTGAAGAAAAATGGAAATAGTTTCCAATTGGATTTGAAAATTGTTTTTCAATCAAATTAAATTTCGATTTAAAATAGTAATTTAATTTATTTAGGAATCAATAGGTTTAGTCTAATTTAATTTTTCTAAAAAGTTGAAAATATTACTTTAGATTATGACGACCAATAACTGGAATCAAACGAAGCTTGATATTATATATATATATATAATTTAATTATGAGTGCATAAGTTACATACTTTATTTGTATGTTTGATATATCTGTTGAATGCTCGTTGAATTGCATGTTTTATATATCTGATATTATTATATGTAATTTTTTGTTTGATGAGACGAACAAAATTAAATCCCTCATTAAAATATTATGTACACATTGAAGAACATGATTGTTGCCTTCCATTATTTAAAAATGAGACCATAATTCTATTTACTTTAAGGCTTGTTGAGGGATTCAAGGCCCCGTTTAACCTGAATATATTTTATCATAAATTAATGGGTATTATTTAACTAAATTTGTAAGATTTGAATGACTGGCTTATGACCATATGAATTTAGAGGCAAGATTATGAATAATGTATAAGATATATTTTGACAAGAGTTATCACCTCTCATATTTAATAGTCACATGAAATGTGATTGATAAGGATGTTATCTACATAATTTAAGTTTAGTTGGTTTGTTGAATGACTCAAGGTCAACTCAATTTAAATGGGATTCTATCCCACTAGAGAGATTAGAGTAATCTTTTTGAGTAGTAGCAATGGCTATTATTGAATAAAATAATAGGATTAACCAAATGTATGATCAAAGTCTTAATCTAAATTAGTAGTCATGATATATAATCAATTACTTGCTTTTCTCACATTTATATTTTGTTCTGATTGGAATTTACCTTGTTTAGTGTAATTGGTACTAAGTTAGTGAACTTAATTTCTTAGACATATGTTAAGTTTGAGAAGAGTTCTCAAAGGTTGATAGAAAAGTTATACGTCTATTATGCAATTTTGCTATTAAATCCTATTGAGGATTTGATGTTTAATTTTTAGAGATATGTTAAAATCATATAAATAACAAAATATAACAACATTTTAAGTTGAATAATTTCTCATAAACTTGGATGACTATATGTAAGATGTATGTCAACACTATGATAGCAAGATGTAAGAAGTTGCATCAAGTTGTGCTAAAAGGTAAAGTACCTTGATGGAATTGTTTTCCTCAATTTAGCCTACTAAAAGCATACATATGGACATCAATTAAAGGCTTAAATATAGTATGATAATAGTTATCATTATAAGAAGAAAATTATTGCATTACTTTTCTTCCCTATACTTGATATGATAAATATCATGTATATATTTATTTATAATTCATGCTTATAAGTATTTGATACTGAATTTGGATTCAACATTGTTATAATATTCAAGGCAAGATAAGAAATAGATTTTTAAGTAAAAGTAGTTAATTCAATCTTATACAAATAGTTTGTATATGTTGGATAAAATGAGACTTATGTTTATCATAAGTGACAAAATGACAAAGTTAGATAACCTAGACTATCTCTTTATGTCATATTGGTTAAACCAACATAATGAGAATCATAAAGTTACATACAAGGATAGATGTATCCTTTTGATTATGAGTAATATGAAACTTGTTAAGTTGAGGAATAAACAAATCAACCTTCAGTAAAAGGATGATAATGGTATTGAATTGATAAATCTTATACATGTAATGTGTTTGATGTAACAACAATCCATAAAAGGATGATACTTATATTTCAATATATTAATAATAACTTTATGTGTTACAATTACATGTATTAAATGAAATATTAAATTAAAATTTTGAAATGTTTAAAGTGTTCAAATCTAAGAAGAAATTAAGTATTGGTAATATTAAAGCACTTCGATGAGATCGACGTAGTGACATTTAATTTTTCAGTTATCTATAGGGAATGAGATTTTTTATTGAATACCTCCACATCTCAACCCCTTAAGAGTATGGATTTATGTAAAGGGGAATATACAATATGAGATACTATATGATGCAAATTTTATTTTTTCTATTACTATGCCTAGTATTATAACTTACTTTCAATAGCTCTAATTAAATCAATTAGCAATATTTCATATTAGATATGAAATGCTAAGACTTTGAAAAAATCAAAGATAATAATTTTGGGATGTAATACTTAGTTGAAGTATACATTATCAAATAAGTTTAGAACTAAATTAGATAATAAGAGGTTACGAGATATATAACAAGTTGGATATAATCTTATAGACCGATTGAAAAAATTATTTGTTTCAATGAACACTTATTGGAGAGTGGTTTTCAAGATAAGTTACAAGAGTAAGATGAAATTTGAAAATTTTAAATATTATGACAATACATCCAACTAATACCTATGTTGATACATTTGATGTAGTTGAAAGGAAACGAGACATTGAAATTTTAACCTTCATGATGAATTCGAAGAGTTATTTTGGAGATGATTGTGAATTTATTATGCTGAAAAAAGGTTAGTGGGAGTATAATTGTCCTCTTTAGTAGGAGTATGTAGAGATATATTGCTCATAGAGAAGAATAATTCATATTTTCAATTGTTAAAAATATAATTGTCCAAGAACAAATCTTGTTGGATATGAAAATATAGCAATTAATTCTTGGAATTAGATTTGTAGAGATAGATATGGAAGTTGTTTACCTATTTTAGTCTAAGTACATAGATACTATACTAAAGTTATATAGTATTTGACATATCTTATCCTTGTGAAGTATTAAAGATATCTATTATTTTATGTGTGAATTGATATTTGAGTTCAAGTTTATATAGTTATTAACTTTAGAAGTAAATCTTGATTAACTTATATTTTACTTAGAACAATATTATGTAGAGATTGGAAATGTTCCAATGTAGCAATGGTTGTTAATTAAGCTATAATACATTTTTTATTTAGTGGAAATGATTATTTAGATCAATAAGTTCCTTAATGAACTTGATATAAATCCTTGCACTATTTAGGACAATAATATACTATAAAATATTAGAGCCTTTAGGCATACAAAAGGAGCTAAGATATGATCAAAAATCAAGGAATGTACTTAGGCGGTTTATTTTAATTTTACTGATAATTGAGATGAAAATTGTAAGATTTATATAGCTTCTCATTATAACAAATCTTTTAGAATTCTCTCACCAAACTATTGTCCTAGTAGTAGCTTGATCATTGTATGGTGATATGATATAAGATACTCAAACAATTGGCTTAGTGTAACTGGGAGATTGTTGGTTTAATACCCTACAATCAATTGGTTGGTTGTAATTTAGTGACAAAATAATTTAAAGGAATTTTTATCTTATACATATTTATATTATATGATAAAATCCACAAGATAAATATACATTGCAAATGAATGCATGATGAGATCATAATTATGAGATTCCTATTGTATTTATGTATTATTTCTAAATTAATCCTAGTTATTGTTCTATTGAGATTAGATATTGGTAGAACGTAAAAAGACTAACACATGTTATATATTTTCTTTATGAAGAAAGTAGTCGATATCATAGACTAAAGTATAGAAATACTTAAATGAACCTTTGGGTGCTTGTTAAAGAACTTCACTTAATTGACTCCGTATGAGAATTCCATTTGAGACATTACTTCTAACTTTATGGAAATTCTTATTGTGATGATTTTATAAGTGATCCTTAAACTTAAGATCTCTGAAGTTATTTTATATAATGATTGCTATGTTTTGATATTACTTATAATCTATTCTAGTCAAGTTCTCAATAGTGGTCATTGGATATAACATGAACTATATGAAGGTAATTGAGTGATCAATATATGGTTCATCACCCTAAAGTAATTAAGGAGAATGTTCCATTGTTCTTGATTAGAATTGATTTGGAAAATCCTTAATCAAGGTGGAATGATACTTTGTAAAATAGTTTACAAATATCATTAATTGAATCAATTACTAATGGTAGAGAATTAACATGATTGAACTTAAATAGAGTATATATTAATTCCATGCTTTATGTCTAATTGGAACATTGTATGATGAAAGAAATGAATTATATAGTAAAAATCATGCACAAAAAAATTAGTCAAAACTACTTTGGCATTCCTAAATATTTAGATAGTCATAATGTGTTGCTAGACGTCAATATTGATATATAGATATAAATTGTTTAATTAGAGAATTAAAGATAAATTAAAGGGTTTTAATTTTTCTAATCCTAAATATAATTAAGGTTATAATTTATATCCATTGTGAATATATTTGAGAACCTAATGAATCATACATAAAGAATGGATTAAAGAGAGAAAAGATATTTTAATTAACTTAGACTTGATTGTTAAGTTTAATAATCTTTATGGTTAAATATAAGATATTTAATAAATAAAGATTAATATGAGATATTGAATCTTATTTGAACATAATTAGTAGAATTAAAGTTTAACTAAAATTAGAATTTAGTTTCAATTAACTTACTAAAATGTCCAAAATCTATTATAAATAGACTCAAGTTATAAGGAAGTTAGCACTTCTTATCTAACCATCTTTACAATAGTTGCAGAGTTTTCTCAATATGTTCTGTAGATATTATTAGAGACTAAACATTTGTGCAGCTATAGTGGTTGAGATGCATTAGTTTCAGAAACGGTTTAAGAAAAATGACAACAAAAGGATCAAGCTTCAGAATAAAGTACAAATTATGATTCTTACTTTATTACGATTTATATGTTAATTATAGAATTTATGTGATCTTGACATTCGAAAAATTAGAGAAATATGTTTCATAATTATTTTACTAAGTTCATGATTGGATCATGACCTGATTTTATAATAGACATCCGTTGTGTTTCGATTATGCACCACATGCATCATATATCAAAAAATGCGTAATGGAAAATAAAACGAAACCCAAAAAATACAGAATCAAACATGTGGCATTAGATTTAGTAAACAAATATGAACTTTAGATGTGTACCTTACAAACTCCTTCGTTCTTCGTTATCTTCACCTCTTTAGGTTGTCGTAAGCCACAACGACCAAAAGAGGACGTCTCTAATGATATCCACAGAAAGAGCAAAGCCTGAAACCTCTTAGGAAGAATGGTTAGAACA
>JAOTAX010000198.1:28340414-28350934 GCA_025629825.1 Erythroxylum guanchezii | reverse complement strand
GTGATTTCATTGGCATAAATTATATGAGTGATTCCTTCGGATTGATATGTGCTTCATGTGGTTTGTGTGTGAGAGCTAAATGGGGTTGAGAAATAAAAATGTTGCATTTGTCATAACTGATAGTACCCAATTTTTGGTTGAGTGCTGCTTTTGTTTCACTAGCTTTGATGGCTTTCATGCTACTTAACCCAAATATATCTCACCTTACCCTTGCCCATATTACAACCTTGAAAAGTCCTTTGATTCATGATTTTGCATGTGCACTTTAGTGGTGGAGAAATGAAATGATATGCAAAGTTGTGGATTGTCATGATCATGAATGATGTTGAGTGTACTCGTTGATATATTTTAGTTAAACACATTTTTCGAGTCTACCATTGGATTGCTCAGCTTTGAAGATATTGAATGTTGATTGATCATGAGTAAAAGCTTGGAATGTTGATTACTTGCTATGATTTTTGAAAGTCATTCCTCTTTGTTTATGATTATATAGTCTTGGAAAATTATGGAAATTGAGTTGATGTTTTAGGTCAACGAGCTTAATTTTAATATTTTGCTCGAGGATGGTCAAAAGCTAAGTGTGGGGGAAATTGATATGTGCTTAATTATTGATATATTTAATTATTTACACTCAACGATTAATGATATAAAAATGATTAAGATACTCACTTTAATTCATAGTTGATTTTAGGTATAATTTGAGAGCAAAGAAATTAAAGTGAGTCAAAAACACCCCATTTGGGACATTTTCCGAAGATCAATACTCGTTTGCCTTCATGGAGTGGACAAAGAAAATTAAATAGATGAAAAATGGAAGACAAAGAAAAAAATAAGTACAAGTAGTTGAAAAAAAAAGGCCAAAGAAAACGATAGTCCAACATGAGCAAAACGCAGTGGACTGCGTCTGCGTTTTGCTGCGCTGAAGGAATAAGCGTTGGAGAACGCTACAGCAGGGACGCATGCGTTTTGGTTTAAAACGTAGTGGAAGAAGCGCAGTGAAACGCAGGCAAACAACAATTAAATGAGGAACAAATCACGCAACAGTGTGGGCGTGAGGAGCGTAAGTGGCGCAACATGGAAGCACAAGAGGATTTAAGGGAGGAATAAAACGAAGCGTGGCGCAAGTGGGACACATCATCAACGCTACAGTAGACGAAAACAAGCAATAAATCAATTAACGCAGAGAGGGTTTTCAGGGAGTTTGATCGCGGCTCGTCGTTCGATCATAAAATCGATCCTTAAAAACCGGTCAAAAAAAATATAACTTCCAAGATCGCAGTATAGTTGCAACCTCGGGTCGTCTCACTTCTCGGAACCGACGAAAAAAGGTTTAAAAGCTAGCCTAAAAGTCGAAAATCAAGTTAAAGTTATAAAAGAACGGGGGTTTTGTAAATTGATCGAAATCAAGTAAAATGACTAAATTAAAGAAAATTGTATAAAAAGGTATCTTTTTGGATTTTGGGAAAATGAAAACAAACGAAAATTCAAACTATGATCAAATTGGATAAAGTCCTCTTGAAAATGAGCTTAGGCCATCATGGTTCAAAATAATTTTTCGGGGGTAAAATCCACTAAGTTTCGAAAGATCAACCCTAAAGGACTCTTTAGGTCAAAGGATTTAATTAATGAACTCCATTATTTAAAACCTTGTTAAAAACCTTAGTGTGTGAAATAGGCAAGTCAATGCAATTGGTCAATCGGGTCAAACACAATCATCCAAATCAAACACAACTAGGCAAATAAAGAGGATTAATCCAATCACCAAAAGACATATATGAGACTTCATATATTAAACATCAGGGTTCTACATATGACTAAGTCCATATCACAAAATATTGTCCAGCACACAGTTAAACTATAACCGTGCTAATCTAATCATACAATTGAAAACTCTAACTAAAAGATTAGCAACAATCTAATTAGACTTTTGGACAAAATATGATTACTCCCCTTTGAAGCTCACGGTGAACTCAAGCCATTCCTACATCTTCAAGAGGATCGGAAACCCTAGCCGTGCATAACTCCGGTGATGTCCATCATTGTTGAAATCCCGACGTTAAACATGACTTCAGAGATTGACGGTGGAGGTGGCACTGAGGTGTCCGTCAATGGACGATGATGATCGGAGATGAATGACGAAGGTGGTGTGGAGGAAATCGTCTTCTCGTCTCTGGTGGCTACTGAAAAATGGTGTCTGTATCCGATCTCTCTTATGATGACCTAATTCAGCTAATTTATACACGATGGATACAGGCCGGGTCACTGCAGTGAGGGAAATTTCTATTTGGAGTCCGGGTTTTCGTCTGCACGTCTCGACGTGTGAACTAATCTACGTCGTGACGTGCTACTCTACTCACTTGTCGCGACGTACGGTTGTCTGTTGAGGCGCCGCGACTTGGAATTTGACATACGTCGCGACATGCTTAATCTGTTCTGTTGGACTCGTCGCGACGTGTGGAGGCATCACGACGTGTTGACTTCTTGGCATGGTTAACTCCTTGTGTTCCTACAATTAAATCACAATTTGCAGCATCAATTGTACTCGAAAAAATTATAATGCAATTAATATCAATTTGTAACAATTTTACTAACAATTTGCAATTCATATGAGCTAATCATAAGGAATCAATTTAAGCACAAAAATCAGCAATTAGGAGTCAAAAAGTACTTAACAATTATGAAAATGCAGCCAATTAATAATGTAAACTAGGGCTCAATCAAATTCCCCCACATTTAGACCTTTGTACTCCTGGACAAAGTTTACAAGAGTCAAAAAGAATACAAGTGTAAAAGAAAAATCTGCCCATGCTCAAAACAATAACAGGAAATTGACAAAGTCCACTTTCTCATAATTCAAAGCAAGCAAATTGAAAGAGTGCTAACAAAACAAACTCTATAAGAATTTCAATTTAAGAGATTAGACAAAAGAGATGTCACTCAGGGTAAGGTGTTTGCACTCATCTCATTTGTGTTTAGGGATATTTTGCTCTCGATCTGCTTAATCCATATTCTACCATAAGCTTGTGTCAATTCTATTTCTCCACTACAAGAACTATCATTTTGAAGATCAAGAGGACTTTTCAGGGTTGTAATAAGCGGAAGGCTAAATGAATGGATGAAGTGAAAGAAAGGAATAGTATAAACACATGCACTAATTATGAAACTGATGTCAAAAGTTGAACTAAAAATCTTAACACTTGTTCATACATATAACACTTGTATAAACGGAACACACTTTTTTTATGTCGCTTTTTGAGACACTGTCCCTTTTTGGGACACACACACATTTCTTCTTTTTTTCTTTTTTTTTCTTTTTTTCTCTTTTTTTTCTTTTTCAAACATATATGTGAGTGCAAATTAACTGATGACATCATGTAAAGATTCATGCAAGTGTTCATAAAAAATAAGGCTCAAAGGCCTAGCAAGGGATAAAAGTTTATGGGACAGTGTTTAAGGAAAGGGGTTTGAAAAAGGAACGTCTCTATCACATCAACAAAATTCTAGTCCATCAAGCTTTGAGTAAGAATTGAAACAAGTTCTAGAGAAGTATGAAATAAGCAGATGCACACAAAGATAGAAGAAAAATTTTGGCTCAAATATCCTTCCAACAAGCGTATGATCTCCATGAACAATCCCAAGTCTCGAAAACTTAAAGTGCTACTTCGTTAGCATGTCTCCATTCACTTTGTGTTGAAAACATTGAAAGTAAAAATTTTGCCAAAACCGACTATCATTAAAAGGATGGAAAGTATTTTCCTAAACTCAAGCATCACTTTGAAACTTAGAAAGCCTTTGAAAACCAAAAGTACTAGAGCTTAGTGTGGAAAAAGTTTGAGTTGAGTAAACAGTTAAGCAAAAATCATTCATGCAAAAAGTGACATCGCGAAGTGCAACAGTGTGCGTCGCGATGCATGTGCTGATTTTGAACAAACTCTGAATCCTTTTACTGACAATCTCTTTGGAGAAAATTTTCTTGCTGATATTTCAAGTATGCAATCAAGTGTGGGCGTGGGCACCGAGTTACAAAGAGGTCAAGCTACTGAGATGAAGCTTGAATACAGGCCGGATGTCCACCTCGAGCTAAAGGATCCACCATGAGCACCAGGTTGTCTCTTCTTTTCACTTACAATATAATTGTGCATATTAATTGTCAATGGTTTGAATTTGTTGTGCATGAATATATTGGCTAAGTATGGGGGAGAGACTAAACCAGTAGGACTAGTTAGCTAGGTAGGATTTGAGTTTCTTGTTCTAATAAATCAACTTCCCTTGTTGAGCCCTACATTTTTTCGAATGAATGATACATAGTGCTTGGTAGAAGAGCTTAGTTAATGTGAGCATTTTTATGATGATTGATTATGCAAACTGCTTAAGATCCTTTAGGTTTTGTGTTTTGTTTTCGGGAAATTTCGTCGCGACGTGGTATCCCTCGCCGCGTCGTGACTCATTGTCTCGTCGCGACGTGAACTAGTTGTACGCCGCGATGTGTCTAGGTTGTCTAGTCGTGACGTACGTTTAACTAGCCGCCGTGATGTCTTTCAAATCTGACGTCGCGACGTATTTTAATTGATACGTCGCAATGTGCGTGGTTAACCTAGACAGAGAATTTCCCCTTTTACCCTTATTGCATGGCGGTCTTTTCCTTTGTCCAGGGACCCTTTCGTCTTTTCACCCTCTAACTTTGCCTCTTCCTCCGACCTCTCCTATTCGCCGCTTCCTTTTCATTTCTGTCTTTTCTCCCTTTTTGCGCCGCGACTCCTCTCCTGTAGCTGCTGTCTCTCGCTCTCATTTCTTGCCCCCACCTTTGTCTGTCGTTCAGCCTCCGTTGTCTCCTTTTTCTCACTTTCGATCGTTGTGAGTATCTCATTCCCTTTCTATTTCTCTTTTCATTCTTGTTTTAGTGGTTTTAGTATCGATTTCTGCGGCTAATCGCGTTCGTCGGGATGTGTTTCGAAAATTGCCTCTCGTCGCGACGTGCGACTTCACACGTCGCGACGTGCGAATTCTTCATGTCTCGTCGCGATGTATGAATTGTGACGTCGCAACATTTGGTATAAGAATTTGCCTCGCCGCGGCGTCCACTCACACGTCGCAGCGAGGAAGGTAGTTTTCATTCCTTTTGCTTTGTTAACCTTTTTTGTGTCTATTTTCTTTGCAGGAAAAATGCCTCGTACTAAGAACGTAAGCAGGTACGACCGTCCCTCTACCCCCTCCGATGTCCTTCCACCTTCCAGTTCCCTCGACCTTTCCTCTTACCAAGCCCTCTCGCCCCTCCCTGCTTCCTCCTTCGACTCTTTAGAGCTTTCCTCCGAGCATTCTCACTCTCATTCCCCGGCAATGGCGCCATTTTGATCGCGGCTCGTCGTTCGATCCTAAAATCGATCCTTGGAAACCGGTCAAAAAAAATTATAAATTCCAAGATCGCAGTATACTTGCAACCTCGGGTCGTCTCACTTCTCGGAACCGACGAAAAAAGGTTTAAAACCTAGCCTAAAAGTTGAAAATCAAGTTGAAGTTATAAAAGAACGGGGGTTTTGTAAATTGATCGAAATCAAGTAAAATGACTAAATTAAAGAAAATTGTATAAAAAGGTATCTTTTTGGATTTTGGGAAAATGAAAACAAACGAAAATTCAAACTATGATCAAATTGGATAAAGTCCTTTTGAAAATGAGCTTAGGCCATCATGGTTCAAAATAATTTTTCGGGGGTAAAATCCACTAAGTTTCGAAAGATCAACCCTAAAGGACTCTTTAGGTCAAAGGATTTAATTAATGAACTCCATTATTTAAAACCTTGTTAAAAACCTTAGTGTGTGAAATAGGCAAGTCAATGCAATTGGTCAATCGGGTCAAACACAATCATCCAAATCAAACATAACTAGGCAGATAAAGAGGATTAATGCAATCACCAAAAGACATATATGAGACTTCATATATTAGACATCAGGGTTCTACATATGACTAAGTCCATATCACAAAATATTGTCCAGCACACAGTTAAACTATAACCATGCTAATCTAATCATACAACTGAAAACTCTAACTAAGAGCTTAGCAACAATATAATTAGACTTTCGGACAAAATATGATTACTCCTCTTTGAAGCTCACGGTGAACTCAAGCCATTGCTACATCTTTAAGAGGATCGGAAACCCTAGCCGTGCATAACTCCAGCGATGTCCATCACTGTTGAAATCTCGATGTTAAACATGGCTCCAGAGACTGACGGTGGAGGTGGCGCTGAGATGTCCGTCAATGGATGATGATGATCGGAGATGAATGACGAAGGTGGTGTGGAGGAAATCGTCTTCTCGTCTCTGGTGGCTATCGAAAAATGGTGTCTGTATCCGATCTCTCTTATGATGACCTAATTCGGCTAATTTATACACGATGGATGCGGGCCGGGTCACTACAATGAGGGAAATTGCTATTTGGAGTCCAGGTTTCCGTCTGCACGTCGCGACGTGTGAACTAATCTACGTCGCGACGTGCTACTCTGCTCACTCATCATGACGTGGGAATTGATTGACGTCGCGACGTGCAGTTGTCTGTTGAGGCGCCGCGACTTGGAATTTGGCATACGTCGCGACGTGCTTAATCTGTTCTGTTGGACTCGTCCCGACGTGTGGAAGCATCACGACGTGTTGACTTCTTGGCATGGTTAACTCCTTGTGTTCTTACAATTAAATCACAATTTGCAGCATCAATTGTCCTCGGAAAAATTATAATGCAATTAATATCAATTTGTAACAATTTTACTAACAATTTGCAATTCATATGAGCTAATCATAAGGAATCAATTTAAGCACAAAAATCAGCAATTAGGAGTCAAAAAGTACTTAACAATTATGAAAATACAGGCAATTAATAATGTAAACTATGGCTCAATCAGAGTTGCACTTTAATTGTCTAATCATTGAACAAGAGACACAAGAATAAAGCAGGCTTTAGAGGTTTGAGGGAAGAGCTCATTAAATGGGCCCATTGAATTAACAGTGTTGGAGAATAAGTAGGGAAGCATAAAATGAATACAAGGGGAGAGGTGTGCAGCGTGAAGCACAAGACGTAGCAGACGCTGGAGTGGGGCACAACAATAAATAAAGTAAGAGAAACACGCCACTGGGGAGAAAAAAGAAGGGAAGCTCCAGGCGCAAGCAGACGTCAAGTAGTGAAGAGCTGCGGTTGTAGCTTGAGGCTTGCGACTTGCAGCTTGGGGAATCAACAAGCACAGTGTCGGCACACATACAAGCCCAGTAGAGGAACAAGAGGGACGGTGCAGTGAAATGGTGTTGGAGAGCTGCGGCAGTGAACAATAAATAAGGGGTTTTTGGTTAGGGATTGGAATGGGGTTGAAGCTATTTTTTCAAAAAATACCTATGAAAGGCTAAACATCCCGATGCCGGTTCAGAGGTAACATCGACGTCGGTTCAGAGTTTTTGGCTAGGTGATTTTATTATTATTTTCTTGTTTCTTTCTCTCATTAGCAATTGATTGTGTTATCCTATTTTAACTAATTTGGGTATTGTGTATGGATAATCAGATTTTCGTTATTATTCGGTTATTAGTGTATGAACCCATTGGGTATTGTGATTTGATAATTTTAATGCATTAACTGAATTGTTAATTTCAAACCCATTTCTAGAATTTCGATATAATCCGTAATTGTTATGTTGAAATTCATGTGTAGCGACCAATAATTCGTAATCGTTAGGGATAACATGACATAGGTTAAATGACGCATCGTATGTGGTTGTTGCCTTGATTAATCGGTTTTTCTAATTCGTAATGCTACTGCCTAATTAAATATAAAGATCGTATCCTAGGTTGTTAGGTGTTCAGGTTTAATTAACAATCGTATCTTGATTAAACAAAACCTAAGAGAAAACTCGGGTTAATTATTAACCCATGATTAATAGTTGCTAGGAGAGATTTAAGAACAACAAATTAATAAAATATGCTTAGTCAGGGTGTAGGCCAAGATTGAACCAAAGAACCGGGTCCCTACTAAATTCCCCACATTTATCATTTTTGCATATTTTTCTTTAATTTGTTTTTATTAGATAGTTTTATTTTATTTTCTTCTTTAAAAATCCAACCCCCCCCCCCCCCATTAGTGTAAACACCGATTAATTTCATTTCATAAACTTTTCACACATTCTCTATGGGATCGACCTAGACTCGCCACTGCTACATTAGTAGTCTAGTTATTTTAATTTTGATTCGCGTTACGATGCGCGGTCATTATCACCGACAATCTATCCACTACTGATACTAGAGTACCTTCAACTACTTCCACATTCTTCTAGAAGTCATAAACTTCATTCATGTAAACTATTTCATGAATCTAGATGAAGTTCCTCTATCCAGCTGCTACAATCTTCAGATTGATATCCATATGGTCTTGCTTTAAGGACTCGAAATCAACAAGTTTTCCACTAGTCATCGATTGCTCCATTTGTGTCTAAGATCAACAAAGAACTGAATGCATATATGTATTTCTTAAAGAGTTGAAGTTGGTTTCTGAGGTTGAGAGTGTGAGCAAAAAGGGTTTGATATCAAAACAGAGCAATAGAAAGTGTTGTTGAGAGTTCTTCAAAAGTCGATGTCAGGGTATATCAAGAGTGTTCTAGAGTAGGTGGTATTCTCGAGGCTTTGAGAAGCTTTCCCTCCAAAACTTTCTTGTGACAGAAGTTACCATCTGTAACTTACTGTTACTGTTATCGTTAACTCTTACGACTTTTTATCTTCTAGAATAAGAGGGCTATCTGGGTCATGACGTGTCAGACGGTTGATCACTCAACATAACCATGTTTAGGTTTTGTCTGATTTCTTTGAATCTTTCTTCACTCAATGACTTAGTGAAGATGTCTGCCCACTGATAGTTTGTCTTAACAAACTGTTGACTTATGATCTTCCTCTGAACGTAGTCTCTTAGAAAATGATGTCTAACTTCAATATGCTTTACCCACGAGTGTTGTATTGGGTTCTTTAACAGGTTGATAGCACTTGTGTTGTCATAGAAGATTGGGATTTGATCTTCATGTAATGAATAATCTTTTAGTTGGTACTTAATCCGTAACGTCTATGAACAGCAACTTGCGACTGACATATGCTCAGCTTCTGCAGTTGATAGAGCAATTGAACTTTGCCTCTTACTCGACCAGGAAACCAGGTTGTGGCTAAGAAAATGACATCCTTCACTCGTACTCTTTTTATCAATTCTATCTCCGACATAATCAGCGTCACAGTAGCTAATTAACCTGAAATCTTTACCTTTCTCATACATTAAGCAAAGATCAGTAGTACATGATAGATATCTCAAAATTCTTTCAACAGCAATATAATGAGACTCTCTAGGATCAGCCTAAAATCTTGCGCACAAATAGACACTAACCAAAATATCAAGTCTGCTTGCCGTAAGGTAAAGTAAAGAACCAATAATTCCTTTATAGAGGGTTTGATCAACCTTCTTGCCAGATTCATCTTTAGACAAAAGGTTTGAAGGATGCATCGGAGTTGACATTGGTTTTACTTTTTCCATATCATACTTAATCAACAGTTCCTTAATATACTTATGTTGATGAATAAAAATCTTTTCTTCAGTTTGCTTAACTTGCAACCCAAGAAAGAATTTTAATTCACCCATCATGCTCATCTCAAATTCATTCTTCATCAAATTCTCAAAACTAGTACATAGCTTTTTAGACGTTGCACCAAAGATAATATCATCAACATAAATTTGAACTATGATGAAATCATTCTTAATGCATTTTCTAAATAATGTTTTATCGACATGACCTCTACTAAAACCATACAAATCTTTATGAAGTCTACAGACATGGTCTGGTTTCTTAACATCCTCGAAACAAGGAGGTTGCTTTACATAAACTTCTTTATCTATAAAACCATTTAGGAATGCACTTTTCACATCCATTTGAAATAGCTTTATATCATGACAGATGGCATATGCAAGAAAAATCCTAATAACTTCTAATCTTGCTATAGGAGCATAAATCTCATTGTAGTCTATTCCTTTTTACTGATTAAGCCTTGTGTCACTAATCTCGCTTTGTTACGACTCACTTTACCTGATTCGTCCAGTTTATTCTTGAAAACTCATCTAGTTCCTATGATGGACTTTTTAGAGGGTCTGGGAACCAAGGACCAAACTTTATTCCTAGTAAACTTGCATAGCTAAAATCCAAGCTTCATCTTGAAGAGTTTCATCAATTTTCTTAGGCTCTAATTCAGAGATAAAAGCAACATTGGCTTCATTTCTGAATTTGAACCTAGTTCTCACACCTTCTGAGGTCTCTCCTATAATCAATTCTTTTGGATGAGAACTCTTATATCTCCAATCTCTTTTTGGATCAACTCTTTTCGGAATATCTTTTACTTCGTCTGAAGGAATATCTGATGGTGATACATCTTCACTATTAACAAAGGGTACTGATAGGGTTTCATTATCAGTATCATCTCTCTTACTTGGTTGAGAACTATCATCAAACTTGACATGAAT
>JAOTAX010000198.1:28315123-28332041 GCA_025629825.1 Erythroxylum guanchezii | reverse complement strand
AGTATTCTTTTACTCTTAGCCTCTTCAGGCTATCTGCTTTTCTCTCTACTGAAAGAAATTTTTGAGCTAATGTTACAAAAGATAATTGCTCTAGTTTTTCGCACAATGAGATTTCTTAAAATCACTAACTTCTGCATTCTTTGACTCCGACTCGTATTTATAGCCTTCATCTTCAACTGCCTTTTGATAACTACTTATTGATCTTTGAAGAATCAGTTATTCAGTTGAGTTCTGTAACTAACTCAAGTTGATTACAAAGCCGTTGTGGTATCAGTTCTTCTGTCTTACATCTTCCGTCTGATTATTTAAATCACGCCTTTCGTCTGCTTTTTATTTCGTCTGCTTTTGGTTTGCGCTTCCGTCTGCTTTTGGTTTGCGCTTCCGTCTGTTTTTTATTTGCGCTTTCCGTCTACTTTTTATTTCGTCAGCTTTTGGTTTGCGCTTCTATCTGCTTTTATTTGCGCCTTCCATATGCTTTTTATTTGCATTTTCATCCGCTTTTTATTTGCGCCTTCCGTTTGCTTTTATTTGTGTTTCTGTCTGCTTTTCTTCTTTCATTATTATTTGTTCTTCATCAAAATCATTTACGTAAAGTCATTTTGACTTAACAAAATGTAGGTAATTAATAGTATGTAAGGTTTTCTATTGGAAATTATGTTCTAAGGTTATGAGAAAATGTTATTGTTTTTGGATATCCCATCATTACAGTGGAATGTCAAATATTCATATAACATTGATAAAATTTTCATATAATAAATACTTATGTTAAAATCGGTAATTAATTTCACTCGATCTTGACTATTTAGAAATGGACTATTTTCTATTTCTTTATGGCTTTTTATATTATGAATAGATTTCCCATATCTACCATGTGATTGTAATTGCCCCTTTTTATGGTCTATTAGGAGTCTTCTTTTGATTTATTTTTTCTTCTTATGTTCTTCTTTGGCTTACTTAGAACAAATCTTTCCACTAATGGTTGAATCTCTTTATAAGCATTAGGTGGTCATAACTTTTATCCTTTAATTGGTTATAAGAGATTGCTAAAAACTTCTATAGACGTATCTCTTTGGTAGCAATGATTCTCATTGCCTTATGTGGTTGCTTGACATAGAATATGACACTAATGGCATAAGAGCAAGGGTACCCATAGAGTTCCCACATCCTTTAGCTGCAAGTGTTCGCCTATTATAAGTAGACAATGTGTGCATCATCTCTGTTTGTCACTTTATGTGTCATGATTCCACTATAATGTAAACAAAATTTAAAACTATTGCTAAAAGTTCCTAAAGCTACTAAATTGAAACGAAACACCTAAATCATTGAATTGCCTTTTAATAAGTGCTTCTTTATGATTTTTTTTAAACTAGATTGTTTAATCAATTCCAAATCATAAGTTCATTAGCTTCTAAATATTCTACGTTCTCCATTAGAATAAAACTATCAATCTCCTACTTTTATCCTAAAATATTACAAGTCTCTAATGGATGATGTATGATTATGTCCTACATAACGTGAAAATTTTCAAAAAAAAATAAATCACATACATATAGAAATAAGTATAATCTTATTCAATTCACATCTATAATATCTTTAGCATTAGCTAGGAAAGGTCATCATGAGATCAAAGGATCCTTTCTATCACCTCATTTTCCATAACAATAAAAACAACCAAAAATCTAAAAATTTCAAACTTAACCAAAACATCCTCTATAATGCCCCTATAGTACTTAATTGACCTTTATAATCAAAACATCCTCTACTTTTTTCACTGCATCAATATTAAGAATACCACTTGGTTTTACTGCATTATATTAAGAATACCACTTGATTTTATCTTTGAACTTGAGTTCCTTCATTAATAATTATTGATATTTATATTATCAATTAGCTATTGTAATTTTTCATACGTTTTAAAGTTGGTAGTCCTATATAAATATTCGTTAATCATCCCAATAAAAAACAGAGACCGATAAAATGCCCATACAATCAAACCAGAAACAAAAACCTATATAATCAAAGCGGTATATAGGGATGGAAGAAGATGGACGCAGTACACAGTCAGAAAAAACAATCTAAGATGAGCGACTTACCTCATCCAATGATTAAACAAAGACAATGACGATGGTGTTGGCCCCCAAATTTTTTTTGTTGAATTAAGCATGATTTAAATAAATTATGAGGTCTTTATGGGATCTTTTTGTGTGGAGTTAATTATTATGTAAATGTTAGTAGGATTTTATTATATGGTTTAGTTGAATTAAATTGTAAGAGTGTATATGTATAAGGGCAATTTTGGCATTCACTAAAGAATTTTAAGACATAAGGCATGAGGGAAGGCGCAAAATGGACTTTGCACATTCATTTAGGGTATTAAGAGAAGAAGAAAATGTGTCTTGCATTTGAGAGAAGAAAGAAACGTGGATGAAGGAGAAAAAGAAGAGAAAAGAAGAAGAAAAGAAAAGAAGGAAGCTAGGGTTTTGAAGATCTTGAAGAAGTTTGAAGATCTTGAAGCTAAACAAGTAAGTATATGCACTAACCCTTCTTGATTTGTTAAATGAAGCATTTTTGGTGATAATTAGAAGTGGGAATGAAGTAAATATGTGTAGGAAATTGTTGAGGAATGGTTTATGTAAATGTGTTATTGTTTGGCTAATGATCAAATGTAGATTATGATTTTGTTGTGAATGATATTGGGTTGAAATGAAGTAAGAGAGATGGTTTAGTGTTTAGATGGGTTATATGTGAAATGTGGGAAGTAAAAAGTTGGAAAATGTAGCAAAAAAATGTTCCCGGTACGTTTCTGTAAAAGTTCATTGCGACGAACTTTCCGGCACAAAATATACTTCGGTATTTTGGGCATAACTTTTTGTGTAGTTATCCAAATGAAATGATTTTTAATTTGGTGTAAAATAAAAACATAGGGCTACAAATTGTCTGATAAAAAAGAGTTTTAACTAAGTCTCTAAAGGTCTCAATTTTTGAAGGTAAGTTGAGCATAGAATGTTGTGTTAGTATTGGAACAAACTAAAAATGATTAGGGCATAAATTTTAGAGTACTGAACCAAATTGAATGATTTTGGAGTCATTAGAAACTTAAGACAATGGGGAACATTGTTCTAGAAGAAGTTATTATCAAATTTCTTCATTTACCTGATCATAAATTGGAATTCCAATTAAATGGAATTTTTGGCTATTGTTAAAGGAAATCAAGTGAGGCAAGAGAGGCAAGAGGAGCAAGAGGAAAGACATCCCTAAGCAAGTTTATAAAC
Source organism: Erythroxylum guanchezii (assembly GCA_025629825.1). NCBI lineage: Eukaryota > Viridiplantae > Streptophyta > Magnoliopsida > Malpighiales > Erythroxylaceae > Erythroxylum > Erythroxylum guanchezii. The sequence goes on along the minus strand of JAOTAX010000198.1, from coordinate 28,328,769 downwards.
AAGGAATTCAAGGTGGGTACATTTTTATAATAGAGTAAATAAGCCACTCATTATTTTCTTCAAATCAAGGAAGTTTAATGATTTAAATTACATCATCAATGTTGCCTTAATTGTGTCTTGAATGAATTAAGAAATTGCTACATGTTTGATATATGAATTGTGTTAATGATTGATGAAAAAACTTTGAAAAGGATTTCTCTTTCAAAAGATACATGTTTATGAAATCATGTTTTCAGAAATGGTTTCCAAAATATATCAAGTATATGAAAAGCAAGTTTTCGAAAAAGTGCCATTTTGAGCAACAAGTTTACAAGTTATGTGTTATGTGGGTTTGTGGTAGTCCCTCAAGAATGTCACGTGCACGTTGACCAAGTTAAAGGCTTCTCCCGCCTACCTGCTAGTGGCACGGAGCTCCTTCATGGACCCTTTCAAGCTTACTACTACACAGGACCATTATTTGGAAATGTGTAGTGCATCATGTTTATGGATCTACCCAAACCATTCTGATGTGCTTATGTGCTCATGATTTGTTTGACAAGATTGATGCATACATGATTTGTGCTATTGTGAATTGTTTGAAAAAATGAGAATTTCATGAAATAAGTATTTTATGATTTTTAAATGTGAAATTACTATGGTTTCGAAAATGTACCATGGCAATGAGTTTTGAAAATGGTTTTTTCTTGTTTCTCAATTATAAAATTGTTACCCATGAGCTTTAAGCTCACCCCCATTCTCCTCCCCATATCTAAGTGATGAGCAAAAGATGGAGTGAAAGAGAGTCAAGACCTAACTCCGATTATGCATATTTTTGTATTTTAAGCTAGATTTTGTAACCATGAGGTTTTAGTCGCATTTCAAGTATTATTGGTTCAAGTATCTTATATATTTTGGGATTTTTGATACATTGATGTATTGTGGCTTGAAATGTCATTAAGGCTTTGTAAAAACTCTTATCTTTTGATGTTAATGAATTATGAATTATGTATGGATAATGTTGAGTGGAAATATGAATTTGCATATGGATAAGGTTGAAATGATGAATTTTGATCATGAATTGTTGATCCATAAATGAGATGTTGTAGGAGAAAGATAGGAATTATGAATAATGAGAATTAGTCATAAGAAATGAATTAAATGAGTAGAGATTAGAGAGTTGAATGAAATAACATTGGTAATTGAATTGTCATAAAATGATGTTACCTTAGAGGGAGTGAATTCGGGACAACTTAGAGTGAAAGTAAGGATTTGATAGTCTTATGATTTTCCGCAAGAGTAAAGATAAGAGTAATTGTAGAAACCATTGGAAATTTTAGGTTTAGGGGTTGAGATTTCAAGGGTTTCATCGCTGCGAAACCACAAGGATCGTTGCAGCGAACTTTTCCTGAAGGATCTGAACAGGTTGCCGTCCATTCGCCACAGCAAAACTCCTTAGCTTCACCGTGGCGAAGTCAGTCTTTCAAGGTCGCCGCGGCGAATTATATTTGTCGCAGCGACGAATTTTTCCTGAAGGGATTGGTGGTGGGTTTCTCTCAGAGAAATTTAGCAAGTACAATATGATTGAGGACATAATCACAAGATTGGATTGTCGTTTATCAATTGATCAAAAAAATCAGAATGGTATGAGATTTTAAGCTTCATGATTTCATTGGATTACGCTCATGTTTGTATGAAAAGCGAGGGTTGGACTCCAAAAACGGGGTTCCAACAGAAGTGGTATCAAAGCATAAAGATGAATCGAAAATGGTTAAGGAGATTTAATTAGAACACGCCCACGTTTTATGGTTCAAGGGTTGGACTCCGGAAACGGGGCCCAACAGATGGCACGCGATGGAAGAAGATGGACGTAGAGAAGGGTAGACAGTAAGGAAACCAAAGCATGCAAGATGGACGATGGAGAACCAAAGACAGTGATGATGACAGGGAACCAACGACAACGATAGAGGAGAAAAAAAAGAGAGAGAGGAGAAAATGAGGATGGACGAGGGGGTGGGTTCGCAGGTGGGTTTTTGTTTTATTAAAAACGTTGAAGCCGAAGTTAATGACAATGTTTAGGTTTTAATTTTATCATCGGAATAGTTATTCCACCAAGCATTCCCCACTATTTTTACCAACGAATATCACTCTTCTATTGGTATATTCTATCAAAAAATTGCCAAAATAATTTCCCTCCATCTTTACTAAAGGGTATTTTTCTGTCACAAAATGCAATTTTTTCTGACAATGTTGCTGATAAAAATTGATTTTTTATCACTAATTGTCTATGGTATTTGTTTTGTCGATAATTTGTAATTTTCTTGTAGTGACATAAATATAATGATCTAAAAATCATGCTAAAGGTAAAGTCTATTTAACATATATCAAACTTTCACACACTTAAATATTTTCTTATCCTCAAGCAAATCAATTCCATCATCATAATTAAAATAAGAAGCAATTTCAAAGAAGCATTAAACAAATCAAACATATTGATCAGTAGTTTCCACCACTCATTCAATTATAAAGGTCATCAAAGTGTTAGGAAACTATCTACTTATATCAATTCATAAGCTAACTCAATTCTCTTTATAATTCTTCAAACTTCAACCCAATTCATAAAATTTAACTCCATGTATAAGATGAACATACATGAAAAAATATTTCAACTTTCGAACATATTCATACCCTTTATTAACATAAGAAACATTAAATTTAAATGCCATAACAAAATTTTAAAGCTTGTTTGAAAAGTCATTTAGCCTTTTGACACAAGAGTAAACACTTTATCATGAATAATCCTAGTTAGGTCACTATCTTAAGTGGCTACTAACACCACTCTTTAACTTCAACCTTTTTATCATTATGAAGCCAATGGAATGAAATTATTTAATGCTCAATTATTCATAATTTCTAGATTTAGGATAATGAAAATGCTCAAAAGAAATCATAATTACTCAAGCATGCACAAATTTGTATAAAAAGTATCATGTTGCTAATCAATTATCTATTCTTCAAATTTATGAAATAAATTTAATTCACTTAATCATCAACGCTCATGGTTAATTGTTTAAACATTTCAAATCGGAAAAACAATCAAATACATAGTGAATTATCTCAGTCAATATTATTTTAAAGTAAATCAAAATTTCTAAGGATTGATTCATATTGAGAAATTTGTAGTAAAATTGGTAAGTAGTCCCTTCCCCACACTTTATTCAAAACATTATTCTCAATGTACAAAGCATGCCAGAAAAATGAAAATAAATGAATAAGGGGAGAAATAAGGCTAGAGGACGAGGACATCCCTAATGTAAGTGATAGATGAATAATTTACTATATTTTTACACCTACATTTGATGTATTTTGCTTGATATTTTATACTTTTGTTGTATATTTGGTATTTAATTTGCTCCAAGTATGTATATAGATTATAGTTTCCTTCAAGGAATTAAAGGAGAAGAATTCGGACAAAAATGCAATGTAAAACGAAGATTCAAAACATATAAGAGGTACACGACTGTGTATTTACTTGTGTAGTTTCATGATTTTTGGGATTTTGGTTTGTGCATCAACCCATGCATCTCCCAGAACCCTCCATAAAAAAGATGTTTTCAGGGTCAGATGAAAGAGAGCAGGTTTGGGGAGGTGACTATAGATATGGAGATCACTATGAAGGGGTTATTTTAGTTTGGAGAAGTGGAAACATAAAGAAATCATTGAAAGATCCATCGGAATACAAGACCAAACCTCTACATCATAAGAATACTCGATAGAAGACAATTAGGAAGATTTAGAATTATGATCCTAGTGTTTTCAATTCTTTGTTCTTTCTCCTTATGTTTGATTTCGTATTTGATAATGTGTAACTAAACATTGTGTTAGTGTTTAGGTTAGATGAACCATATGCTGATACTTTAATATGTTTTGATTCTTTTATTAATGCAATTGGGTTGATTGATATATTACGATTTGATTACGTGTTTAATGTATGTTCTAATAGATCTGGAAATATTAAATCATAATCTGATTTCATCGTAGAGATTGAGAAATTCTAGGTTTGAATAGATCTACCGTAATTAGAAGGAGTTGATTGCAACCCTAGAGATAGGATGATATAAATCTTCTGAATTAGGTTCAAACCTAATAGAGGGATTCATAAATTAGTAAAGCAATCCTATAAACTTTAACTTAAGTAATTCGGTTGAAAGCCTTAAGAGAAGTTGTTAGTAAACTCAAGGTCAGCTATTAGCATACCATAGGAATCTCCACGATATAATAGATCAATAAAACAATTGAGTAACAAAGATCAATCTGTTGATGGTTTAGGGGGATTCGAAACCTAGATACTAATTATTAATATCAGTAATTTTCTAAGTGAATTGTTAATTCTCTATTCAATATTGTTGCCTATTTTATTTTACTTGCTTTATTTTTATTTTATTTTATTAAAAATCAAAATCAATTTGTAGGTTAGATAATAGGAAAAGGTAATTACTAGTTGATCGTTATTTATTGTGTGTAAGTTTTAATATTAACCCTCGATAATCCATAAGCTCAACGTTCGTTAGCGTAGTACCAAAGGTGTCAATCCCACGAGGAGGGAGTTAATTTAATCCTAAAATCTATGGCCAAAAACAATAACAAAAATCCAAAATGCAACAAAACTAAAAACAAGAATTCAATTCAGTCAATCAAATTAAGAATCAAAGATGAATATACTAATTATTAAGCAATTGCAACGCATCCAAAAATCAACAGAAAAAGTACCAATTAAGAGAAAAGGAATTTTACCTATCCTTAATGCAAACCTAACTAATTATGAATTATCGATTTGTTGGTTCTAGACTATCTTAGGGTTGATTACTCTCTCTCGAGTTATAACCATTAACCCTAAATCATAAACCCTAATCAGATTATTGGAGTTGCAACCTCTCAATTTACAATATATCCAAAACCCTAATTAGTTCTGAATATTTCTAATAAACTATCGGAAACCTATGCAAGATCTCTCTTTGCACAATTTCTTAATCTAATTCAATTCTTATCTCTATTAAATCACTTAACTCTCATTAGTCCAAGTTAATCACATTTCATTCAATTCACCCTCTCAGTTTATTACCGAATTATGAAATTGCATAATCAAACCACAACAAATCCAAATAACACATAACAATCAGATTTCCATTAATTTTAGAATAAAACTCCAAAGTTTAGTTTATAACATCCTCAACATTCCAGATGCTATCATCACTATTTAATCCAATTATATACAATGATAAAAATGAAAATAAATAGGAAATGCAATCGAATGGAGGATGGGAGGCAGCGATGTCAGGAAACCTCCTGATCTAGGAAGTGAGTTGATTCAGCTTCTTCTCCTCTTCTCTCTTCCTTCTTCTCTTCCTCAATCTCTCGATGAATTCTCTCTAGGGTTTCTCAAGGTGGCTTATGCAAAAACTCCTATGCCTCTTTTTTTTGTTCTATAAATATCCTTTTATGTTTTGAGCAACCTTACGGTTTTTTTTGGGCTCGAAAGGTCCAAAAATATCCTCAAAACTTGATGTTTTTAAGTGTCTGCAGGTTTACCTGACGCAACCATAATTGTGGACCATTTCTTGGGCTTCTGCCATGATGGTGGCATGCAAGCCACATTCGTGGGCCATGTCCTGGGCTTCTGTCCAACTCTGGTGCTTCTGCCATAATCATGGCCTATTGTGCCACGATCGTGGGTGTTGTTTCGACTCAAATGTCTCTGAAACTTCTTCATTCTTCGATGTTGACCCTGAAATACTAACAAACACATCAAAGTACATCAAAAATATAATATTTAAGCTCAAGGACTTGTACTGACCTATAAAACACTTAAAACACAAATAATTAACAAATTAACACAATTCTAACCTAAACACATACTAAATGATTGAATTAATAGCTAAACACATATCAAACTAAGCCTTAAAACATAATGCAATTTATAATTATCAACATCCCCACACTTAAACGTTTGCTTATCCTCAAGCAAACAAAACATTAAACAGATAAAATCACAAAGCACACAATGCAATAATGAGACAATGGCTTCAACTTCATGAAATAAATTTAACTTAAAACACAATCATTCAAACTGTTCCACATCATTGACATGCAAAATCTGTGTCTAGGAGCTTTGGACTAAACATACATATTAATCAGGACCCATATATCAAGTTATTCACCCTTTTCAATTTTACACACACATTAATAATTTTTTGGTCATTCAAACTCTGTAACTACTCCTAAGTACGTTTTCATGAAAAGTCAAGCTTTTCACAAGCTTGGCAGGTTTTATTTAAAAAAAATTATTTACTTTTTATTTAATTTTGTGGACATAGACCTAGTCTTTTACTTAAAGGAAAACATTGGTGATAAATGTTGATCTGGTTACTCGACTAAGTCATATTTTTATTAAGTTACTTGGTTAGAAAGTCATTATAGCCTTTTGACGCGGAGGCAAACATTTGTGATGCGTGTCGATCTGGTTACTCGACTATATCATGTTCTCAACTTGCTACTAGCTCTATTCATAACCCGAAGGCCAGCAGAATAGTTATTTATTTAAAATTAACAAACACATTTTTAAATATTATTTAATGTCTACCTTGTTGTTTTAGCTACTTGTTTTTATGAAAAATACTAGCAAACTACTTTAGTCGAAAGACCTAAAATTATGAATGAATGTGACAATTTAGAGGTGACAAACTAACACTAAATCCTAATTAACTTGCATATTTAGCCAAAGAACCCACATCACCAATTTCGCAAGCTAATAACTCTTCACAACCTAATAGATTATGTTAAAAATTAAATCAATTTCAATCCATCTAAGCCATTGACACATTCACACGATTCACAATATGCAACCTAACTAACTTTCATACAATATGCAGCATTCACATTCAAAGCAAAACACATAACCCTCCCCACACTTAAGCAACATATTGTTCTCAATGTGAGAAGGAGGCAAACAAACATGCATGGAAAGAAGAAACATAAATTAAAGTATAAAATAAAATAAAATAAAGACTAAATTTAAAAGAAAAGGGTTAAAAACAATGCCTCATGGTGATGGAGGCGGGGATGGTGTTAGAGGTGGTAGTTGGATGCCTTGAGCCACGAAGCAATATGCTGGATACGATGTATATCTCGACTCTGACGTCGTTATGTTCGGGCCATCTCCTTCATCCTTTTAGAGTTCTCCGCAAGTGTATTTGTAATTACCTTGGTGTTGGCGAAGATTATATCGAGTACTTTTTTCCAACCAGGCTCTTGTGTCTTCTTCCTCTTCGGACCCTTCGCTAGTAGAGTCCTCTTCTGCCTACTGAGGGTGGCGTTGTGCTAAAACTTGCCTGACTAGCCCTTATCTTCATATGAGTCTTTTGGTTGATCTCCCGGAGTTCCATGTTATAGACTTAAGGATTTTAGAACGCCACAAATGATGGTGGTTTAGAAAGTCCAGGAGTTAGATGGTTAAACCACTACGATTCACGCCATAATACTCAGCAATGGTAGAAACCAGGTACTCCATACCCAAATTATTACTCCTTTCGTGTAGAGTCGCAACAATAGCATTTAGCATATATGTGGAGGTGCACACTGGGATACTGTGATCTATGCACCACAATAGGAAAAGTTCCTTTGTTGAACATTTGTTGGTTTCTGATTTGTGAAAAACCATTTGACACATGAATTTATTCAATAACAAGTGCTCTTGGGTTCTTATGATGTTGTTGTGGGCATTTTTAGCATCGAATTGCTCTAACCTAGTGAGCTCATTCTAATTTCGAGAAGCACGAAAATCATCATGTTGATCGATAATGGAATACTCAGGGAGCCCGCAAATATCGCACATGATTTCATCGTTTAGCTCATAATTTTGTCCCCGTAACCTAAACCATATTTCCTTAGGGTTATTAGGCTCGCAATAAAGGGAAGTGAAGAATTCAAAAGTGAGCTCCTAGTAAACAGGATATTGGAAGTTTATAAACTTTGCCCACTGAATTCTTTCTGCTAGATTCTCTACCCTATCTTGCAATTCTAGCCTATCAAGCGTATCAAAATCAAAATATTTGGGACAACTATTTGTTTAGCATTAGGGGATTGGAAACCAATACCTTCCTCCTCTGTGTAGATTGGGAAGGGAGCTCTAAAATTCACCGCCTTATTTCTTCACCCTTGGCTGGAGACTTGATTTTGTCTTGATGATTGGTCACGCTTTGCTGACTGCTTAATGCGCGGCATATTGGCTTGCAAGTAGGTGAAAGTTGCAATAAAGTGGAAGGTGGAATTTGGTTAGAGAGAAGTGAGATTTGGAGGTTCTAACTTAGAGAGATAAAGTAAAAATGAAAGTGAGTGAAAAATGAAATAAGAAATGAATATATAGATGAAGTAAAGGTAAAATGGTAAAAAATTTAATTAAAATTCGCGTGTATAGTTTTACCCTGTCGTAGGCCACGATTGTGGCCTGTAATATTTTCACCAAATTTTGATTTTTTCTTCTTTTGTCCTTCTACACATTTCCAAGATCACTTCCTAACTCTTTATAGCTCTTTCACCTCTTTTTTGCTTACTTCCTCAATCATCTAACTCATGTCGAAGTCTTATGCCTTCCTGACCTTATTTGGGAACAAAAAAAACCTAACTATGGAATTCAAACGATCTAAAATCAAAATAAATAACATCGAATTAACAATCCATGGTTTGCCTCCCATGCAATGCTTCTTTTATCGTCGGTAGCTCGACGTTATTCTTGTTCTTAAGGTGGTTCAAATGAATAGTGCAATGGTAGTGCAGTCATCGATCTTACCATTTGCATATGAGCTACCTACCTTGGGTTCCACCTTCTTTCTGTTTCACCTTCCTTCACTTTCTTCTCCGCATTTGTTTCTTTCTAAATGCATTCCCAGGGTCCTCAGTATCTTCCCATTGTCCTCGAGGTTCGATTTCTTTGATGTTAGCTAGAAGTAAGGGAGAATTGTTGTCATTCTTCGACACAGTGAAGGTTATTTGATACTTTCTGACCCTCAGAGTTAGTTCACCCCAACAATATCAATTATTAAGCGAGCAGTAGACAAGAATGATTGTCCAAAGGCCATAAGGGTTTCCACATCTTCTCCAATATCCAATACAAAGAAGTTTGTAGGGAAGGTAAAAATATCAATTTGTACTTGCACATCCTTAATAATACCCTTTGGTCGATGAACTGTTTTGTCCGCCATCTTCACTAGCATCTTTATAGGTTCTAACTCTTTTGACCCCAATTTTTGACTAAAAGTATAAGGCATCATATTGATACTTGCTCCCAAATCTATGAATGCCCTGTCTATTTTGACTCCATTGATACTGCAAGGAATGTAAAAATCCCCTAGGTCCTCTTTCTTCTGTGTTATATTACGGTTTCTTCCGCAATGCACTCCTTAACCTTCTTCTTGATTGATTCCTTTAGTGTGAGCCTCGTTTGTAGATGTTCCGTTATCTCCTCAAAATTGTTTAATTCAAACTCCTTAGAATTCCTCGTCGCCTTACTTGAAATTGACTTCCACTGAGCTAGAATAGGGTATAGAAAGTAAAGTCGAGGTTCCTTAATTGGATCAATTACGAGCTCACTTGGAAGGAATTCCATATTTACTTATCCTTCCCCTTTGTCTCCATCTTCTTTCGTATGTTTGAATTTCTTTTCCTAGGTCTGAGTAATAACCATGATCCATCTCTTTGGGTTAGATTTGGTATCGCTTGGAAGGGTTCCTGCATTCTGAGTAGAAATTGCCTCTGCTAGTTGACCTACTTGGACCTCTAGATTATGTATTGAAGACGCGTTGTTCTTAGTGACTTACTCGAACTTGCTTTCAAACCTCCTATGTGCATCCTCCATGCCTCCAATTTTATCTAAAATCATATCCACCTTAGATTCCAATGAGCTCGGTTTACCTTGTTGGAAGTCTGGTTGTCCTTGAGGTCCAAACTATCATCCAGCATTATTCGTCCACGAGAAGTTAGGGTGATTTTTTCACCCAGGGTTATATGTGTTGGAGTAGGGATTGTTTCCCTCTCCTCGCCCATATTGACCTCCCATATAATTAACTTGCTTCGAATCATTTTCCTTCATCAAGAAACATACCACTATATTATGGTCCATCTGTCCACAGAGTTCACACTTTAGTTGCACAACTTTTACCAAAGTTGGGGATGAAGTCTTCATGTTGTTGAGCTATCAAGTTAAGTTGTCAATTTTTGCCTGAATCTCTATCATTTGATCAACAACTACAATTCCTTTTTGTTCTCGAAAGGAATTGGGTTGTTTACTCCACTCGTTCGGCCATAGGCAACTATTACTCGCCATCTCCTCTATCAACTCTTCTGCTTCATCTACTGTCTTTCTCATCAATGATGCTCTTGAAGCTACGTCAATCGTGCCTCTCATATGTGGGGTTACTCCATTATAGAATGTTTACAATAAGAACTCCTTAGGTAAGTTATGGTGTGGGCATTTTCGTTGTAAATCCTTGTTTCATTCCTACGCTTCATATATCGATTCCCTGTCACTTTGCTAGAAGTTGGTAAGCTCCTTAATGATCTTCGTGGTCTTGGTAAGGGGAAAATAAGCTCCTTAATGATCTTCGTGGTCTTGGTAAGGGGAAATATTTGTCTAAAAAGGCATGAACTAGTTGATCCTAAGTGGTGACATTGGCTGGGTTGAGAGAATGGTACTAGGCCTTTGCTCTATCTCTTAGGGTAAAAGGGAAAAGCCTGATTTTGACTGCATCCTCCAACATCTGATGGTACCGAAATGTATCACAAATTTTAAGGAAATTTACTGTGTGTGCATTGGGATCTTCATTCGTTAGTCCATAGAATTGTACATTCTGTTGAAGCATATTTAGGAGGGCTGGTTTAATTTCGAAAGAGGCTGCTTATACGGGTGGCCTAACTACTCCTTGGTTAGCCGAATTGAACACTGGTCTCATGAAATCCATAAGGGTACTTTGTTGACGTCCTTAGTTTGCTTCATGATCCAAATCTTGTTGAAATTCCTCAGCCATTATTGCTTTCGCGATTTCTTCTTCTTTTTTACATCGAGCTTTCCTAATTGATCATTCTAATTGAGTGATATCTAATTCTAAGGTTTCAGCTACACGAATCGAGCTTCTCGTGACTCTTGTGTTCATGCAAAAGCATGGATTCAAAAATAGAAAGAAAGAACTAAACTAAAAACTAACTAACGCCTTAAACTAAAGAACTAAACTAATCACCTCCTTGGCAACAATGCCATAAACTTGGTCGGGTGTTTGTTGTGTGTAAGTTTTAATATTAAACCTCGACAATCTGCAAGCACACAGTTTATTGGCGTAGTACCAAAGGTGTCGATCCCATAAAGAGGGAGTTAATTTAATCATAAAATCTAAGGCCAAAAACAATAACAGAAATCCAAAATACAATAAAACTAAAAACGAGAATTCAATTCAATCAATTAAATTAAAAATCAAAGATGAATATACTAATTATTAAGCAATTGTAACACACCCAAGAATCAATAGAAAGAAAGTACCAATTGAGAGAAAAGGGAATTTTACCTATCTTTAATGCAAACCTAACTGATTATGAATTATCGAATTGTTGGTTCTAGACTATCCTAGGGTTGATTACTCTCTCTCGATTGTAACCATTAACCCTAAATCATAAACCCTGATCATAATATAGTAGCTACAATCTCTCAATTTACAACTTGTCAAAAACCCTAATTAGTTTTAAAGTTTTCTAACAAACTATCGAAAACCTATATAAGATCTCTCTTCATGCAGTTTCTTGATCTGATTCAATTGTTATCTCTATTAAATCACCTAACTCTCGTTAGTCCAATTTAATCACTTTTCATTCAATTCACCCTCTTAGTTTATTATCGAATAAAACTTCGATGGTGAGTTTAGAACATCCTCAACATTCCATATCCTATCATCATTATTCAATACAATTTTATACAATGATAAAGCTGAAAATAAACAGGAAATATAATCAAATGGAGGATGGGAGGCAACGATGTTGGGAAACCTCCTAATTTGGGAAGTACATCGAGTCAGCTTGTTCTCCTCTTCTCTCTTCCTCAATCTCTCAATAAATTCTCTATAGGTTTCTCAAGGTGGCTGATGCAAAAGCTCCTCTGCCTTTTTTTCTTATTCTTTAAATATCCTTTTGTGTTCTGAGGAGCTCTAGGGTGGGTCCAAAAGGTCCAAAAAATTCGTCAAAACTTGACATTTTTTAGTGTATGCGTGCCTGCCTGATGCAGGCCATGATTGTGGGCCATTTCCTTGGCTTCTATCACGACCGTGGCATACAGGCCACGATCGTGGGCCATGTCCTGGGCTTCTATCACAATTGTGGCATGTAGGCCACAATCGTCGGCCAACTCTGGTGCTTTTGTCACGATCGTGGCCTGTTATGCCACGATTGTGGGCTGTTGTTTCGGCTCGATATCTTCGAAACTTCTCCGTTCTTTGATGTTGACCCTAAAACACTAGTAAACACATCAAGGTACCTCAAAAACATAATATTTAAGCTTAAAGACTTATACTAACCCATAAAACACTTAAAACACAAATAATTAACAAACTAACGCAAATCTATCCTAAACACATGCTAAAATGATTGAATTAATAGCTAAACACATGTTAGACTAAGCCCTAAAACATGATGCAATTTACACTTATCACTAGTAATCATTACCTTCATGGGATCAACCTATACTTGTCAATACTAGCGACAATTACGTTGTGCACTTGCGGTTATTATAATATTGACTCACTCACGAAATAAGTCAATCATTAAGGTATATGATCCAAGCTTTGTCAGGTTATTAATTAAATCATATTTTATTACTAACATTTATGATGAAGTATGAAGATATCTGACAAAAAAATCAAAATAGAATAACATAAAATATAAGAAGAAAATAATGAAAAATTAGTCATAAGGAGGGGGTTTTGATGATAGGACATAAGGGATTATCGCCCATAAATATATCGCATGTTTTGTAGAGATCATGTCCATGAAGTCCCAATGGATGATTTAGTAGTCATTGTCTTTGTATCCTTTTAATCTTCTATCTCCTAGTCAGATCTAATAGTTAAGCCTTTACCTTACTTCAATATATTGGCACTATAGTGTCCTTCGTCTCCTCCTCAGCTACAAGTACCTATATCTCCTCCTTAACTAGGGGTACTTACGCATGTTACTCAATAGTAGGTACCTAGTCAGTTATAGGCTCTGAATGATGATGCAACCCCACAAGTGTGGCTTTTCCTTTAGCGTTCTTAGATGTTTAAACTAGTGGTGATAGTACCTTTACAACCAAATGATGCATGAAGCTCATCAGTTTGTCTACTATCTAGTGCATATATTGGTCCATATATGAAGGATTAGATGGTAGAAGTGTAGGTGTATGGTTCGAAGGTTAGTGTAACATCCCACCCCCGATAGGAAGGGTAAAATAGTAAATTGACATAGGATGAGATTGATAGGGATTTATTAGTATTATCCATGCATACTGGTACTGGTGATCACTGAAAATAGTGCACATGAAATAACTGTACATGCATACATGACATTCCCGGTAATTGGGCCTAAACGGCATTTTATTG
>JAOTAX010000198.1:28287524-28311698 GCA_025629825.1 Erythroxylum guanchezii | reverse complement strand
TTCAATTAAATTACTAAAACATCCAAAGCTTATTATAAATAGGCTTAAGCTCTATGGAGCTAGTACTTCTTGCTTAATCCTCTCTGTAAGAGCTATAGAGTTCTCTCAACCTATTCTGTGGATACCGTTAGAGGTTGGACACTTGTGTGGCTATGGTGGTTGAGACGAATTAGTTTCGGAAACGGTTTGAGGGATACAACAAGATAAAGATCAAGCTTCGGAATAAGGTACGAATTAAGTTTTCTCTTTATTATGATTTGTTAATCATTTTATAGAATTAAATAGATCTTGGTTTCGGAAAATCAAAAGTCACAAAAAAATTTCGTGATTATTCTGCTATGATCGGGATCAGATCTCAACCCGGTTTTCCAATAGTGGTGTTAGAGCGGGATTTTAATTCTGTAATTTGATTGTTATTGATCGAATTTTGGAATTGGAAAAACAGATCAGGTCTGATACTTGATTAATTCTGAAATTCTGGAATAAGAGTTCTTATAATAAACCCAAATTGTTCTTATGAATATACGCAAAACCCATAATTGTTCTGGTGAATATAGGCAAGACCCAGAATATACACAAAGCCCAGAATTGTTCTGATGAAAACCCAGAGTTGAGTTGCAGTTATTTCACTCTGTTTTGATCCGAATCGAAACAGATCTTTTCCTTCTTTGATTTTCTCTTGCGGGATGCGGATTTCAAACGTGAACCACCAGAACCTTGTCCTTGCGAACAGACATGGATCGGACGTTGTGCTTTTGACAGAGATCGGCGGAGACCGGAGCGCTCATGAGGATATGGCGGACAGAAGAAGGGGCCGTGAGGGCAAGGTTATGCAAGTGTACCACTGCAAGTGGATCATCCACATTGAGCATATTACGAGGAAAAAGGCTTGAGGAAACATTGTGCGGTGCATGTTGTGAGAACTATGCATTTGATGAATTCTAGATTTGTTGTGACGTCTGTGAGAAGTGGTTTCATGGAAAGTGTGTTTAGATCACACCAGCTAGAGCAGAGCATATTAAGCAGTACAAATCCTGCAACAATAAGAGGGCTCGTCCTTCGTAATGATGGAAGGATTGTCGATCCACCCTCTTTGTTGGACTTCACCAACAGCTTCATTAATCGACTTAGGTCGGTTCACAGATCTATTGTTAGGGCAACCTGTTAATGTGTACAATGATTGATCTGGGACAAACTGGTAGTTGTGTGACAATAGTAACATATCAAATTCAAACTCCAAAATGTGGGACATCTCTAGTCGATGGAGGCGTGCAGGCGTGAAGAAGCAGCGTCTCTTGATGCAGTTGCAAAGGCGGTGTCATTATAGCAGGCTAGGTTTTCTTTCTGTTTTTGGGTTAATGAAGAAGAGGGGTGTTTGGAAATTAGATTAAGAAAGGGTGTGTTTGGTTATATGTATATCTTATCCTAAGTCTAGAGTAGGCTTTTTCTAGTCCTAGAATAAGTCTTATTTGGCTATTGGATTAAGGTAATCCAATCTTTAGTTTGGAATAAAGTATTCCAACACTTATTCTAAACATAGTTTTAAAATTGTTTTAAAATTCAAAAATCAATTCCAAAGGTAATTATTTTTCTTAATTTGATTAAGATTAATAATTATATTGATTCCTAATTAATTTTAGAAAAGTGACTTCTAAAATTATAATTAATTAGTTTCAATTGCATTGAAATTAATTAATTAGACTCTTAAAATTAAGAAAAAGCGTTTTCTTAAATAATTAAGAAAGTTGTTTCTTAATTAAATGTATTTATTTCAATTTGATTGAGATAAATTAAATTTATAATTTTATTTGTTTAGAGAATGATTATTTAATTTATTTAGAAACTGTTTCTTTATTTATGAATAATAAGTTTCTTAATTTTTTGATAAAGTATTTTTATTGATTAAAATTTGAAAAGTGTTTCCATTTATTAATTAAATTTTTTTTCTTTAATATTTTAAAAATGTTTTTCTAACTTATTAAATAAAGGTTTTCTAATTAGTCAAGAAATAAATCTCTAAACAAATAATATATAATAACTTTCTTAATTAAATTTAAAAGTGTTTTATTTAATTTTGAAAGCAGTTTCCTTTTAATTTTATAAAATATAGTTTTCTAATTAAGGAAAAAATAATTTCTAATTAGATTAGAAATAGTTTTCTAATTGGATTAGAATGTGTTACTTATGTAATTTTGAAAAGAAGTTTTTCTAAATTATAATAAGTAAGAAGGACAATTTATTGAAAATTGTTTTCAATTAAATTTTATCAAAAGAGTCAAGATAATTGGAAATAGTTTTCAATTAGATTTGAAATATGTTTTCAAATCAAATTAAATTTCTATTTGGAATAGGAATTTAATTTGTTTAGGGATCAATGGAATTAATCTAATTTAATTTTTTCAAGGAGTTGGAAATGTTATTTTAGATTATGAAGAGCTTGATATTTTATGCATATAATTTAATTATGAGTGCATAAGTTGCATACTTTATTTATATGGTTGTTAGATATATTAGATGCATGATAAATTGTATATTTTATATGTGTGATATTTTACATGCAATTTGTGTTTGATGAGACATATGAAGTTAAATTCCTCGTTAATATTTTAAATACACATTAAGAACGTGATTGTTGCCTTCTATTGTTATAAGAATAAACCACAATTCTATTTATTGTAGGCTTGTTGAGCAAACTCAAGGTCACTTTAACCCGAACATGTTTAATCTTATAATAATGAGTTCTACTTAACTAAATTTGTGTGATTTAGATTAGCAAACCCATGATTACATAAATTTAGAGGCAAGGTTAGGAACAATATATAAGATATATTTTGGCAAGAGTTGTCCCCTAACGGATCTAGGAGTCACATAAGATGTGATTGATAAAGTTGTTATCTACCTAATTTAAGTCTAGTTGGTTTATTGAACAAACTCAAAGTCAACTATATTTGAATGGGATCCTAGCCCACTAGAGAGATTAGAGTAATCTTTTCGAATAGTAGTGTAGGCTATTATTTCGAATAAAATAGTGGGAGCAACCAAATGCATGATTAAAGTCCTAATCTTATTTGGTAATCATGGCATATAATTGATTACTTGCTTTCTTACATTTATTTTGTTATTAGTGAAAATTACCTTGTTTAGTATATTTGATGCTAAGTTAGTGAACCCAAGTTCTTAGACATAGGATATGTTTGAGAAAAGTTCTCAAAAGTTAGATAGAAAATTGTATGTTCATTATGCAATTTTGTTATAATCCTTATTGAGGATATGACGACAAAGTTGTAAAGATATGTCAAAATCATATAGATGACAACATGTATTAACATTTTGAGTTGACTAATGTCTCGTAAACTTTGATGATGACTTGTAAGATGTATGCCAATACCATGATAGCAAAATGCAAGGGGATGCATGGAGTAGGGCTGAAAGGTATAGTACCTTGTTGGAGTTATTTCATTTAATTTAGCCTACTAAAAGCATAATTGTGGACTACAATTAAAGAATTAGCATGTTGGACCCCGTTTCTAGAGCCCAACAATCTGGAGTCATAAAACTTGAGTGTATTTCCTTCTAAGGTTATCTCAACGAATCTCATTAGCCATTCCCACAAGGGTGGCATGCCCATACCAACTAATCATCAAAATCACAATTTGAATTCTTCAAAACAATTGTAGCTCTATGTCTCTAGTTTATTTTGAAACAAGAATAACCTCATTCGGAGCTTTATAACTCAAGATATGCTTAAAAACCCAAAGTATGTTCATAACTTAGTTATGCTCTTCCAACCGATCTCTTATTTTCTTTCCATGAATCTTTTCTAACTCAACACTAAAAGCTACCAATTTTTATGGAGATATATAAGAATGTATTAGGAATCTATTGGTTCAAGAATCGCTTCATTTGGAGGTCGGATGATGAAGTTATGGCCAAAAGAATCCAACATGTTTATGTCCTCAATCATATGGAACCTGTCTTGGTCCAATTGCCACAACTTTCATTAAAGATGTCAGATTGAGGTAGTTTTTAGACGGTTTGAAAGAGGACTTCTAGATCTAGAACTTTTATTAGAACTCAAAGTGATATTTGGCCTCTAAATAGGTCAAAATCGTAATTTACTGTAGCTATCTTGTGAATGTCCATTAAACAAACAGACATAGACAGGCTTGGAGTGGTTTCCAGACCCAAGAAGGTCCGCTTAATGGACATAATGTTCGTTAAACAGACATGGGCGAGGCCCGAGAAGGTTTGTTTAACAAACCTAAAGTCCGTCTAACGGACATAGGAGATTAAAAAACTCCCTCCAAAGCCTCTCCAAAGTTTCTTACATCCATTCTAACATCATGTTCACTCATAATCTTCACAAATCTAACTCTTCTAGTGCAATATCACTTCATATCAATTCAACCATTAACTTAGTTTCATTAAATCTTCTAATCTCTACTCATTTGCTCCATCAAGACGACTAATTCTCATCATTTAGTATAGCTGTCTTGTACATACATCTTATGCACCATCACAACTTGTAATGATTATATCTTTCCACTTCGATATCTAAAAATTACAAACTTTATATCGTTGGAAAGCTAGAAAGATCATCTACAACTTTCAAGAAGACAATTTTGACCAGTTCTACCTTGATTATTCCAAATTTTCCCCTGAAGTCAAAACACAATTCTTACCCTTATGAAAACTTGAAATTTTGCAATGTAAAGACGTGAAAAGTCATAAGCAAACATATTGTATATATAGTTTATTAACATCAAAAGATACGAGTTTACAACGCTTTAGTGGGCATTTCGAGCCACTTTATATCATAATCCAAAACATACAAACTTTACAAAAGCAATAATTTCTCAAAATGTGACTAAAGCCTTGTTTTACATAATCTAGCTTCAAAAATTAAAAAATGCAAATTGGAGTGATGCCTTGACTCTTGACTCGATCACTCGTTATCTTGCTCATCGCCTGAAGATGGGAAGGAACGGGGGGTGGGCTTAAAGCTTGTGGATAACAGTTTTATAATCGGTAATAAGCAAAAACCATTGAAATCCTTCATGATCATAGCAAATTCTCATGAAAATCCATAAAACATACATTTCTCAAATTCTCAACTTGTCAAACCACTTCACAACTCACATAAGTCAAGCATTCATCAAACTTGTCAACATATATAAACACATAAGCATATCATAATGGTTTGGGCAGATCCATAAACATGACGAACTACATAATTCTACATAATGGTCTTGTGTAGTCATAAACTTGAGGGAGTCCATGAAGGAGCTCCGTGCCACTAGCGGGTAGGCGGGAGAAGCCTTTAACTTGGTCAATGTGCACGTGACATTTTTGAATGGACTACACTAAACATGACATGTAATTGATGAACTGAAAACATTTTGCCCATATGGCACATTTTTGGAAACTTGATTTCATAAACTTGCTATTCTTTTAAAAATCATTTCCATCATTCAATTCATCAATAATTAACACAATTCATATACAAACATGTAACACATTCTTACAACATTTAAAAAGCAATAAATGCACATGAATAAAGTAGTTGAAAATCATTTATTGTCATTTCTTGAAAGAAACATTAATGGCTTATTACTTAATTATAAAAGTGAAACCCACCTTGAATTTCCTTGCTTATAACTTGCTCAAATGTGCCTCTCT
This sequence comes from Erythroxylum guanchezii, assembly GCA_025629825.1. Taxonomy (NCBI): domain Eukaryota; kingdom Viridiplantae; phylum Streptophyta; class Magnoliopsida; order Malpighiales; family Erythroxylaceae; genus Erythroxylum; species Erythroxylum guanchezii. The sequence continues at coordinate 28,306,019 of JAOTAX010000198.1, read as the reverse complement.
TGCTCCTCTTGCCTCTTTTGATTTTCTTCAACATTGACAAAAATCCCAAATCAATAGGCATTCCAATTGGAAAACCCAAAGAAACCTATTCATGAAATTGATCCTAGAATACCTAAACCCATACATTTCCTAAGCTCTTTGAACTCAAACCCTTCCAAAAATCCAAAGATTAAAACATACACTGACCTTGAATCTTCACTAAACAATTTGTTTCTTGGCTCTAATGGAAGCTCTAATCTTCCTATTCCTTTTTCCCTTCTTGAACACTCTCAAAATCTCCCTTTAAAACTAAGAAAAATCAAAACCTAGCTTAGCTTTCTTTCTCTCCTTTCTTTTCTCTCCAACGACACTCTCTCCCTCTTCTCTCTTTTAATTTTTGTTTTTCGCTTCTTCCAAATGTAAGACAAGTCTTCTTTCTCCCTTTTATACCCTTAATGAATCTAAAATGTCCAATTTTCCCTTCCTTCAATGCCTTAAGACTTTACAACTTAAGTAATCTTCCAACAATGCCCCTCATGCAATCTTACCACCCTAACACTTTAATTCAATTAATCTATGTCATATAATCTCACTCACATTAACATGCTAATTAACTCTAAAATAAATTAATCTATCAAGACCTCAAAATTAATTTAAATCATGCTTATTCATTAAAAAAAATTCAAGGGCCAACATAGCAACAACATGATAATAGTTGTCAATAAAAGAAAATGACTACATAACTTTTCTTGCCTACATGTGATATGATAGAGATCATATGTATTTCTAATTCATGCTTATGAGTATTTGATAATGAATTTAGATTCAACATTATTGTAATGTTTAATGCATGGTTAGAAATAGATAGTGAAGTCAAAGTAGTTGATCCAAGTTCATGCAAATAGTTTGTATATGTATTGGATTAAAGGAGACTTATGCTTAACATAGATGGCAAGAATAAAAAGTTGGATAACCAAGACAACCCTTTTATGTTATGTTAGTTAAATCAAAAAAACGAGAATCATAAAGTTACATGTAAGGATACGTGTATCCTTTTGATTATGAATCATATGAAACTTGTCAAGTTGAAAAATAACCAAATCGACCTTTGGTGAAAGGATGATGATGGTATTGAATTGTTAAATCTTATATATGTGATGTATTGGATAAAATAATAATTCATAAAAGGATAATACTTATATTTCATTAGATTATTAATGACTTTATATGATATAGTCATATGTATTAAATGAAATAATGTTTTAAAAATTTGAAAAGTTCAAGTTGTTTAAATCTAAGTAAAAATAAAGCATTGAGAATGCTAAAGCACTCCAATAAGATAGTTGTCGTAAGTTTTAAATTTTTGGTTATCTATAGCGAATGAGATTCTTTAGTGAATTCCTTCACAACTAAATTCATAAGTGTGTGGATTTATGCAAGGAGCAAAATACAATATGAGATATTGTATGATGCAATAATGTTTCTTTTATAGCAATGTCTAGTACAATGACTTACCTTCTATCGTTCCAATTAAATCAATTAGCAGGAATTCGTATTAGATATGAAACGCTAAATCTTTGAAATAGTTAAAGCTAATGATTTAAGGATGTGATGCTTTGTTGAAGCATATATTATCCATTTAGTTTAGAACTAAATTAGATAATAATAGGTTATGAGATATCCAAAAGATTGGATATAATCTTACAGATTCATTAAACAAATTGTTTGATTCAATGTATACTTATAGGAGAATGGTTCTTAAGATAAGTAGTGGGAGTAAGAAGGAATTTGAAAGGTTCAAATCTCATAACATTACATCTAATTGGAACTAATGCCTTTAATGATACATTTGATGTATAGTTGAAAGGCGACGAGACATTGAAAGATTCACTATCATGATGAATTCAAAGAGTTTGTTTTGAAGATAATTGTGAACTTATCATATCTGCAAGAAGGTAAGTGGGAGTATAGTTCTCCTCTTCAGTGGGACTATGTGGAGACATATTGCTCATAGAGAACAAAAGTTCTAATTTTCAATTGTCGATTACATAATTTACCAAGAACAACTCTTGTTGGATATGAAAAGGTAACAACTTAATTATGGGAATTATATCTATATAGATAGATTGGACATTGTTAACTTATTCTAAGTCCAAGTACATAGATAATGTACTAAAGATGTTTAGTATTTAAGATATCCGATACTTGTAAAGTATTAATGATATTCATTACTCTATGTGTGAGTTGATATTTGAGTTCAAGATGATAAGGATATAACTTTAGAAGTAAATCCTAATTAAGGTTTATTTACTTAGAACAATATCATTTAGGATTGGAAAAGTTCTAATGTAGCAATTGGTTGCTAATTAAGCTATAATACATTTTTCATTTAGTGGAAATGATTAATTGGATCAACAAGTTCTTTAGTGAACTTGATATAATTTTTTTTCATTATTCAAGACAGTAATGTATTTAGAATATTAGAGCCATTGGGCATGTATAAGGAGCTAATGTCTTATCAAAGATCCAAGAATGTGTTTAGGCACATTTTCTTAAATATTATGATAATTAAGATGGGAGTTGTAAGATTTAATCAAGAGCTCACTATAAAGAATCCTGTAGAATTCTTTCTTTAAGCCACGCCCCAGTAGTAAAATAATCGTCATATGGTGATATAGTATGAGCTACTTAAACGATTGGCTTAGTGCAAGTGAGAGATTGTTGATTTATACCCTACAATCAATTGTTTTGGTTGTAGTGTAGTGACAAATTATTTAAAGGCATTCTTTATCTTGTACATGTTTAGATGTATATGATAAAGTTCATGGGATAATTATACATTGCAAATGAAATTATAATGAGATTATAATTATGAGATTCATATTGCATTTATGTATTATTCCTAAATGTTCTTAGTCATTGTTCTATAAAGATTGGACATTAATAGAATGTAAAAAGACTACCACACGTTTTGTTTTTCTTTATGAAGGAAGTAGTTGATCTCATAGGCTAAAGTATAGAGATACTTAAATAAAGGTGTGGGTGCTTGCTAGAGAACAAGTTCATTGGATAGACCTGATATGAGAAATCCATTTGGAATATTCTATGGAATTCTCATTGTGATGATTGTATAAGTGATCCTTTGACTTGAGGCCATCAAAGTTATCTTGTATGGGGATTGCTATGTTTTGATACTACTTATGATCTATTTAATCATAGGTTGTTTAATCGGTAGTCATTCGATATAGCATGAACTATATGGAGATAGTTGAATGATCAAGATAGGATTCATCACCCTAAAGTAATTAGGGAGAATGTTTCGTTGTTCTCGATTAGTATTTATTTAAGAAATCCTTGGCCAAGGTGAAATGATGATTTATAAATAGTTTACAAATGCCATTAATTGAATTGATAGCTAATGACGGAGAATTAATATGATTAGACTCAAAATAGAGTAGACATTAATTTCATGCTCTATGTCTAATCGGAATATTGTATGATAAAATGATTGAATTATAAGGAAAAATTATGCGTGGAAAGATTAGTCAAAACCACTTTGACATTTCTAAATATTTGGGTGGTCATGATGCATTGACAGACAGCAATCTTGATCTACGATTATAAATTATTTAATTGGAGAGTTAAAGATAAATTAAAAGGAGCTTTAATTTATCTAATTTTAATTATGAATTAAAATTAGATTTTATAATCATTGCCAACATATTTGGGAACCTAATGAATCTCACATATAGAATGGGTTGAAGAGAGCAAAGTTAATTTAATCAAGTTGGACTTGATTGTAAAGTTTGAGAAATTTTATGATTAAATATGAGATATTTAATAAATAACGATCAATATGAGATATTGGATCTTATATGGGCATAATTGGTATTTAATTAATAATTATTTGTAATTATAATTAAAGTTTAATTGAAATTAGAATTTATTTCAATTAAATTACTAAAACGTCCGAAGCTTATTATAAATAGGCTTAAGCTCTATGGAGCTAGTACTTCTCGCTTAATCCTCTCTGTAAGAGTTATAGAGTTCTCTCAACCTACTCTGTGGATACCGTTAGAGGTTGGACACTTGTGCGGCTATGGTTATTGAGACGGATCGATTTCGAAAACAGTTCGAGGGATTCAACAAGATAAAGATCAAGCTTCAGAATAAGGTACGAATTAAGTTTTCCCTTTATTATGATTTGTTAATCATTTTATAGAATTAAATAGATCCTGTTTTTTGGAAATCAAAAGTCACAAAAAAGTTTCGTGATTATTCCGCTACGGTCGGGATCAGATCTCAACCCGATTTCCCAACAAATAGAAGATTAGGTTTTAAGTATGTTTGTGTGAAAAATTGTAACTTTATGAAAAAGTTTTTGACTCTTCATATTTTGGGCGTGTGGTGAATGGTATGGCCATCCATATTTCTCACTTTTCTCTCCTCTTTGGTTTAGACGTGTGTATGGGTTTGGGTGTACACTTTCTTATTCTCACTTTGCCAAAACTTGTAACCAGTGAAGTTGGTGAGTTTGGGTATATATATTCACCTTTTCATACACATCTTTTGTTTTTCTTGTACAGTTATCTTGAGTGGCTAGTATAGGTACTTTATCTCCTATTTTGATTTTGGTATGGTTATCCTCTTCATCATTATGAATACTTACTACCATTTTCTCCTTTGGTGTAAGAAATGAGCTTTTGAAAAAGCTACTAAAGTTGATAATATAGGAGAGGAACTATCTGATACTGAAGAAGAGTTATCATGATATTAGGAAGGAATTATTGTGGTATAAAAATGAGTCTTCATGGTATATCTAGATTTTTAGTATACACATTGTTGATTACCACTATTATTAATGAGTATTTGTTGTTGTGAGTTCTTGAATTGGTATATAACTCATTTTGATATTCTTGTTGATTTTATAGAGGGTTATTTTCTAGACTAGGTCCCGTAGTTTTACTTCTCAAATTCATAAGGTTTTTCAAGTTAAAAATTTGATATTCTCCTATGTAATTTATTTTGTGAATTTATATTTTCTCCCCATTGTTTCATTCAAGGAGGAGAGTTTTTATTTTATCCACCATATATTTGCTATTATTGCTTCAATTGTGTTGAACAGTGTCTCTACTCTACCCCAATAAATAGTATTAGAACTTTAGTTCCTTATTTGTGGTTTACCTTGATTGAAAGATGGAGCCTAATAACAACAAAATGTTCAGTTGGAATAGCACAAAATTTCACAAATAGAAAGGAGAGAAGGAAAGATTTATTATTTTTGAATTAGTTGTATTTACCAGTATTTGCCACTAAAAAGCATGAGTATAAAAGTGATGAAGAATGGGATTTTAGCATAAGATGGTTTATGGTTTTTTTAGATAGTAGATAGATAATAATGTTTTGAATTACATCTCAAATTATTCGTATGTTAGGACTTTGTGGGACAAGCTTGAATCTTTGTATGCATCAAAGACATGTAAAAATAGATTGTTTTTGCTTAAACAGGTTATGAATTTGGGGAATAAGGATAGCAGTTCCATTTTTTATCACATGAATGAATTTCAAGGGTGCTTTGATCAATTGCTTAGTATGGGTTCAAGATTTTAAGATGAGATTTTTGGACTTTAGAGTTGAATATTTTGCTTGATTTTTGGGAGAATTTTTATCTGACCTTGACTAGTTCTGCTCCTGGTAGTAGTGACCATAGATTATCTAAAATATTTTATTTTGAATGAATAAGTAAAACATAATTCTTAAGAGGGCTCTACTTCTTATTCTAAGGATTTGGTTACTAAAAATAGGGAAAGAAACATAGGAAGAGGTTAGGGACAAAATAATAGGGGAAAAGTAAGAATAGAAGCTAACTAAAGTCAATATACAAAGATTTTGAATGTCATCATCGTGATAAAAAGGGACATATCAAAAACCTTTTTAAAGATTAAAAGGGATAACAAGGCCAATAAAGATAAGAAAGAGAAGAAACACAAAAATAATAATGATCATATTGCTATTACACAGCAGAGGATCTTGTGCCTATCTGTGTTGAAGATATGATTGATGTAGCTTATGATGAATCAATTTGGGTTTTTCACAATGGCTCCTACTTTTAAGTGGCATCAAATAATGATTTCTTCATATCTTATACTTCAAGTAATTATGGAGTCTTGAATACGGGTAGTGATGGTCTATCAAAGTTTATTAGCATCGAGAATGTCATATAAAAGACCAACAATGGCTCAAAGTTACTTTTGAAGAATGTTAGACATACACCTAGTATATATTTGAATACAATTTCTACCAGTGTCCTTCATGATGATGGCTATTTTAGTACTTTTTGTGCTAGTTAATGTAAGATCACTAAAGGTTTCTTGGATGTGGCATATGGAAAGAAGTCTTCAGTTTTGTATTAGACTAAGGCTTCAGTTTGTATTGATACTATTAATGTAGTTGAGAGTGATAACTCTTCAGAGTTATGGCATAAAAGAATTTGTCACATCAATAAGAAGGGATTTAATTCTTCAGCTAAAAATAACCTACTTTTTGATTTAAAAGTTGTAAGATTGCAAAAGTGTACACATTACTTAGCTTCCTTCAAAAGCCACCCTCCTTCAAGAAAGTTAGAATTTCTTAAGTTGGTGCATTCAAATCTCTATGGTCCAACAATGCTAAAGAATTTTAATGGTTTACTTTATTTTGTTACATTTACTTATGACTATTCAAGGAAATTATAAGTTTATATCTTAAATTCAAAAGATCAAGTATTTGGTTCCTTTAAGCAATTTAAAACTTCTGTTGAAAGAGAATCTAGAAAGAAGCTAAAATGTATTCGTACTGATAATAGTTGTGAGTACTGTGGACCTTTTAATGAGTATTGTAAATAATAGGGTATTAGACACCAGAAGAAGCCTCTTAAGACTCCTCAATTGAATGATCTAGTAGAGAGAATGAATAAAACATTAGTAGAGAAGTCATATGTTTTCTTTTTGAGGCAAAGTTTCCTAAATTTTTTAAAGGTAAGGCTTTGTATAATGCACCAAATATTATCAATTTATCTCTTACTATTGCTTTGTAGATTGAAGTTCCTAGTCGTGTATGATATAATAAGGAAGTTTCCTATAAACATTTGCATGTGTTTGGTTATAAAGCAACTGTACTTATGCCAAAAGTTTAGAGGTCCAAATTAGATGTCAAGATAAGGCATTGTATCTTTATTGGTTATAACTATAATGAGTTTAGTTACAAACTATATGGTCCAAATGAAGAGAAGCTTCATAGAATTTTGTGATACTTTTTTAAGGAAGATCATATCATTGAAGATATTAACAAGGCAGAAAAGTCAAAGTCTTATGATTCTAATGGCCTAATTAATTTTTGTCCAACTCTAGAGACATATATGCCTAATTTAGCAAAGTTTGACAATCAAAATGATTTGTAGAATCATATTCATGTTGATTAAGTTTAAGGTACTGATGATGATGTTGCTGATGAGGTAGATGCTTATATTGTTGAGGTTATTAATGAACCTACAGTTTCACTTAGAAGGTCTACTAAAGAAAGGATTCCATCCACTTGCTATTCTTATGATGAATATGTGCTCCAAACTAACGGGGGAGAACTTGAGAGCTATGAAGATATTATAGAGAATGATCATAATGAAAAATTGTTAGTGAGGAACACACATTCATTATAAGAATTTATAAACTATATGGTCAAATTTTGTGATATTTTTTAAGAAGGATCATATCATTAAAGATATTAACATTGAAAAAAGTCAAAGTCTTATGATTATGATGGCTTAATTGACTTTTATCGAGCTTTATAGACATATGTGCCTAATTTAGCTAATTTTGAAAATCAAAATGATTTGTAGCATCATATTCATATTGATGAAGTTTAAGGTATTGATGATGATGTTGCTGATGACATAGATGCTTATGTTGTTTAGGTTATTAATGAACCCTTAGTTCCAATTAGGAGGTCTACTAAAGAAAGAATTCCATCCACTTATTATTCTTATGATGAATATATGCTCCTCACTAATAGGGGAGAACTTGAGAGTTATGAAGAGGTTATAAAGAGTGATCATAATGATAAATCATTAGTGAGGAGCACTTATATATGGTCCAGTTGAGGAGAAGCTTGACAGAATTTTGTGATAATTTTTTTAAGGAGGATCATATCATTGAAGATATTAATAAGGCCAAAAAAGTCAAAAGTCTTATGATTCTGATGGCTTAATTAATTTTTATCCAACTCCAAAGAAATATATCCCTAATTTAGCGAAGTTTGATAGTCAAAAAGATTTATAGAATCATATTTATATTGATCAAGTTTAAGGTATTGACTATGATGTTGTTGATGAGGTAGATGCTTATGTTGTTAAGGTTATTAATGAACCTATAGTTCCACTTAGAAGGTATGCTAAAGAAATAATTCCATCCACTTGTTATTCTTATGATGAATATGTGCTCCTAACTAACAGGGGAGAACTTGAGAGTTATGAAGAGGTTATAAAGTGTGATTATAACGACGAGTTGGTTACAACTACGAAAGATGAAATTAAAATTTTATATAAAAATCATACTTTTAAGTAGGTTAGCTTATCTGATGGCATAAAAGCTTTACCAAATTGATGGGTTTATAGGTGAAGAATAAAAAGAATTCTTCTTGTTCACGATAATTTCAGGTTGGTTATTAAAAGTTTTAGACATAAAAATGGAATTGACTTTGAAGAGATTTTCTCACCTAATGCTAAGACATATTTCATCAAATTTATTTTACACTTGGAAGCTAGTCTTGAATTGGAGGTTGAACAGTTAGATGTGAAAACCACTTTTTTCTATGTTGATTTGGAGGAGGAGATGTATATAGAGTAGTAGATGGCTTGTTGTGAAGGGTAAGGAGAATTATGTCTATAAGTTAAAGAAAAGCTTGTATGGTTCAAAACAAGCTTTAAGGATATGTTGATAGGTGTAGATTATAACATGTTTTTTAGGTGTTTGAGTGTGTTTTTAAGTGTTTTCTTTTATGATAATAATGTGTTTAGGACATATAATTATGTTATTGTTAGTGTTTGTATATGTTTTAATTGTTTGATTAGTTTAGAGCAATAATTTGATCGTAATTTTATCTTTAAAGGAGTATTTGACGTTTTTGTGAGTCAATGGAAATAGGAAATTAAAGAAATGAGAAGAATTAAAAGCATAAAAATATGCCACAATCGTAGGAGTGGTTGGCACTACATAAGGCTCTCTATCAAGATCGTAGTCCCATGCACGATCGTGACATAGGGTGTGAGAGCCATGATCATGGCAAGGTATTTTTTAGCTCACAAGATTTTCTATTCTTAACGTTTCGAAGATGTTTTTGTAATCAAATTAAGTGGGAAAATCCAAAAAACTATTTAAGGAAAAGAAAAACAACAAAAAGGAAGCACCATCATATTTAAAAAAGATTAAGAGGGGATATAAAAAGCACTCCAGATTTTCCAAAATTCAAGATCAAGACTCTATAGAGTTTTTTCTTTCTTTTCTCTTCATCTATTTCATTGTCTTGGGTGTTGATTTGGATTATTAGGATGTTAAACATGATTTTGAGTGTCTAAATTCATATTAGGGATTTTTTAATCAAATTTTATTCTTGTGAATTTAATACATCTACGAATGTTTTGTGATATTTATTATGCTTATAACTAGTAATAAATCAAGAGATTGAATCAAGCTATTTGTGTTAAGATGCATAATGAGAGTTGGTAGCTTAATTGACTGATATATATCAGATTAATAAAAAATTGAAGAGAGATCTTAATTATGAATTAATTATCCTTGTGATTGCTTTAAATCCAATTAAATAGTTAGTAGTTTTGTGAATTGAGAGTTTAAAATTCTATTATTATCGATTTTAATTAGGATTACTTCATTATATCTTGAGAGAGGGTAATCAAAACCTTAAGATATCTAAGATTAAGTATAAATTGAATCAATAACATAAAGGGAAGGCAAAACAAGGATAGAATAGTTCCTAACTTTCTAGCTTTGGTCAACTTTATTCTTATTGGTAGCTCAATTATTCAATTGTTTAGTTTTATTAGTTATTTCAATTTTAGTAATTTATTTTAATTAAATCAATCTTTTAGTACTTTAAACAAAGTTTTATTTAAGTTATTAGGTGTCTGATTAGTCCTTATGGGAATGATACCTTTTGTACTACAAGTTACGATTTGTATACTTGTGATATTGAAAGTTTTTATACAAAATGTATCAATAGTAGTACAAGATGTTTGAGTCAATTATAATCAATTAAGGATATAAGAAGACTAATTTTGATCATTGTGTATTTTTTCTAAATTTTTTTTACTATGGATTCATCATCTTATTTCTCTATATTGATGACATGTTGATTATTGGTCATAATAGGTTGAAAAAGAAGTTTAGTAGGTCTTTTACATTGAAGGACTTACGACCAACAAGGCAATTTTTTACATTTAATTTATCTATGATAAGGAACCAAAGAAATTATGATTGTCTCAAGAAAGGTACATTAAGAAAGTACTTTAATGGTTTCGCATCAATAAATATGAAGTGGTAAGTACACATCTTCGTACTCATATTAATATTATAACTAAACAGTCTCCATCTAGTGAGAAAGAGAAAGAAGATATGAAGAAGATTCCCTATGCATCCACAGTAGGAAGTTCAATATATGCAACGGTTTGCACAAAGCTTAATATTGCTTATATAGTCAGTATAACAAATTATTTTTTGTCTAATCTAAGTAAAAATCATTGAAATGTCATAAAGTAGATTATAAGATATCTTCAAGGCACTTCTAGTTTGAAATTATGTTTTGGAGCATGAAGTCCAATTCTTTTTTAGTACACTAATTCAAATATGGTAGGTGATGTTGACTCAAGAAAGTTGACTTTAACCTATCAAATTACCTTTACAGGGGTGTTGTGACTTGGCATTCTAGGTTGTAGAAATGTGATACATTTTCTAGTACTAAGGTTGAATTTATTTCTATAAATAAAGCTTACAAAGAGTCACTTTAGATGAAGAAGTTTGTTTAAGAACTCGACTTTACTTAAAAGAGATATGTTTTATTTTATGATAGTCAAAGTGTTATAAATATTAGCAAAAATACTACTTTGCATGGTATATCTAAATATATTGATGTGTGAGAATTAGATAGGTTATGTTTTGGAATCTATGTTGCTTGAGCGTGAAAAAGTACATACATATGATAATGATTTTGACTTGATAAAGAAGTCTCTACTGAGAGGAAAGTTTAATACTTTTCAATTGATTGTCAAATTAGCAAAGGCCTCCACTTAAGTTATAGGAGAAGTTTGTTTTAGGTTCTTAAGTGGAGCCCTTTTTAATTAAAAGAAGATTGGTTTTGTTCATTTAATGTAGGCAATTGTATCTTTTATGTGGTGAATGGTGTGACCATCCATATTCCATGCTCTTCTCTCCTATTTGGTTTAGACATATGTGTGGTTTGCGTTAACACTTTCTTCTTCTCACTTGGCAAAAACTTATAGCTAGAGTAGTTGGTGAGTTTAGGTACATTCACCTTTTTATCACACACCTTTGGTGAGTTTAGGTACATTCACCTTTTTATCACACACCTTGTATGCTTGTTGTGTTGCCAGTATGGCCATTTTATCCCCTTCGTTCTAGTTTTGGTATGGTTGTTCTCTTCATCTTTATGAATACTTGCTATCCTTTCTCCTTTGTTATGAGAAAGGAGTTTTTGTAGAAGCTACTAAATTTGATAATATAATGGATAAACTATTGTGGTAGAAGAGAAGAAATGTCACGGTATTAGGAAGGAACTATCATGGTACAGAAAGGAGCCTTCATTGTATATCAAGATTTTGATAAACAGATTGATGATTATAAATATTTTCAATAAATATTATGTTTTTGTGATCTTTTAAACTATTAAAGAACTCATTTTGATGTACTCATTAATTTTTTAGCCACTTCTCATGTTGAGAAAGTTTTTCATGTTAAAGATTTACTGTTCTCCTATGTGATTGTGTCCATAATTGCTTTTGATAGGTTCATTCAAACAGGAAAGATTTCATATTTTCCCACTATAATGTGCTATTATTGCTAAGGTTGCATTAAACATCTCGCCTATCTTTTTTTATAATGATTATAAGGCACTTCATTATTAAATAGTTCTTATTCTATTCGAGAACTTTGATGATTATATGAGATTACTTGGCTAATTGGAGCTGAGTACTTGGTGATTAAAGGTTCTCTCCTTTCCTTTTGTATGTAATTTTATTAGATTCTCTCTAAGCCCATTTTCTAACCATTAAAGTTTTTAAATTTAATAATGAATGAACTAAAATTTTAGTTCTGCACAATACTTCAGATTGTGACCATGCTACTCATTAAAGATGCATTAATTTTATGATTGGAATTTATTTTCTTTTGAATAGGTTACATAACCCCCTCATTTTAGCATATCATAAATTTATCCCATGGATACTTTAAGTTCAGCATCATAGAAGAGCTCCTTCTATTCTGTATGCACTATATTTATATAGTTGCTTTTATAAGTGAGGTCAAGATTTTGAAAAAGCTCTAATCCTTAATCAAATGTAGTTATAATCTATGATGGTATCACACCCTATATTTTGATTATATCATAGTGGATAAGGTTATTAAGGTTATGAAAAGGCAATTGCCTATTTTGTTTATGAAGTGATAAGATGATCTCTTCTTCCTCCTCATATCAATTGCCCTCTCAAGGAACATACCAGCTAGATTGATTGATTGTTATTGTTATTCGATTTTTAATCCTATATAACATCAATTTGATACAATTCATCTTCTTAATTACTACAAACACATTTGCTTAAATCTTCACCTTTAGGATGGCACTATTAAGTAGTTCATATTGGCTCATAAGTGTGTTAAATGAATTATTAGAGAACCACATTATTTTGTCATAATAAGGATGTTTAGCATCTTTAAAAATAGTTTATAGTTTCTTTCATAAACAATAGTGGTTAGGCTTCCACCACTTTTTCTTACAATCTATGTGCGTATTTGTTTAGGATCTTAGTAGCCTTATTCTCTAACACATCTATAATTCTTTCTTTGCTTATATATATATATATATATCTTGATTAAACCTATATTGATTAAGAAAAGTATTCGATAAATCTTCCTAACTACTTATAACAAATTAATCCAAGTTTATGAACCAACATAAAAGGAAGGCCTATTAGACACCTTAGAAAATAGTGCACTAGAAGCTCTTCATTGTCAATGTGCATTGCCATATTACTGTACTACATTATTAGATTCCATATAGGATATATATTTTCATCTTATATTTTAAATAATAAAATTTTTAATTTTTAGAGGATGAGGTCACTAAGAACCAAACATAAGTCCTTTGCAGTTTCAGTCCTAATATTGCTCGAGTATTTATTATTTTTACCGTTCACTCCATATTTTGTTGTAACTCTTCAAACTCCTCTTAATTACCAACTTTACCTTATCCTCTTTATGCCTCAAATATTGAATCATTATTGGATCCTTAAATGAAGGTTCAAGAAAAATTAGAGTCTAGTGCAAAATATATAAGGAAATGTGTTTCGTGTATTAGACTAACTTGTGCTGACCCCAAAATAGAATGCATTAGGAAAGGTATCCTTTTCTAGAAATCGATAACATCAATGGTACATGAGTCATATGCTCTAGTACTAAATGTCCTACAAATGGAATTGTCATTCTAGATACTACTAGCCTTAAAGGTATAGGTTGGATAAAAATCCGTCGATAGTTGAAAGCAGACCAAGGCTCATACGATTGTGAGGAATTTATGATAAGAGGTACAAAAATATGAAGGGATTTCATAGATTGTACATTTTCATATTTCCTATCGAGTCGTTTATGTAACTTTAGCTACTCTTTAACCAGTAATATTATTTCTCGAAGGTCCTCTAACTTTGATTTCTTAGGTTGATTTAGCTTCAATATATTTACTTTTGATCATAATATGGGAGAGTTTGAAACACTAAATTTACTCGAACCCTTGCTTATCATCATATAAAACTATCTCTTTCTTTTAATTATGCATTGAATGTGAAATTAAAAAAAAAGAGTGTTTCATTAAAAGATCAACTTTAATATACATTCGGATTGATATGTATACAAAAGAAACAAAATTTTGACAATAAAAACTTCAATAGGTGTGTCAAGGATTTTTCTTCTTGATATTCCAACCTAATACCTTTCCACCAATCGAATGAGTTCCTTGTACTTCTCTAAAGCCCACTAGCATAACTTTCTCATTTAATACCTCCAACACTAAAGCTTCTATATAAATTTGTTACTTTTCAGTTCCTCATTCCATATTTAATCCTTCTTATGCTCCATTGCTTCCAATTCTCCATTGCTCTAATGATAATCTTCAACACTTTTATTCGAATTATATTTTTTTCTCCATTTCATGTACTTATTCAAAATCACATATTTTTCTATCATTTTTTTATATTCTTTTTATAGCTTCTCTTTCATCTCTTCTAGCTTTCAAATCTTCTCATTTATATTAATTAGTTTCCTAATGAAGTTTGCGTGTTTGCGCATTCTTTCTGCCCATTCAACTTTTAACTACATGCAATTCATCTAATTGCATTTTATTTGAAGATATTTTTCCACCATTCTTTCTACTTTTTCTTATCTTTTAATGATTGATATGAGATTAATTGATTATACATTTATTCCATAACACTTAGTGATTAATAAAATGAAATGCTTAAGACATTCACTTTAGTTCATCTTTGGGTTTAGGTATAATTCAAAAACGAAAGAGCTAAAGTGAGTCAAAAGCACAATATTTGAGCTTTTTTTCAAAGACTCACAATCATTTGTCTTCATGGAGACAGAATGAAAAGGATTAGAGCATGAAGAGATAAGAAAATGCATGAAAAAGATGAGTATATGTGGAAAACATCAAGATGAGGAATACAGGAATGGACTCACGGCTAACATCAACTTGTCACGGCTGTGAGAGATCTCTCATGACCATGAAAAATGTGTCATCATGCCCACGAAACATGTTGCATGGGCATGACACTCCTTGTCATGCCCATACAAGGTGGCATGTTTCATAGGTGTGTCACTCCTTGGCTTAAAGATGTGAGCCCCATGATTCACACTCACAACCATAAACAACATATGCATGCCTATGAGAAATGGCTAGCTATCTTGAAAGCCTTCCTTTTTAGTATAAAAACATCGTTTTCAAGGCAAAAACTTATGAAAGGTTTAAGGAATCATTTGGGGGTTTCGGGAAACAATAGAGGTGCGATAGAGGAGATATTTGAGAGACCCAGTGTTTGTTATTCTTTCTCTTAGGGATTGATTATGTTATCCTATATTTAACATTTGGGTGTTGTGTAAGAATGATTAAATGCTCTATTTGATTGTTTTTATGTATGACATTCCTAGAATTTCAATATAATTCGTAATTTTTATGTTAAGATATATTTGTGGCAACTAATGGCTTTTAATTAATAGGGACAACATAACATAGGTTAAATGACCCAAGCTTGTGTGGTTGTTGCCTTGATTAATCTATTTTCCTAAATCGTAATGCGACTGTCCAATTAAATCTAAAGGGTTTATCCTAGGATGTTCGATGGCTAGGTTTGATTAACGAGCATCTCTTAATTAAACTTGACCTAAGGGAAAATCGGGGTTAATAGAGCTTATCGTTAACCTATGATTAATAGTTGCTAGGAGAGGTATGAGAAAAACAATTCAATGAAGTATGTTTGATTGTGCTAGGAGAGGTATGAGAATAACAATTCAATGAAGTATGTTTAATTGTGTATAGGTCGAGATTGAACCAATGACCAGGTCTCTAATGAATTCATCACTTTTAAATGTTTTCTTTAATTTGTTTTCATTAGTTTAGTTTTCATTTTATTTTCTTGTTTGAAAACCAAACCAAAACACCCCTCATATCCTAAACACTACTTCTTTTCATTTCAAAAGCTTTACACAACTCTTTATGGGATCAACCTAGACTTATCACTAGCTATAGTTTTAGACCTAGACTTATTCCTAATCTTATAAACAAGTTTGGACTGATTATACAAACTTTAATTATGGACGGGATAATCAACATAATTACTTCCTTACTAGTATGTAGGACACACAACAATTCTCATATAGACCAGAAATTTCTTATCATGACTCGGGTTGTAACACCCCCTATACAGAACCTACAACCATCCACACACATAGCAACCAAATTCCTGTACACACATTTAAGGTATACAATTCTATTTAGTGCTATACATATACATATTACAAAACTCTCCAATGCTTAACATTATCATTTAACAGTAGTAATACATGATAATCTAAAAGAAAACATTCAATTTCCTTTCTTCATTACATGTGCAATCATCTGTAACTAAAACACATTCCAAAAGTACTTTTTCTTCTATCTATTGGCCTTGGTTCCTGTAGATGTTCCCTGTACCTCACTCATATGATTTGGACCTACACGGATTAACACGCATGCTAAGCTTGAAAGTTTGGTGGGGAAACACTTAGTTTAGATGACCATTCACAGCAGTCATCTGCTAAACACATACATTCATGAACATCGGACAAATATAAACAATGATGGCATACTTAATCAAATAAATAATGCAAACATGCTTCAATATTTTTTCATAAACCATAAATTCACCTTCAAAACTTAAACATTGATATTCAACAGCTAATAATACAAATTATCAATACAAATGCAAATGCTCATTCATATATCGATTATTTATGTTGTCATATTATATTTCTTATTTATATCTCTTTACTTTACTTTCTGTGTTAGGCCTGCACATTTTCTGTGGGTTTGGATAACGGGTATTGTAGATATCTGAAGATATCAAACCGTGGATACTCAAAGGTATCAAACTGTGGATACCTGAAGGTATCAAACTATGGATACCTACAGGTATCGTACTGTGGAAATCAGTGGTGCCAGACTGTAGCGATTGCACTATAACCTTGTAGGCATGCCTATCTATCCATAACCAAGACAATAGAGCAGGCATATTTCACAATTCATATATTAACGAATCATATGATATACATTTCAAGTCTTAAAATCTATATTTGCGTTCATACATGCCATTCATGGCTTACCACCATATAAGGGTATCAAAATCACACTTGTATAATTATACTATACACATATGAGTAATGAATATGCATACAAATCATTTATGTACATGCAAACTTTCTTTGGAATGAATTATGCTCAATCTTATATTCCAATGTTCAATCACCCAATTCACATATGGTAAGTCCTATTTCATTTATTTATAGGCGTTTGAAAAGTTTCATATACATTCAAAAGGTTCGAATAAGATTTGGTAAAAATCGGGAATGAAAAAAAACTCAAAACAATGCAATTTAAGCTAAACCCCAAAGTGGTCTAAAAGTAGGCAAACTATCAGTCCAGGAACAAATCACATGATAGAGTCTAGTTGTTCTTTAATATTCGTATAGAAAAAGGCAGAACTGGGTTTCATGGTCTTCTAGACATTTGTCCATTTGTTTCTAGTTTCCAAAACACCAAAGATCAAGCCATTTGAACTTCTAACACATGAGCTATAGATCAAATATCACATGCTGCTCCAAAACAGGGGCATATATGTAGTTTGAGTTATAACGCAATCAATGTGACTGGTTCAACAAACCCTAGACAGAATTCTACTAGATGATATTCTCTTGTCATATTCAACCAATTCTATACAAGAAAACACTAAAATAATACCAAAGAATCATCCCAGAAACCATTCCACATCCAAATGAATCCTTACACATTCAAATGTACACAAATACAGAAATTAACTAAGTGAAGTCCCAAATCTTAAAATTGGAAAAGTAGTTCTTCTAATGCTTTTCCTTCCCTTCCTCTTTAGCTTTGCTTGAATCACCAAGTGAAAAATGATGGGATGAAGAAGGTGAAATGAAAAGGAGCAAAATCTAAAAGTTTTGTCCATCTTCCCTCTCCATATGCCTTTTTATGAATTTTCTAGTCTTAGACACATTTTTTAATCCCATTAGACCATATGTCACAATCCTATTGGACTACGTGTTACAATCCCATTGGACCACTTGTTACAATTCTATTGGACCATGTGTTAAATTTATATTAGAACATCAGCTACATTTTTATTGGTCCATGTGTTACAACTATATTGGACAAACATGCTTTAATCTTATTGGTCCATGAGTTAACTTTAGGAAAATTGCATATTGGTCCTCCTTCTCCTTTTAATTCCCACATTGCCCTATAATATTATCAATTTATTTCATTCCCCTATATCTTAAGTTTCTAATGGAATAAATTTCACGCAAATTAGTTAATTATATCAGGTGTTATGCCCAAAAGCTACAGGTTGTTAAAAAACAAGGATAATAGCTAGAACTCAACTTTAAAATGGAATTAAAAACTTTTAGA
>JAOTAX010000198.1:28248351-28278117 GCA_025629825.1 Erythroxylum guanchezii | reverse complement strand
TATTATTATTATTATTATTATTATTATTATTATTATTATTATTATTATTATTATTATTATTATTATTATTATATGATCTATGTTTTTTTATTAGAGTTATAAACTTAATTTGTAAAATTAAATATCTAAATTCTTATAAGAATATTAAACGAAATACTAAGATATATAATATTTATAAGTCATGCCCTCATAAGTCATTTTACACATAAACAACTAATATTAAACAACTAATTTTACCAAACATCTCTAACAAAGAGCCGATTTTATCCGCTGATCAAATCAGCTGATATAATATGCTATCAACTAACTGCTGATATAATCAACTAACAACTAGTGCAATCCGTTGATTGCCAAACAGGCTCTAGGTGAGATAGAGGGACTAACAGATGATAAAAGGGATACTGTTTTTGGCAAAATTCTTGATCATCCTGTACAAATACTTGTGTTTTTCAGTCTTGTGCCTTCTCAAAGACTTGGGAAAGAAGGTTTCTTACCACACATTGAAAATTATGTTTAAGTTTAAATATTTTGTCTAGTTATTTAAAATAAGGTTAGAACTTATTTTTTGTTCAACTAAATAACTTTTAGTAATTTAAAACCCTATGTTAAGTTTATTTTCAATATCATTCTAATATTATTTCATACTATGATTGCAACTATATAATGAATGCTGACATGAGTCGGAATAATAATAAGGAATTTAATAATTAAAATAAAAATAATTAAAATAATTAAAAATTAATAAGAATAATAATAATAAAAAGGAGAAGAAGAAGAAGAAGAAAATTAATAATAATAATAATAATAATAAGGAATTTAATAATAATAACAACAACGACAACAACAACAACAACAACAACAAGGAGAAGAAGAAAATTAATTATTATTATTATTATTATTATTATTATTATTAAGAAGAAGAAGAAGAAGAAAATTGATAATAATAAGGAATTTAATTAATTAATTAATAATAATAATAATAATAATAATAATAAGAAGAAGAAGAAGAAGAAGAAGAAGAAGAAGAATAAGAAGAATAAGAATAAGAATAAGAATAAAATTAATAATTATTATTATTAATAAGAAGAAGAAGAAGAAGAAAATTAATAATAATAAGGAATTTAATAATAATAATAATAATAATAATAATAATAATGTAGTTAGTGATGATTATGATGGATATTTTAGTCTTTTTATTGATTATGTCTTTATCATTCTAAGTTTACATTTTCAAACCGAACATTGACATAGAAAATCTTTAGCAGTAAACCAATCAAAGTAATACTCATTACATTCTATTCCTCATCTATTATATTTATAAGAATAATCATTTTATTGTTTATCTGTTCCAACTGGAAACGAAATAGGTTGTGAGTTACTAATATTAAAAGTATCTAATAACTCTCTTAAAGGGTCAAAATGCCTTCCAAAAAGGAGCACATTCGTATCTTAAACTTGGAGCGCCAATGTTCCTTTCATTTTATTACCTTGCAACACATTTGGTTGTTAAAGGCAATATTTTTTAAAATAAACTAGAACTTAAACTGTTAAAATAAAAAGTTTAAAGTCTAAAAAATTTAAGTGATATTAGGCTATCATAAAATCGGTTAAAGATTATATCAAATTAAAGAATTTGATGTATGATTGAAAGATATTGTCTATTTGTCTTTACTTGTCAAATAATTTAAAGTTTAATTAAAAAAAGTTTGTTAAATAAAAACTAATTGATTTATTTTAATTTATAAGAACTTATTAATTTACAAAATTGACGGATTAGTTACAAATTGATTGATTGATATTAGACTATCATAAAATCGGTTAAAGATTAAATCAAATTAAAGAATTTGATTTATGATTGAAAGAGATTGTCTATTTGTTTTTACCTGTCAAAGAATTTAAAATTTAATTGAAAAAATTATTTATTAAATGAAAATTAATTGATTTATTTTAATTTATAAGAAATTATTAATTTACAAAAATTAACCGATTAGTTACAAATTGATCGATTTTTAATAATAAGAGTTATTAAAGTAAATTGAACCGAAAAGTTGAAAATTAAACTAAAAAACTAGACGATTCAAAATTTTTACAATTAAACCGATCGAACTAATTAGATTTTTTAATCATTGAATAATTCAAATTTATTAGATAATCTTTAGAAAATAAGCAAGATCTTAAATCATCCTAATCCATTAGTATCATTCAAAACAAAGACCTTATACTTTTTTCCATCTTATATTAAAAGTTTGTTCTATCGGGAAAGAGAGAGTTTCCTACCTAACAATTGGAATTTAATTCTTAAGCCATGCTGTAGAGAATACGTTATTCTCATTATTTTGTGTGTGTGTGTGTGAATATTTGCTAAACAAACCAATAAAACCATAAACAAATTAAAATAAACGCCAATATTTTAACCATTAAGAAAAAATGTAGCGTGTCATGCGTGCTAGGCTGGTTGTCTCCTTAGTGAGGATATCAATCAACGCAGATGTTTGTAACTGCTGGATATAAGGCCCCGCATGTTATGGGCTAAAAAGCCTCCATTTTCTCCTCAATAACGTTTGACACTGATAATTAGTAGCAGGCAGCTACACGATAGCCACCTCGTACAATTAGGAAACCAACTCATCGCCATAAAATCATTTGAAATTTTGTTTCCAAACTGGTCCAAGTCAAACTGCAATTGACTTCTAAGTCCCTTCCAATACTTGGTCCCACTTTTAGCATGCTTAGGACAAGCAAGCATCATCATTATTCCATATAGGCATTATACTGATTAAGTTCCTACGAGGTTCATCAATGTTCGCCGTGTCTGATTAGAAGTGTCCGAGCATAGCAGCTTCGCTAGCCAATTTCTAAGATGAGCTTCAATATCATATGGGTGGCTCTCTGTTTACGTTTTTCAACATTAGTTCACAGCTTGGAGAATCATACGACTGATTCTTTGGATTCATTTCTTCAGGATTCAGCTTTTAAGACGTTAGTCTTACGTCGACCACCGCCTCACCCAGGTGATTTATACAAGACTGTGCTACCTGCAAATCTCTCAGGAATGGATGTTTCAGTTGTGCGGCTAAGAAGCCGGAGATTATGGAACATTGGGGCCAATTTTAGCAACTTTCAGATACCACCAGGAACTCAAACAACACCTCATGTAAAGTGGCTGGCTATAGTCTATCAAGACTTGGGCAACTGGTCTTATCACTACTACAATGTTCCAGGTTACTCACTGGTTTCTTCTGTTGTTGGTTTCATGGTCTTTAATGCATCAAATGAAAAGGCGGAGAGTGTAGAGAAGATCAGTCTCAATACCAGAGGGAAGAGCATAGTGATTCGCTTCTCCGCTTTAACGTTTCCTAATGAAATGGCAAGATGTGTAGAGTTTGGCTCACGTGGGACTTTACAGTTTAGTGACGTCAATGAAAGGAGCGTGTGTTACTCTCGAGGTCAGGGTCACTTCTCCATAGTTGTTCCACTGGAGAGCAAAGGAGAGAATCATAGAACAAGAGCAAGAAGGTTATGGTATTTATGGATTATAGGGTCTCTGCTTGGATTAGGAGTACTGACTTTGGCAGGTTACTTCGGCTTGCTGTCATTCAAAGTTCTCAAGACTAAGAAGATTCAAGTAATGGAAAGACAAGCCGAGGAGGATCTGGCTCTTGAAACTGTGTGGGTTGGACGAAGTAAAATGCCTTCTGCAAACGTAACAAGAACTCAGCCAAGTCTTGAGAATGGAGGATTTCCATAGTTCTGTCCTTCACTTACTTTTACTTGTCCTTTTTTCATTTATTTTAGCACATTAGAGACTTTTCATTTCTGCTTGTAAAATAATGATCTATAATCATCATTCCAACAACTCTTTCTTTTTCTTTTCTGTTTTTCATCTTTTTTCCAGGCCCATATAAGTCAATATGTTCAACTTCAGCATTGTGAATCCAGGGATAACCATGGGCCTTTTGTTTTTCCAAAGGTACACATGGATAGTTCACTGAGATATCACATTAGCTTTTAGGTTCTCGTAATTATATTTTGTGAGATAAACTTCAATAGATTGTTAGCGCATAGGACAAAAATCTATATATTCTATTATTATTCTTTATTCAGTACAAAACAAGTGTATAGCTAATAATTCTGCTCCTTTTTTCTCATGTAACAAACTCTACTATAAATGATTAATCGTACGCACACTCACAATACGTTGAATTCTTTATATAATACATAGCCTTTTCTTTCTTGGTATCAGAGCGAACTTTTCTTCCATGGCTTCCCCTTCAATAGTGCCCTCTTCTACTTCTCTCTCTACTACCCACATCTCCAAAACATACTCCCTTTTCAATTCCTCCAGCCAAACGACCTTTATCAAGTTGGATAGAGGAAACTATCTCATGTGAGAATCTCTAGTCTTACCACTGATCGAAGGCAACTTTCTTGCATCACACATTAATGACACTGGTTCAACACCTCCTAGGCTCATCTCTGAAGGAGCAGAAATGATTCCAACTCCATTCTTTGACGAATGGCATGTTGTTGACAAATTTCTGGTTGGTTGGTTACGTAACACAATGACCCAAGAAATTGGCGCTCAACTACTTCACTGTCGCACAGCTCTTGATCTCTAGGTTGGTGCTCGCACTCTTACCTGCGCGTCAATGAAATCACGTGTTATGGTGCTCAAGTCGGAGCTCCATCAAACACGAAAAAACTCAATGAAGATGGATGAATATATTAGTAAAATAAAAAACATTGCAGATCAGCTAATATTGGTTGGGGCTCTCCTGTTGCCATGGAGGACCTCATTCTTCATACACTAAATGGTCTAGATTCAGAATACAACGTAGTTGTGGTAAAGCTCATCGATCAACCTAATCTCACCTGGATTGAAACACAATCTGCTCTCCTTGCATTTGAAAGCCGACTGGAACGACTTGACCATTTTTCAACTCTATCAGTTCAACCTACTGTAAATCTTGCTCACCAAGATGATGCTGAAAATCAGTTCATTAATACAAATCAAAATATCACCAAGCAGAATTTCTGGAAAAGGTCATGTGGAGGCTCGCGAGGATGACGAGGTCGCGAAAATCGTGGTGGATTTAATAATGGAAATCGACCCTATTGTCATTTATGTGAGAAACCAGGACATGTAGTAGCAAACTGCTATCATCTTTTCGGTAGAAACTTTCAACCTCCATCAAGTTTTGGACGTCGTTATGGGCATTATTCAGCTCCACAAGCTTTCTATGCTAACTCATCTGCAGGATGCTATGCTCACCCACAGACAGTATCCAATCAATCATGGTACATGGATAGTGGGGAAAGCTATCACGTGACTCCTTATGCTGATCAACTTGAAAACATCAATCATATAGGTAAGACTCATCTTTATACTTGCAATGGAGAACTAACTCGTGTAGTTGGAATAAGCTCTACTTTTTTACCTGCATAAAATTCCAGAATTCATCTCAAAGACGTGTTGTTAGTACCATCTGCAACTAAAAATCTTATAAGTGTTAATAAACTCACTAAGGACAATTCATAGATGTTCATTTCACTAATGATGGCTGTATTGTAAAGGACAAAAAGACAGGACATCCTCTAGTGCCCGGGAGATTAAGCCAAGGAATGTATCAGATGTATGAACATGCTCCAATAGCTGCTCAAGCTCAAATGTGGTCACTTACACAAAAAGAGAAGGAGTTTCTAAAATGGCACTACAAATTAGGACATCTCAGTGATAGAGTTTTAAAGCAAATACTAAATAAATCTAACGAGGATGTTCAATATCTGGATTTTGTTTGTGAAGCTTGTCAGTATGGCAAATCAAAACAGTTACCATTTTCAAAATCTGTGTCTCATGCTTCTTCTCCTTTGGAATTGGTTCATACAAACCTTTTGGGACCCTCACTAGTTCAATCAATAAGTGTCCATCGATTCTATATACATTTTGTTGATGATTACAGTAGATATACTTGGATATATCCACTAAAACACAAAATTGAAGCTGTAAATGCGCTTAATGTGTTTCAGGCACAAGTTGAGAATTATTTTAACACAAAAATCAAAACCATATAATGTGACAATGGAACTGAATACAGACCCTTTGTAAATGTGACACAAGAAGAAGGAATTACTATACGGTTCACATGCCCGTATACTTCTGCACAAAATGGGAGAGTTGAATGTAAGCATCGACATGTTGTTGAGATGGGACTAACACTACTCGCTCAAGCTCAGCTGCCTCTCACATACTGGGTAGATGCCTTTCAAATGGCAGTATATCTCATCAACCGACTACCAACACCCATACTTAAAGGTTTTACTCCTCTGTTTCAGCTTTATAAAACAGAGCCTAATTATAAAAACTTACAGCCCTTTGGCTGTGCATGTTATCCGTGTTTAAAACCATACAATGAACACAAGTTTTAATTCCACAGCCAGAGGTGTGTATATCTCGGACCTGCGTCTCAACATAAAGGATCCAAGTGTCTCATCTCTTCGGGAAAAATCATCATCTCATGGCATGTTATATTTGATCACTCATTCTTCCCTTGTACTGCAGGTTTTCTAAACCGACGGGTGAGCTCTATTGAAAATGAATGTATTATGCCCTTGCTGATTACTCCGAACAAAGAAAGTCATAATGTTCTAGAATCCTCAACCTCTGGTGATGAACATGTTAGTTCGTCAAACAAATCTCCAACAACTATGCTCTCATCATAGTCTCGTTCACAAGGCCATGAATTTTCTTCAACAAATACAACAAGATCTGGTGAACCAAACATCGGTGAACAAGAAGTAGATCCGTCCAGAAATTTATCTGAAAGGCAGGAACAAGTAAATACATGTCCAATGACTAAACAAGCAAAGGATGGCATATACAAGCCGAAACACCCATTTATTGGACTCCTTCATTCAGAAAAATTATGTTCAACACAGACCACAGAACCTCAAAGTGTCACAAAAGCCTTAAGCCTTATCACATTGGAAGCAAACAATGACAGACGAATTTAAAGCTCTCCAGCGTAACAACACATGGATACTTGTCCCTTACACTAGTACACAGAAGATAGTCGACTGTAAATGGGTTTTCAAGACAAAGTTGAAACCCGATGGTTCCATCCTTAAGTACAAAACTCGACTAGTAGCAAAAGGGATCCAGTAAGCACCAGGCATTGACTATGGAGAAACATTCAGCCTAGTAGTTAAACCAACAACAATCCGAATTGTCTTCACCATTGCCGTCACTTATGGCTGGGAAATTAGACAACTAGATGTTAATAATGCATTCCTCAATGGTTTCCTTCAAGAAAATGTCTACATGCACCAACCCGAAGGCTTCTTTGATTCTCGACGTCCAAATCACGTGTGCAAATTGATAAAAGCAATTCACGGACTAAAACAAGCACCTCATGTGTGATTCGATCAGTTACGTCTGACTTTACTCAGCTGGGAATTTCAGAATGCCAAAAGTGATGCATCGTTGTTCTTCTTACGAAAAAAGATCTCACAATATTTATTCTTATATACGCCGATGACATACTCATCACCAGTAATGATCCTTTCTACCTCAACTCTCTAGTTTTAAAGCTAAATAATTTATTTTCCTTGAAAGATCGTGGTCCTGTCTACTACTTTCTGGGAATAGAAATTTGCAGAGATAAGTTAGGTATTCATCTGAACCAAACCAAGTATACGTTGGATATTCTAAAGAAGTTCAACATGATGAATTGTGCGTCAGTACCGACTCCAATGGTCACTGGATGACAATTCTCAAAACACGATAGAACACCAATGAAAGATCCATCCTTTTTCTGACAAGCCACTGGATCTCTCTAGTATCTTACTACCACCATACCTGATATAACGTTCTCAATGAATAAACTTAGCCAGTTTCTATCTCAACCTACGGACATCCACTTTCAAGGAGTGAAACGTATTTTCAGATATCTCAAAGGCACTTACCAACTTGGTTTACATATCAAGCCTTTCAAAACTCCTCAGGTGACTGCATTTACGGATGCGAATTGGGCTACAGACATCGACAATCGAAAATCTGTAGCTGGCATTTGTGTATATCTTGTAAGCACGTTAATTTCTTGGAGCACACGCGAACAAAGAGTTGTCTCTCGTTGGAATCTGAATATCGAGCTCTTGCAGATGGTGCAGTAGAGGTTAAATGGATATGCTCATTACTGACTGAGCTTGGGTTGTTTTTGCAAAAACCTTCTATGATTTGGTGTGATAATCTGAGTGCTCGAGCTCTTGCTGCTAACCTAGTTCAGCATGCACGAAGTAAACACATAGAAATTGACATTCATTTTATTCGTGACCTCATACTTTCAGGGTTCATCAACGTTCATTATATACCGTCTTCCTATCAAATAGCATATTGTTTCACTAAGGCTTTAGCATATTCTTCCTTTCTTCAACATCGGAGCAAACTCGGACTAACAGTAACACCCTCTCGTTTGAGGGGGAATGTTAGCACATAGGACAAAAACCCATATATTCTATTATTATTCTTTATTCAGTACAAAACACATGTATGGCTAATAATTTTGCTCCTTCTCTCTCATGTAACAAACTCTGCTATAAATGATTAATCACACCCACAGTGTGCTAAATTCTTTATACAATACATAGCTATTTCTTTTTTAGATGTATCTTTTGCAGTTCATAGCGCTTGAAATTAAATCTTTAAAGTTTCTATCAGGGATAAAATTATTAAAGAAACTTTGAGTGCACAAGATCCAAAAACTAGCATATTATTTTGAAAATAATATATAATGTTACAAAATAATAATTGAAGATGCAATATAATTGGAAAAGTAACATAAGTTTAAAATTTTGGTCAAATATAATTATTAATTATAATTACATTCATCTGACATTGTGATTAGCAAATGCCAATTCATTACTGTTGAATGCAATTTAGAGTAATAAAGTACTTACTAACAACTCAATTATTAATTGATCAAAAGGTTATTTTCGATAGATTTATATCAAAAAATATAATAAAATAAAAATAGATATAGAAAATATTAGTAATAAATAAATAAATAAATGCGTATAAATAAAAAATAAATAAGTAATAAAATAAATAGTACAATATATATTAAATAAGATAAAGAATAACAATTAATAAATAAAATAACAATTAATAATTAAAGAATAATAAATAAGTAAATAAATAAATAAACAGATAGATAAATAAATAAAACAAGTCATTACAAGAAAATATTTAGGAAAAATTAGAAAATATTTAAGGTAAATAATTAAGAGATAAGTACTACATATTAAAAGTTTAAACCAAATACAATACATAAGACTTTGCAAGAAAAATGTTCAAAAGACTTGTAAAAAAGAAAATGACCTCTCCACGCGAAATCTTTTATCTGTTTCCTAGTACTTGAAAATTTTCTATTGAGGGTCATGCCTTCTGAAAGTTTCAATAAAGTCATATCATTTATTATCATCTGTGCTTAGTTCTTCTTAGGTTTTTTTTTTTCTCTTACAATCTCTAAGAACAATCTTCTTGCATCTTCTCAAGAAATGTCAAAGTACCTCCTTTTAACATGTCCAAATCACCTAAATCGTGCCTCGCTTATTTTTTTGTAAATATTAGTCATCTTTACTTTGTCTCTTTTCATTACACTCCTGACTTTATCTTTTCTAATAAGGTTAAATATTCAATGGAACATAATAACTTATTAATATGCACTTATTTAATTTTTTTTGTCAAGCCACCCGGTATCCGGTGCCACATGGACAACCGACTAGTCCGGATTTGAGCCGGGTAGGACCCTTATAGGGCGGCGAAGCTCTCCCTCACGAGTTTTAAAGCGGCTCTATTCCCAAAACTCGAACTCGAGACCTTGGTTAAGGATGGAGGAGCCCCTACCACTCCACCACAGCCCTCGTGGGTAATATGCACTTATTTAATGAATCAATACTTTAACTCATAGAATATGACCAACCTAATCGCTAAATGATAAAATTTATCTTTGACCTTGAGTAATAACTTCTTATCACATAAAATTCCTGATATTATTCTCTATTTAAGTCACCCTAATCTGATACGGTGAATTATATCTTCATCAATCTCTCAATTGATTTGAATGATAGATCATAAATACTTAAAATACTCTAAGGTATAATTTCAAAACCAATTTTTACCTTCACATCAAAAGTCGCTCTTTGATTTGAAAAGTTAAACTATAAATACTCATTCTTATTCTTGCTCAATTTAAAGTCTTCAATTCTAATGTATCCCTCAAAAGTTCTATCATAATATTAACATTCTTTTTTGTCTCTTCTACTAAAATAATGTCATCAACAAATAATATAAATCAAGGCACATCCCTTTAGATATTCTTAGTAAGCTCATCCATTATTATTGCAAAAAGAGAAGGAACTCAATGAAAAACCTTGGTATTGTCCAACATCGATAGAAAAATACTTTTTATCTCCTCTTATCATCCTTATTTTAATTTTTACAACTACATACATATTCCTAATAACTCATATATAGGTTATAATAACTCTCTTAACTTCTAAACACTCCCTTAGCTTAAATCTCAGGAAATGTAAAGTGAAAGAAGAGTATAGGTGCGACGAAACTAGCTCGAGACATTCTATCAATAAATTCAAAAAAAGTCAAAGTGAAAATGCATCAAGTACTTACTCTCTCCACAAAATAGGCATCTTATTCTTTTCAAAACATGCCTATATAAGTAGTTATCACTATTCTTTTGACGACAATAGGATGGTTAAACCAGGATATATCTTATCTTTGGCAACGTTTACAGCAGAGAAGGTTAGATAGAAAAAGTAAAAACATGAAAATTTTCCTATTCCAAATGCCATAATGCGGCTACCGTATTATATTGTATGCTAACAGAACGCATACACATTAACTGAGATGAAACAAGGCTTCTTTCAGGACCAAAGTAGCAAAGATTTGAAACAGAGCTTCATTATTTCTTCTCTATTGTAAATAGGAAGAACATCCTTTTGTGAGTGAAAGAGGCATCCACTTCTTATTAAAACAATGAAAACTACGAGGTCACCAGTGATTACTATGCCTAACCAAGATATGCCTCACTCAGACATGCAATTCGAATGTCAAACTTTTGAAATATCATTAACATCCAGTTATAAAGAAACAAGGAACCAAACCCCTAAGAAGCTCAACTGAAGGCTCCAACACCAGCATCGCTCTTCCTGGCAAGTTTTGTCCATTCAGTGTGGAACGAGCCAGGGCGATCAATCCTCTCATAAGTATGTGCGCCAAACAAGTCCCTCTGAGCCTGAATGAGGTTTGCCGAGAGCCTAGCACGCCTATATGTATCAAAATAAACAAGACTTGCACACATTCCAGGAGTGCTAATCCCTGCAGAAATAGCCAACCCCACTACTCTCCTCCATGCTGCTTGCCTCTGCACCATCTCCCTCGCAAACTCCGGGTCCACAACTAGATTTGCCAATGCAGGATTTCTGTGATATGCCTTCTTAATCCTATCCAAAAACACAGCTCTAATAATGCATCCACCTTTCCAGATCCTAGCCAACTCTCCAAAATTCAAATTCCATCCTTTCTCTTCACTCTTAGCCCTCAACAAGTTCATCCCTTGAGCATAACTACAGATCTTGGAAGCATACAACGCCTGCCTCACATCATCAATCAATCTCTTCTTATCAATCCCACTCTTTACACTCCCCACTTCATCTCTCAACCCAGTCTCCTGCAAAATTGAAGCAGCACTCTCCCTCTCCTCCTTCAAACCACTCAAATACCTACAATCCAACGAAGCCGCAATAGTAGGCGCAGCAACAGAGAGCTCTGCAGCCTGTTGTACTGTCCATTTACCAGTCCCTTTCATTCCAGTCTTATCCAAAATGTTATCCACCAAATCCCCTTCGCCAAAATCATCTTTAACTCTGAAAATATCAGAAGTAATCTCAATCAAAAAGCTCTCAAGCTCACCCCTATTCCACTCCGCAAATATGTCGCCCAATTCCGCATTGGACAACCCACCAACGTTCTTTAAAACATCATAGGCCTCAGAAATCAACTGCATGTCACCATATTCAATCCCATTATGGACCATTTTGACAAAATTCCCTGCACCCCCTTCACCAATATAAGTCACACAAGGACCATCCTCAACTTGAGCAGCAACTTTCTCCAATATATCCTTAATATTACTGTAAGCCTCAAAAGACCCACCAGGCATTAAAGAAGGACCATGACGCGCACCTTCTTCGCCCCCAGAAACTCCCATACCCAGGTAAAGAAGACCCTTCTGAGTAACTTCCTGAATGCGACGCTCCGTGTTTTGGTACCACTCGTTGCCACCGTCGATTATGCAGTCGCCAGACTCCATGTGCTCCGATAAAGCCGCGATGGTTTGGTCAACGGGAGCTCCGGCTTTTACAAGGATTATGACGGATCTTGGGCGCTTGATAGAGAGGACAAACTCGCGAGGGTTGTAGTGGCCGGTCAAAGGAAATGGTCCCTCGGAGTGGGCGCGTTGGATGGTCTCGTCGACTTTGGAAGCAGTGCGATTGTAAACGGAGATTGGGAAGCTTTTCTCAGCGATGTTGAGGGCAAGGTTTTGACCCATCACTGCCAGCCCCGCTAGGCCTATGCGAGATAGAGTCGTCGATGCCTCCATGGACGTTATGTTGGAGAAAGAGAGAGAGGCAGAGAGATTAAGAGCGAGAGATGTGTTGGGGTTGGTGAACTAACAAACTAATAAAGTATGAAACTTTGATATTTGTAAATGCAAATGACGGACTCGTCGACAGTGAAGGGCCAAACCAACCAACGGGTGGGTGTCCTGCGCTTCGATGATTCCTAGGCGGTAATATGGTCACTCTGTCTACGACGGCGTTTGGGAGTCGCCAGCGGCCAGTCGCCAGATTCGAAAATGTTGAAGAAAAAAGATGACACGTGAAAAATAAAGTTGGTCAGTCTGCTCTAGCAGTGAGTTAATGTTCGTAGGTATTGTATGTGACGACTGACGGGAGTCTAAAATTCAAGTCAAAATTGGCATTAGTTAATAAATTACGTTGAAAAACTATAATTTCAAAAATAATAGTGATTAAAGAAAGTTATTAATTAGGGTTTGTCTGTTTTTATTTTTATTTTTAGATTTTTGTTTTTATTTACAAACTCAGTAAAAATCTGTTTGTTTTAGTTTTTACTTTGAGTTTTGTTTTTTTTTTCAATTTTTAAAAATTATAAAAACTATAAATAGTGATTTTTATTTATTGTTACTGTTTTCAAATAGTCTGATTTATTATCAACTAATTATATATTATTTAATTATTTAATATATTAATTTTTAATAATAATTATGAATAATTGAATTTAATATTGTATTAAATTAATTAAAATTAATTATTAATAAGAATTATGAATAATGTGATTTTAATTAACAATTTAATTTAATTCTTTTAATAAGTTAAATATGCTTCTACAGAGTCTTAGAAACTAGGTCGTTTCACTCTCGAACCTGAAAAGCAACGGTGCAATTTTGATGAGATTTGCGAACTCAATAGAGTAACCATCCTCGATGGTTCACTCATGTCATAAAACGAGATCAATTATAGCATGTAAATCATACAGCTCAACTTCACTTAACAAGTATCAAATACTATCACAGATAAATCATTTCTCAAATTCACAGTTCAATCATATAACAAAATTCACACAACTTTACAAATCATTCAATGAATTCATATTATATGCGGATGCGACATATATGATTTTTATTTTGTCGTGACTGTGTGCTTTTACAGTATCCCGAATTTTCAGGCTCAGTCAATCAGTCAGCGACTCATTGATCACAACGAGCCATAAGCTCGAACCACATATGCGGGAGCTTACAGCTCATATCAATAACAGTATCAGTAGCCACATCAGTCACAACTCCTTTATATTACATGCATTAGAATGAAGTGTATGCCACAATTCAGCCAACAATTCAATCACTTTCATTTGCGTATAATATAACAGTATACCAGTCACAATATCAATTACAGTAACAGTCACAGTAGCAATGGTCATCAAACTAGGTCCGACATTCAACCTTTCAGTTGAGAATCAGAAAATCATTTAGGCAAACGCATTCACATTCAAGTAGCACTTCCAACATCATTTTCATTCATCAAAACGCCTCGGACAAATATTGTCCGAAATCCAGTACACAATTAACACAATTCAGTACAATTCAATAAGATCACAATACAGGTCAATGATGTACAAAACAATATGGTGAGACCATATTAGGTTACTCACAGTATGCTCCAAACTGCTATTGCCTATATGTCCTAGCAATGTCTGGATGTGGTCGTTCAATGTGCTCCTCTATACATGCAATACATACACATATCACAATATTGCACAATTTTGTATTTATTAATGCACATTCATGTAAACTATGTACAGTGCATGTTCAATGACAATTTATGATATCTTATTGTAATTCTCATCATTAATTCGATCAGATATCAAAGCCCTCATTAATATCATTTGGTACTTATAATTTGAACCAAAATAAAACAATGTAACATCAATTTCATAACCTAATTGACCCCTTAAGATTTTCTACCCACATGATTTCGGGTTAACTTTGCATAATTAATCTGATAGGGTAAATGACAAAATTAGGCAAAACTCCCTTTTGGAAAGTTGTTGTCCAATGTCTAAAATTTCTAATGACTCAAAGATCATCCTATTTGATTCATTATTTTATGAGTTATTCGTAAAATATCACAGACTGTACACATTTCAACTTTTAGCTAGTACATGATCATACCCTCTGATTGCACAACTCATATCTCTCAGCTCAAACATCCAAAAATTGCAAACTTTATACCAATTTAAAGCTAAGAGAATAAGCTATAGCTTTGGTGAAGACAATTCAGCCTAATTCGGCCCACATCAATACAGTTTATTCAATAACCACAGGACATAATTTATGTCCTTGACAGTACTTCAGCTTAAGCTACAACTCACTTACCTGCCAATTTTGAAAATCTTAGAGACAAAATTGAAATTCGACTTCTTCACAAAAGTTGTAGAAATATGTCTCTATTTTAATTATAATCAAAAATCAACTCAGTCAGAAATCTACAGCTCAAGTTATAATTAGAAGACCGAAATCCAGTTCATAACATTCCAGCATACTTCCACACTTTCATCCTATCAATCACTTTCAAATCAATTCAGACAACTCTGAATTTTTATGGAGAGAAAGAAAAACGTCTTACAAATCTATTGGTCCACGTTTCAAGGCATTTGGAGTTCGGATGAAAAAATTTATGGACAAAAGACTCAAGGCTGTTCAATGAAATACTCTGTTAATAAACTTATACAAGCACCTACCACCTTTCACAGTAGAATCACGTTTTTGCACGTAATTCTCCACATTTTTCAGCAACTCTCCTCCAACTTCTTCCTCTCTTCTACTTAATTTCTCATCACAAATTTATACCCTTACATTTATCCCTCTTATTCACTTCCATATCAACTCAACTTAGTCCCAAAACAATTCTAATTCAAGTTTATATCCAAAACACCAAAACCAATCATACACTATTTTACCATCTTCAACTCTCTCTCTACAATCTTTAACACTCTCTCTACTGTAATTTTTTCCAAACATTAATTTCCACACAATTAATTCCGATGATCACTTAAAACCATTCTAATCCAAGAGTCACACTTAACATCTAACTTCATTTGTACTGATACATAACAGACACAAATGCATGCATGTACAGTTTCGGTTTTCTCAAAACCAAAACAGAGTTTATACATATGCTCATCAGCTTTCTAACCTTCCTTAACTCACAGATGTCAGCATCATTTTCCATTTTTTTTCTGACTTATTCATTATCATCAAAAACTCATTTCCAAACTTTTAAAAAAACCATAGTTCCCTTAAATCCAAACTTTACATTAACATCATAGTTCCCCGAACATCGCATCTCTCAAGCTTGTTCCCTTAAATCCAAACTTTAAAAAAAACCACCACTGTTAACACTTCATACATGAATAGTACATCACCATAACCACCATTCTAAAACCCATGCATGCATGTATAGTTCTACACCATAAAATATCATCAAGTTACTTACTTGTTTCAGCTTTTATTTCTAGTAATAAAAATAAATCCAAGGTACTGAGAACATAACAGTTTGTTACTCGATGAAGAAGATCGGTGAAGAACATAAGTTACAGAGACAAATTCCTAACACAAAACATCAGACTACGTGTATATCATGCATGCCATTCACGTGTTTTCACACTTTCAAGCCATTTGTCACAACTAATTCACCATTTGTTATTCTGCCCATTAATGTCATGTGTCACTATATAATTGGTCCAAAATATCCTAAAATTTTCAAAAATTTCTAAAATTTCGAAATAATTTTATGACTCTTTAAATAAATTTTCAGCTCAAAAATAATTCACCAAAAATTTCAAAATATCCGAAATATACCAAAATTGCCAAATCATAATTAATACACTCCAATTTAATCCACAATTTTCACTTATAAATCAAATTTACCTAGAAATGCCAATGAATGCATGTACAATCATATAAATGTGAAAAATAAATGTGTATGTCACAATTAACTTATGCATGACGTGCATTTTCCTAATTTCACTTAAATTTTTCTTAATTTACTAATCTAGCCTTAACATGAGTATCTGGATGTTTCATATAATCCTTGAAAAGACTTCAAATTTGAAGATTTTTATGCATTATTTTAGGAAATTGAGTAGACAAAGATTTGATATCAAGTAAATAATGACTTTAAAATTTTATTAAATTAATGTGTTATTGGTTTGGGACATTGATTGGACATTTGACTAATCAATGTGCTGATTGGTAGAACATCAATTATCTAAACAATTTAGATCAACTAATTGATGATGTTCTTAAAACTTGATTGAATAAGAGCCCATTAGTATAGGTGTTTGGCTAGTTAATACTCAAATTGAAAAAGGATTGATTAGTTTTTTGGTGAGTATCTATTAGTTGAACATTCTAAGAACTAGTTGTCATAACAACTAGTTTAAAAGAGTAACGAATATTTGAGTTTTTTGGGTACATATAGGCCATAATTGAATTATGGAAGGACATTTGGTGTTTTAGGGAGATGCTAAGAACCTTGAGATGGTAGAGAGGACACTTAAGCACATGTTTATAATACATAACATATAGTAAGCTCTAGTTTGTTGGTATAAGCAAAAAAAGGAGATTTTGAGTTATATTTGGTTATACTTATATAGCAATTAAGGAGAATTGCTAATGTTTAGGCTCCTTTTGATTTAAACAACATTTGTATAGATTTTCTCTTTATTTGTGTCAAATAAGACAATTTGGATTTCTCTTCACCAGTTCCAAAGAAGATATTTTATAGAAGATTTCTCTTACCTATTGAAACAAGAAGAAAGTGAATTCTTAATAGAGCTTAAGGAGTGGTCATAAGCTAATGATTGTTTAATCTAGTTATAACAAAATTTTTGTTATAATTTTAATTATTATCTCATATGAATTTTTCATATTCATTTATTAGTATTGACAATTCATTCATTAAGTTTTTAAAAAGGTCTAAAATTTGTGCACATATAATTTACTTAATTCTTTTGTATGCTATCTGGGGACTAACATTTCTTTTCAAAAATGTTTTCTTCTTCAATAACTTCTTAAACTTCCTAGTGATGAAGATAATACCCTTCCCATCACTTGATTATTCCTTATTTATAGCCAACTCCTCCTATTATGTCTCCGTTAGGAAAATTTTATAGATGAAGAGAGATTTAATAAACTCCTTTAATGTAAGACATTCAAATGCTTATCTTGTTAAATAATCTCAACTTAGTTTCTAAACTTTATATGGAGACCTAAGTAATTTTCTTATCATATCAATATCAATATAAGATTTAGGTCTACTTAGATTATGCCTTGGATATATTAATTAAGTTGTTTAGGACCTAACTAAGTGGATTCCAACCTAAGACAAGCCCACTTAACTATTTGGAGTTCAATTTGATAAATCATAATAGTTTTTCCTCTCTTTCAATAATGATGATATGATTTTATTTTATTCATACAACAATTGTTTTATTGATTGGTTGGAGCGAAGTTAATTTCTTTTTGGTTGGATTATATTGGTTGCTGTTAGGGACATATTACAGCTTCTATCCTGGGCATTTTTTGTTTTAGGGGTCTTAGTTTGCCAATTGAGAAAATTGATTTTTGCAATTTAGGATGTATGTTGTTTTAGGGAGATGATGCGGAATTACAGGAGTGCAAATTTTGTTGTTAATCTAGGTTCAAACCTAGAAAGTGTATTATGAAGCATAAATTAGTACCTTGAAAGTGGATGTATTATTTCCCGCTAACTTTGAACTTCAAAGACTATATGCCTCCGATGTTACTGCATTTCACATGAGATGGCATAATGAACATGAATAGGAAGATGGAATAATGAGCCATCCATCGAGTGCACTTGCATGGAAACATTTCAATAACACCTATTCTAAGTTTGCAACCAAAAGTTGAAATGTTAGGTTGGAATTATCGACATTTCAATACATATGATATGTCTCTTAAATAAATTTTTTTATTGAGAGCAACTTTGATGTGGACTATTAGTGATTTCTGTGCATATGCTATATTGTCTATATGGAGCACAGCAGAGAAATTGGCATGCCCTTATTGTGGCAATGATTCTGATGCATTTTATCTTCCTAACAGGGGACAAAATATATTAGTTTGACAACTACAGGAAATTTCTTCCATCAAATCATTCATTTAAAAGTAATAAACAAAATTTCATTAAGAATAGGATGGTATAAACAACTCCTCCCCCTTATAAAGCTAGTGAAAAGATATTGCAGGAGATTGATGAATTAAGGTTGCTGAAAGTTATAGAAATTGAAGTTGAAGAAGCTAATAGAAGCACTAGTAAAAACTTTGGTTGGAGAAAATGAAGTATTTGACATTTACCATATTGGAAAACTAATTTGATATGTCATAATCTAGATGTGATGCATATTGAAAAAATATTTTTGACAATTTGTTCAACACCATAATGAATATTGAAGGGAGGACAATGGACAACCCAAAATCACGAGCTGATTTGAAACTTTTTTATAAAAGGAATAAGCTAGATAAAGATCTTTGCAAGGGTAAATATCCAAAAGGATGTTAAACTTTCGTCAAAAAAAGAAGGAAATTTTGTGTAAATGGTTGAAAAGTCTAAAGTTTCTCGATGGTTATGTTTCAAACTTGACAAGGTGTGTGGACATGAGGAACTAAAAATCACTTGGATAAAAAGTCATGAATATCATATGTTTATGCAAAGGCTAATTCCAATTGCATTTCGCAAGTTACTGATGAATAAGGTTTGGGAAGCTATAACAGAATTAAGTTTGTTTTTCAAAAGCTTAACATCATCTGAAATGAAATTGGCTGAAATTTTAAAAAAAAAAGAGAAAGGGAAATTTCAGTTATCTTGTGCAAATTAGAAGAGATTTTCCCTCTAAGCTTCTTTGATTGTGTGGAGCATATAATTGTACATTTAGAACACTAGGCTAAACTTGTCGGTCCAATTCATTATCGATGGATGTATCCATTTGTGAGGTAATTATAGTTAATATTTAAAAACTTATAGCATGTTTTAATCACAAAATTGTAATAACCCTATTTTTAATGTAGGTATTTGAATCACTTGAAGAAAAATGTTAAAAATAAGGCTAGATTTCAAGGTTCGATATCTAATGATTATTTAGTAAAGGAAGCAAGTCCATTTTGTTCACATTATTTTGAGTCGCATGTGTATAAAAGAGAAAGAAAAGTTTCTCGTAATGACGATGGGGGTGAAACGGATGATGTTGATGGTAACTTATCCATTTTCACATATCTTTGATGAACATATAGACGCTCAACGAGAAAAATGTTAACAAAAGAAGAAATAAAGGTTGCCCATGGTTACATTTTATTGAATTGCCAAGAGGTTCAACCTTTCGTGTAGTAAGTTTATATTAATTTTGAAATTGAATATTTGGGTTTTCAAGGTTAGTGGTGTTCATAACTAAAATACATAATAATTTTTTTAGATTATACGGGGAATGGTTACAAGAGCTAATGCCTGAAAAACATAGGATAATATTAATAAAGACGTTAAAAGATGCTTTCCTCAATGGTTCAACAAATATGTAAGTTTTCACTTGCAATAATTGAAATGGTTCAATTATCATATCAAAGTGTTTAAATGACATTATACTATTTAATATGATTTTTTTATGTAAGCCTCAGAAAATCCAATAGATAACAAGTTCATATATGATCTTGCGAAAGGACCTTTGCAAACTGTTAAATCACATCAGGTGTGTTTTGTTAGTGGATACAATTCATACAGAATATCATGGTCATAGCATTAAAACAGTAAATAGTGGGGGTAAGGTTTGTATATAGAGAGAATTAATGGATTACTATGGTAAAATTATTGAGATACTTGAAATTGAGTACCCCGCATTGCTAATAAAATGAAGTGTGATATTTAAGTGTGAATGGTTTGATCCAACTCCTAATGTTAAAACAAAAGTGCATAGCTGATATAGGCTATATAATCTAGTTGAAATCAACTAGCAAAGAAGATTTAGATAATTTGAACCTTTAATGTTGGCAATGCAACTGACCCAGGTTTATTTGTCCCTTTTCCTAGCTTAAGATGAGATAAGTCAGATTGGTTAGTTGTTTGCAAATAAAACCTAGAGGTATTTTTGAATTACATGGAAAAGGAGAAAATAAGAGAATTGAAAGTGAAACGTTTCAGGAAGATGTTCATGAAATAAATGCATGTGTAACATATGACGAGAATGAACCATTGAATGATTCAAAAAATGAATATGTTGAAATTTCATTTAGAGATGATGAGGAATTTATAGTGGGTGAGAGATTTGAAGAGGAGCCTGACTTTGATTCTAATACTTTAAAAAATGAAGATGATGATGATTTTGATTTTGATTTACAATTAAGTGATGACAGCAATTAATTTGCATAAGTAATAGAATATTATATGAATAAATTTATTATTGCATCAACAATATATTGTTATATATTTAATTTATATTGTTCTATTAGTGTAATAATCAATAAACTATAAATTTCAAGTTAAAAATATGCCACAAAAGAGAAAATAGGATATGATGCGGCCAAGGGTCAGGTTACCACCATTTGATGGAGCCAATGCACGTCCAGGTGAAGCATCACATTCTGCAGATGTTATAGAATCAGTTGTTGCATGTCCACCTGGTGCACATCTAGATGAGACATCACCTTCCCCACCTACAGTCTCTGTAAAGTCATATAGCCTACCTATTGCTACACCATCCAGCACCCCAACTCCCATATCATAATTTGAATCTATATCGATAGAGATACCAGGGGTAAACATTGCAGATGCAGGAGGTAGCCTCCAGCCTAAAGCTAAGGGAGTTTATGGAAGAATTTACATTACAATTGTCAACAATCTGTGAGTGAAATTCTAAAAATTTTGTAATACATGATAACACCATAAGTCTATAATGAATTTATAGGTTTAATTTGAAACTGATCTAAAATATCTTATATATTAGGTTGGTTCCTTCTAGAATGTGCTCTAGAAATATCTCATCCAAGTTCAAGGAGAAGATAGAACTTGAGGGTTATATATAGAAGAATATCTCTCAAGGGACAAAAGATTTTTATTGTCAAGAGTTTCAGGTACAAAAAATAAATTCTTTAACCTTTTTTATTTATCTAATTTTATACAATAATTAGATAAATATCATATTGTATAAGTAACTATAGTATGTTTCATTTTTATTTTTTATTTTTTCAGAAACAATTTTTTTGGGATTCAAAATTTGATGTTGTCATTTATGGTGTATGAGAGAGGCAAGCTCGTGCACGTTATAGAGAATTTGTTGGTTCAATACACAAGAATGGTGCATGAATTCCTTATATATCTGAATAAATATGGAGTCATTGGCAACAGTATTGGGCAACATCTAAGGCAATCTCCATTTCAGAGCGCAATTCTGCAAATAGATAATGAGGACCAGAGGGAAAGAGTCTACCCGTGCATACTGGAAGATCTATGACCCACCAGGAGCGTGAAGAGAAACTTGTAAATATCTAAATTTTACATTTATATTCAGATTTTTGTACTTTGATGTAGGAAATTTGATTTCAATGTAATTTGATGTATTAAAATTTAGAATGAAAATATATATGTATTATAGAGAATGATAATTTTATAAATGTCTTTTTCCGTGAATTATTATGTTGTTGAGAAAAAGTTTTTGTTTAATAGGGGGTAAACATCATAAAAATAGAGGAAATTCTGCCAAAAATTTTGTAAATTGTAGTTCACTTATAACATTTTATTCTGATGTAAGAAAAGTCTATTGGTAAGAAGCCTACACTACTTCAGCTCTTTTTGCACACCCACACTAAGAAGTATGATGGTGTGACCTTCCTCAACACCCAATGCAGACAACTTAATGTATGTAAATTTATAATTTAATATTAATTTTATAAATAATTTTAGTTAAAAATTATCACTTATTAACATAAAAAATTATAATGATAGGACCAAATACAACAAAGCATTGAACGACAGTCTCAAAACTTTGAAGTTGTTGATAAGAGTTAGACATATCTTGATGTAGTTGGTAGTAGGGACCGTTATGGAAGGATTTTCGACTGAGGTTCATTTTGAAAATACATGCTATTCACAATCCTCCACATCCAGTACGGCTGGATCTAATAGGCGACCACATCTAATGAGAGACTTGTTCAGTTTGAGAGCACAGTGAAGATGCTAGCAACTCAGTTGCGACAGTCGATGGAGTACGTAGCCTAGCTCCATAATGAGGTGAGTGAGTTGAAGGGGAGGGGCAACACCTCATCTTAGTAGTCAAATCATCTACTTCACTAACTGCATAGCTTAGATGTATAATTTTTCGATACTTAATTGAATGTATTTGATGTTTTGCTACTCTTAAGTTTTTTTTTATGAATTCTTAATGTACAGTTATGTTCAAGATACATATTGTTGTACATTATAATTTTTATATTATATTACCAATTAGGATAATTTTTACATTATATTATTAATCAAGATTATATTATTTAGAGAAATAAAATGTAGAAAAAATCAATAGATTATCAATAGAAAATTTAGGTGGGAAGTGAGAAATGGTAGCTAAAATTACCATTGGTAAATTTTCCAACAGAATTATAATATTTCATAGGCAAATTACCAACGCCCAACAAAATTACAAATTCTGCAAGTAAATTTACCAACGAAATTACAATTTTTGTCATTAATTTTAATAACGGAATTGTAATTCCGTTGGTAAATTTACCTGCAAAATTTTATGATTTCGTCGTGAAATTTTGGTGACAAATTGTAAGTCCATCGGTAATTTTGGTGACAATAGTTATAAATCTGTCGATAAATTTAACTATGCAAATTGTTATTCTGTTGAGAAATTTAGCGACAGATTTACTATATCCATCGCTAAATTTTACCTACGACCATTTCTCCTACGACTTTTTTCGTCGATAATTTCCGTCACTAAATGTTTTAGTAATTTCAATTGCTAAAACTAATTTTTCTCGTAGTGTTAGCTTGCTTGACCTTTGTATCAATCTATGTCTTAGCACCAACATAGGTTGCCCATTGTCTAACTGAACATGTATTATAAAGAATTAAATACTTACTAGGTTGATCTATGTCCCATATAGGTTGGATTATTTCCTTTTTATTATAAAATCTCACTATTAAAACTTAATATAGGTTAACCTATCTTTAGATAGGCCAACAAAAGTCACAATAAATTTGGTTTTTCAAAATTCTCAAACTTTTCAAAGATCAAAACCAAATCTTTTGAAAAAAATATAATTTAAAACATTTTTAAAGTTATCCAAAATTATTTTGATATCTCAAGAGGGTTTTCTTTTAAACTCATATCTAATTTCCTCTTAAGTATTAAAACATTTACGCATTTTGAATACAGTAAAACATGTTCATGCAATATTAATTCCTTAGATTGGTGAAATTACCAAGATAAGGTTATAGAAAAAGATTAAGATGATT
This sequence comes from Erythroxylum guanchezii, assembly GCA_025629825.1. Classification (NCBI taxonomy): domain Eukaryota; kingdom Viridiplantae; phylum Streptophyta; class Magnoliopsida; order Malpighiales; family Erythroxylaceae; genus Erythroxylum; species Erythroxylum guanchezii. The sequence continues at coordinate 28,253,940 of JAOTAX010000198.1, read as the reverse complement.
TATTATACATGGAATGACTCCATTCTTTCCTTTTCTTAATTCGTTTAACCTAAACTCCCATGAAGGTCTTTATGAATTGTATTTGTGCTTCACTTTGTATGTTTTATTCTTCTTTTAAATGTTTAAATGATTCAATTGCTAATATATGCTTAATTGACTATACATTTATTCCATAACACTTAGTGTTCAATGCTATGAATTGCTTAAGACATTCACTTTAGTTCATATTTGGTTTTAGGGACAATTCGAAAGCGAAAGAGCTAAAGTGAGTCAAAAGCACAATCTTGAAGCCGTCTTCTTGACATTCACACCACTTGTCTTCGTGGAACAAGAAGAAGAAGGATTAGAGCAAGAGGAGACAAGAAAATGCCGAAAGGAATGAAGAAGGCCACATTGTCATGCCATGAGACAAGTCTCACATCCATGACAATTTAGTCATAGCCGTGAGAGTGTTGTCACGCCCATGACAAACTTGTCATGGGCATGAGAGTGTGTCATTGACGTGACCGTGACACACACTCATGGGGGTGTCACACCAAGTCACACCTGTGACTTTTCCACTTGTCCACTCGAAATCCTACTTTTTAAAATAAATAGACATAATATGATGACAGAAGGCATGAATTGTCTAGAAAAGTGTTTTAGAGTTGTGAGCTCTCAATTTTGAAGAGAAGAATGGGAAAAGCTCCATTCCTTTGGAGACTTATAGAGGGTTGAGCTTTTTGACACTGATTCGGAGGTGATATTGACACTAAAGAACCCGATTAAACATTTTCTCCGTTGTGTTTGTTGTTCTTTCTCTCTTAAAGATTAATTATATTATCTTATGTATATTGTTTGGGTGTTATGTAAGAATGATTAAATGCTCTATTTGATTGTTTTTTATGTATAAACTCATTGCTAGAATTTCAATATAATTTGTAATTGTTATGTTGAGATGCATTTGTGGTAACTAATGGTTTCAAATCATTAAGGATAACATAACCTAGGCTAAATAACCCAAGCTTGTGTGGTTGTTGTCTTGATTAATCTGTTTTCCTAACTCATAATATGGTTGCCCAATTAAATCTAGAGAGCTTATTCTAAGTTGTTTGATAACTAGGTTTAATTAAGGAGCTCTTCTTAATTAAATATGACTTAAGGGAAAACTGAGGTTAACAAAGCTTGCTGTTAACTTACAATTAATAGTTGTTAGGAGAGGTATGAGAATAACAATTCAATAAACTATGTTTAATTGTTTCTAGGGCAAGATTGAACCGATGATCGGGTCCCTAATGAATTAATCACTTTTCATCATTTTTAGGTTGTTTAATTTAATTTTTTTCATTAGTTTAGTTTTATTTTATTTTCTTATTTGAAATCAAGCTAAACGCCCTAACTAAATACCGATTAATTTTATTTCAAAAGCTTTACACACACTCTCTATGGGATCAACCTAGACTTACCACTAGCTATAATTTTAGATCTAGTTATTTTGTGTAATATTACGACACGCTACGTCAATTGCTCATTTGATCACTTTTACCTTCTATTGAACTTGATCTTTAAAACACTAATTCATTCTTTAACTAATCAAAATAATAATATCACTAAGTAAAAATACCAGTATCAGTAAAAGATGACAATATTATTATGGCTCCATAGGGACGAGTGATGTATTGCGAATCGTGTTGGTTCGGTCACCCAGGATAAAATTGTCAATCTAGTTAACCCGAGCATGTAGACTATTTGGGAAACACTCCAAGAAACCAAAATAACCCTTATGGTAACACGTACATTACGGGATGAAGGAACCACCCCAACTTCTCATAGGAAAATCAGGGACAATAAAGGAATAACCCTCCACCTAGATTTCAAGGAAAAACATCACAACTAAGGAACCCAAATATGGATGAGATGATAATGGAACTTATTCAGGATTCAAAGGTGAAACATCAATAGACAGAAGAATCCATACAGAACTTGGAGATAAATTTTGACCGACTGGTCAAATAAGCGGTGGAGAGACCTAAAGGGATTTTACTAAACACAATTGAAACAAATCCTAGAGAAAGGATAATGGCAATCACTCGAGCCACTAAAAAGAAGCTCAACCAAGTCAAAGAAGAAGTGGAAGAAGAAAAGGAAGTAAAAATTAGAGATAAATTAATGTAAGTCCTTACTAAAATGAGAGCTGACAGTCACAAGTTTGAGAGTAAAGAAAAGATAAAGGTTGGTTTCATAAATGGATGGACATTTCAAAAAAGAGCTTCTAAAAGAAAAAGAAAGTGTTACAGATCAAGTAAGGGAAGAAAAAAAATAAAAAGGGCTAACAAATGTTTCATACAGAGTAAATATAACCTGAAGAGAATCAAAGAGTATCAACCTACAATTTCATACCCCATCCTAACGCAGAGAAACTCAAAAAAAGCATAGTTGAATAAGGTCCTCCATATAATAGAGCAACTGAAAATACAAGTTGCCCTTATTGAATCCATAAAAGAGAAGTTAGGAAATATAGAGGAATTGAAGAAGTTGGAGAGTGAAGTGTTAAGCAAGAAGAACTCCAACGAAGTGGCAACACTACCACAGAAACAAGACGATCTAGGAAATGTTTATATTCCTTGTACTATTGATAGTGTCAAAGTGGATAAGGCTTTTGCAGACTTAGGATGCTTGAGTATGATGCCTTACACTTTGTTTAAAAAGATGGAATTAGGTGAACTAACACCGACTAGGATGTGCGTGAAAATGGCTAACATATCACTTAAACATCCTAAGGGCATAATCAAGGATATACCCGTCAAGGTTCATAAATTCACCTTTCCTATTGTTTTTACCATCCTGGATATAGATGAAGATTTATAGATACCCTTTATCCTTGGATGATCATTCTTAGCGACCACCAAGTCTTTTTATAGACGATGATGGAGGCGAGTTAACTCTGAGAGTGGGAAACGAGAGGATTACATTTAGAGTTTTTGAAGTGAAGGAAAATCCTTTTGAAATTGTGGACACTATCAAGACAACGAAAACTTATGAAGAAGCTTTACAAGATTTCACTAGCAAGGATCCACCAGAAAAGCTACAAATTTGAAAGAATAATAAAAAAAGAAAGATGAGGAAGAAGGGTGGTCGAAAGCACAGACAGGTGGCTCACTTATAGGTTATAAAACTTGTAGTTATGCTACAATCACAAGAATTATTTGAATCACCTTAAGAAAAAGAAGTACGTCGAGCTAGTGATGGTAAACAAAACAATGTTTGGGAGGTAGCCTAAGAATTAGGACTTTCTTTTGTTATATCACTTTCATATTTTCATTTCGTCTTTATTGTTTGTTGTTCCCAATTATGTTATTTACTTTATTTACTTTATTTCTTTTTATGCTTTATTTTTCTTTTATTTTTGTAAGGATAAGTTAACATTGGATGGATCAATTCAAGTAATCACCTTAATCAGGAAAGTACCAAACAACCCTCTCACTTACATATTTTATTGTATTATGAACATTGAGGACAATGTTCAATTTTAAGTGTGGGGATGAGTTGACTAAAATTTTAACTAAATTCTTCAAGTTTATTATAATCCTAATTATAAATTTTATTAACTGATGTCTTGAATTAATTGAGATTTGTCCATGAATACTATATATTGTTGTTGAATATTGATTTGAAATGGTGTGCAATAGGTTGATGGCTAGAATGAAATTAATTTTTTAAGTCATATTTTTCGTAGTCATTGAAATTTTCAAGTTGAATGAAATTTTCATATTATTTACACATATATATACCCAATCTTTTTTGTGAGCTTTTGAACCTAAAGAGCAAAATTTTAAAGCTCTTTTCTTGAAATTTTCATATTATTTACACACGTATATACCCAATCTTTCTTGTGAGCTTTTGAGCCTAAAGAGCAAAATTTTAAAGCTCTTTTCTTTGTTTTGTGTGTGTTATCATTGTATATCCTACTATAACTTGCTTTATTATGCATATTGAGACATTTGTGAAAATTGAAGGCATTAATATGATAAAGGCACCTAGATTAACCAACTTATTTAAACCTAATTTTCTTTGAAAATTATTATACCCAAAAAATGACCTTTAGGGATAACCAAGTTGAGCCTTAACGTTTTTCATTGATTTTACCCACATATTAACCTTTATCTTATTTTTCTTCGAAGACCTGTTATTATTTTAAACCTTGAAGGTTATTTACATTATTTACTTATTGAGACCTGAAATTTGTGAAAGTTCCAATATTTTATAAGTTGTAGTATTGATTGAAATATATTAAAAAAAGAATGTAAAAAAGGAGAAAAAAATAAATATGTTGTACCATTTGTTTTGCAATGAAAGGACAAATGTATATTTGTAAACAAGTCTTGTACTATTTCTTTGAGTAAATTTCCTCCACCTAGCCCCTTTTATTATCCCATTCATCCCTTACCTAAGCTTCATTACAACTTGCAAAAAGACCTTTTAATTTTTGTTTCTAGTTTGTACATAAGTGGTGGAGATGTGATTTTAATGCAAGCCTATGGTAAGAATTTTGCTATGCATTAATTGAGAATTTTGACACTTTTCACCCTAAACACTTAAGTTGTCGGACCCCGTTTTCGGAGCCCGGCGGTCCCAGGATACGAGCCCTGCTGAAGCCCGTTTTCGAGACACTGACCCTACTGAAAATCCTTCACCTGACACTGGCTGCTAACACACTCTAGTGGTGAGCGTACACTGATTAAGACTTAAACCTAACTGCCCTTGAACATTTCAAGAAATTTAACTTTCCAACGACATGGACTGGACTTGGGGACTATTTTGCTCGAACCTGTCCGTTAAACGGACAGGCGTGTTCGCTTGACAGACACAAGCTGGTTAAGCACAGTATTTCACCTGAAGCTGTCCGTTAAACGGACATGAACTGGCAAACCTTTCTGTTAAACGGACATGCGTGTTCGTTTGACGGACACATGTTGGCCCAAGGGTGCAATTTCACCCGTAGTTGTCCGTTAAACGGACATGAGTGTCCGTTAAACGGACATGACCTAAATAAAGGGTGATTTCTCACCCGTAGCTGTCCGTTAAAAGGACATGGGAATTTTCAGGATTTCCATGCCACTTCAAAGCCTGCTCAACTCCCACTCATTTTCAACAATTCTAAACTTCCTGGATTTACCAGTTTTACTACTACAACACTGCATAATCAAGTCAAACACCAAGTTCAACTTGTCAAGACTCAACCCTGACCTCAATTATCCATCAACCCTACACATTCAATCACTTATAACATGCATGACCTTTTTCCAAACTCAATTTTTATTCACCCATTCAAGTCCTAACATGCTAAAGTTTCACTTGCATTCTTATCATCATCTCTACCCACCTGCATTATAAAACCATGTTGACTTTGAGAAACCAAAATTAATCCATGTACTGTATAGTTTAGAAAACCATGATAAACCATAATTCAAATACATTTCATTTACAACAAAATGAAGTACCTTACAATGCTTTAGTAGGCATTTCAAGCCCTTTTACAACAATATCCAAAATACACCTTACAAAATGCAATCTTTGCCCAAATGCATCTAAAGCATTGATTTACAAAAA
>JAOTAX010000198.1:28231950-28246873 GCA_025629825.1 Erythroxylum guanchezii | reverse complement strand
TACATTTCAAGGATTTTAAAATTTTACAATTTCTTATTTAAACTTAGTTATTTTATTAATTCATTCAAATAATTCAACTAGTATATATTTCTTCTTTTTCTTTTGACAAAATTTTAACTTCAATCTTACAATTCCATTTTTTCCTTAAATATTAATATATTCATTTATAGAATACTTTTATTTTTAAATTAACTAGGCACTACGACTACGCATTTGCGCAGTCTATTTCTGCTAGTTTCAATGTAAGTGCGAACGACTCTTTTTGTCGTATAACACCTCATACAGTATTCTAATGATATCACTATGATAATGATTAATATGCTTAAATTCAATTAAAACCGTAAATTAACCACCCGATCCTATAAACTCCAAAATATAAGTTTTCAATCATATCTCTAACAGTTAGGACTGTTGGCAATTCAAACATTCAATCACTTATTTCTACATCCTTAGCAGTTAAGCACTATTTTGGCATATTCCTACTATGATGTCTAGCTTAAGTTATTACTTGTGCTTTCTTTAGTAATCTCTTTACTCAATCATCTTTATCGGGTACACATACTTCCAATTCAAACTCAAAATTCAGATTCATTTTCAATTCCTCTATAAAATTCACAATCCTGAATCCTCAGCTTTTGGGCTTTGTTAATCCTTTCATATAAAACTGATCTTAAATTTCAATAGCTAATAGTACTTTGAATCGCCCAAAATTTAACTCGACATTCTATGCTCTTTATTGCACTAGGTTTGGTAACCTCAAATCTGAATTTGTACTATTCCGTTATAGAATTGTCTGTTCAATGTATCATATTACAACACTAGCTTTACTGGGAAATACTCATTTGCTTAATCAAAATCTTTCAATAACTCTATTCATTGTCTTAGCCTTATATTCAGTTTCAAACTCCATAATTACCTCAAATTTTAATGATCTGTATATTTATATATAGATCCAAAATGTTTCACTGTACACATAATATCTCCAAGCTCTCAAAGCAATCACCATTGTAGCAAATTCTAAATCATGTATCAAAATCAACTTATGGGACTTTAATTTTCTCTATGTATACAAAATCACTTTAGAATCATACAACAGATTATATCTTAATCTCTGATGTGAAACTTCATTATATACTGCATAATCTCCAAACTCAACCGATATAATTAACATCGGTGTTATTATTTCTTAAAATTCTCTTTACATTCATCACTGATACGGTTTACTCATTTTTCCTCAAACATTTTTTTTTTCACAGGATAAGATCAGTAAAACTCTTTAACAGCTTTTAGTAGTGTCCAATTTCCAACAAATTCTAGAAAACTTCGGATCTCATATATTTTCCTTGAAGTTTCTCTCTTCAACCTTACCTTTACTTTCCTTGGGTCTCCCTATACGCCATGATTCAATACTATTCGACCCAACATTTTCTTTGACCAAGCTAAGATTCACTCTCATTGAACTTGGCATGTAATTGTTTCTACCTCCACGATATGTAAGTTTTCCCCAAGTATTCAAAATATTCATCTCACTTTTTCGAATACATTCAAAATACCATCTATGATCTACAATTTTGCTTGGATCACTTTAATCTTCAATACTATAATACTATTGGGGTATTGTTAGCTCCAATAAATATTGCCAAAACTCCATATGCCCTTGATTAGTTCTCATAATTCCTTAAGTCACTAGTTCCTCGATGAGGTAATATTATCTCATGTTATTTTCAATTTCTCAATTGACTTATCATTCGCGAATAATTATCTCCATTCTTTAGATTTCCTCAGATTTCATATTGACTTATTCTAATGTCTACTCATTCATACCAGTTTCTCCACACATTTCAATTTATTTGAAATCTTCACTTTTTGTGTCGATGACACATTCATCAGATCCAATTTGTATCTCCTCAATTCATGAATCCACTCCCGTAATTGGATACCTTACATCAAACTAAATGCATACACCCTCGGTAACATATTCTACATCTTATGCTTGTGTCTCTGTTAGGATTAGGACTTCAATATTCAATTTTGATTCATTACAGACTCATTTCTAATTTGTTCTTTCATTGATCATTCTTAAAATAAACTATCTGATCTGCTTAACCTAATTCGGTAAAATTCTTCTTTGAAAAAAAATTTCTTGGCACTAATCTCGATACTGCTCATGAAATCTTCATCAATCACCTATTTTTCATGATTACTTATCAGTCATTCTTAGTACCTCAAGAAGGTCAATTTCAACTTTTCATAATATCTCAATAAGATCAATTTATGCTATAACTTATATGATCAGAACATCCTTTATAATAAGGCTCAGTAAAGCATTACGCAATTCATTTACTCTAATACCTTGGTATATATCATCAAGATCATTCCATCTTTTCCAAAGATGTCTTTTAAGACAATTTACCAATTAATAACTTATATTCAAGATACCTTAATCTCATTTGATTCAGGACAACAATTCCTCTTTTATATTTGTCCTCGATCGTGGGGATTGTGCCATGATCGTGCCCTTCTTCTTTTTCACAAAATTCATCACCCGTAGTAACATCATTAATAAACTCAATCTATCCTCTATTGATCACTATTAGCACTTTCAAGCATCACTCTAATTCATCTTAAACTTTGAACTATGGGAACTATGACTAACAATATTCAATAAGTCTTAGATTGCCTCCTATATTATCCCACACATCTAATACATATGAGCCAAATATTCTCACTTGTTATAATAATCCCATTATCAAATATGTACTCATGATAACAAACTAACTTAACTTTGAGGGCTTTCGCTTACCTCTTTCTCATTATTGCCTAAAATCCTATCTTATATGCATTTCTAACTTTCTCCTTACTACACATCATTTATCTCTTATAAAGTCAATTATGTCTATTTCTTTTCCCATATATATATCCTCAATCAATTTAGAATTACTGATGCATAATCATTATGAATTCTGGTCTCAATTCCCTTAATATCTTCTTATACTGAATTATATACTCTTAGCACGATACTCACATAGCCATTTCGGTTCCAAATTCGTTCTCTTATGATCATAATAAATTTATGATTTCATTACATTCTACTTGTACACTTTAGTCTCCTCATTTCTACTCAGATCCCTATTTTCCTCAAACGATTTATGGCAATACATTAACATTTATATCACATTTGGGTATATGTCACCACAGTACAATCTTGGTGTCATATTCAATAATGCATCCACCAATACAAATATAGTGAATCTCTATCTATCATATCGAACCATATACTATTTCTCATTTCTAGATATCCACAAACTTTCGTTTTCTCATATTCTGGAAGAGCATCACTCTTCTCATGCTCATGCGTGTGACTTATACACATACGACTTAGACTAGGGACCAGTTGCTACTATCTGCTATGACATAACTAAAATGCATGTGACTTGACACATATTTCAGAAAACGCCCATATAAGATACTAATTTTGGGCTCTGATACCACTTATGTAGTACCCTACTCCCACAAGACACGCACCCAACATCCTGCGTGATATTCGAGTCTATGCCCGGCGAGGGCGGCGTGCTAGAACACTCAATCAGTCAAAACTCAGTATAAATTATTTTTTTAAAACCAAAAACATAATATGCGGAAATCCATAACCAATTAGGGCCCACTTTATTCCATAAACATTTTTCAAATCATCAGAATTTCGTTAATCACTAGGGCCCATTCCAGAAACAAAACACTCACAATCAAGAAGTCAATACAACATGATTACATTCACGTACACATTGTACAATAATTTCAGAATATATTCCTTCATACAAAATTTATGGAAAATACAATTCAGTACGAAAATAAAAAAATACAATGCAGACGCAATTGATCCCGAACTCTATCCCTCACTTGTATGCTGTAGGGATACTCCTGTTTGCCTAATGGGGTATTCTTCTGATCCTGAAAAATATTTGCAAATTTTGGGTGAGTTTTGCAAACTCAGTGAGTGACCATCATCGATGGCTCACTCAGTCATATGACACATAATTCACATCATTTCATTCATAATCATATTAAATCATATACACTTGATTCATCGTTTCACATTTTACATTCCACACATTATAACCATTCATTGCATGCATATGTAGTGCACATGAGACTCACTTTCCATTTGTTACTTTGTTGTGACCAAGTGCTTAAACTGTCTCGTATCCATTGGATACCGGGCTCATTACTAACTGTCCCTTATCCGATGGGGATATAGTGCTCAGTATACATAGTGAGCCTTAAGCTCTTAATCACATTTTGAGCTCGAGGCTCTTTTCACACTTTGAGCTTAAAGCTCTGATTGGTGGCTACTCAGGTCACAACTGCTATTATGTTTTATGCATTCATGAGATGGAATGCCTCACATATATTCAATCAATTGAAAGTGCTCAATATCACACAATCATATCCACTATCACATTCCCATTCACATTGTCATCGGACCTTAGTCCGACATTCAACACTTAAGTCAAGAAACACATTTTCATTCATATGCAACTGCACATTCTGAACACATTTATCATCGGACCGTAGTCCGACATTTAACAGTCACATTATGTACACTTATTCCAATCCAATTCATATACAATGAGCACTTCAATGTTCTCACATTTATCATACTCCTCGGACATATATTGTCCTGAACCAACATATTCACAATGTATAATCATTCAATTCATAACTTAAACAAATAAAACAATAAAGTAAGACCATCTCGGTCTACTCACAGTACGCTCCAGATTAGCATTAGTTTCTATGATCTGGAAACGTTTGGAAGTGAACATTTAACCTGCACGTCACAATTATGTAATACGCACGTTGCACACACATTAATAATTGTATAATTATAAGTATTCATTTATACACAAATATGGAATATTTACAATGTATACTCAGTGAAAATCCTGGGTATCTTTCTTATCTTCTCGTCACATTATCAATCATATTTCAAAACTCGCCTAGGTATAATTTGTAATTGGGTTTACACCTCAATAAAACCATTAAAATCAAAATTCATAATTCAATTACTCGTCATTCATTTCTAGCATTATTAGCTCTCACAGTATCCAAAACCCATCACTTTTATTTAATACCCATTACTCATTTTCTTTGAACCACAACTACAATCATATGAACCTCTTCATTTCCATTATATACATGTCTTTGGTATTTTAATACCAAGAATTCATTCACTAATGTTATTTTAACATTAATAATCATACAATATCCAAACTCTCATTCTTTCCAATATCACCTTCAAAATTCCAGACCTTCGAGTAAATTTTTCATGATAATTTTGATCAAATCAATGAAGTAATTTAATAACACTTTCTTCTATAAAAGTGTTCTCCATTATCTTAAGTTTCTAATGACACTAAAATCATTCAATTTGGTTCAGTAATCTGAAAGTTATGCCACAAACATTTTCGGACTGTTCTCATTTTAAAACAGTATCCTATACTCAACTTCCATCTGACAATTGAAAGTCTTACAGACTGAATTCTATTTCTTCATATAAGTTGTATCCCTATGTCTCTAGTTTACACCAATCAAAAATTAGTCCATTTGGATAACTACAGAAGAAGGTATACCCAAAATACCAAAACATGTTCAGTGTAGAGAAAAGTTCGTCGCGGCAAACTCCTCCTCTCTGGAATTCTTGTGGAAATTTCACAAGTTCGTAGCGGCGAAACCTAGAGTTAGCCAAGGAAAACTTTAATCGAAAGAAATCCTAGCTAAATCCTTCAAGTTCTCCGCGGCGAAGCAAGGAGTTTGCCGCAGCAAATTTTCACAGAAGCAAACCCAGTTTTTTAACTTCAAGTCAAATTTTGAGACTCTTCTAAACAGAATTTGAATTCGACTTCTTCATAAAAAATGTATCCATATGTCTATAGTTTAATCCAAATTAAGAATCATCTCATTTGGATAACTATAGAAAAAGTTATGGCTACAATACTAAAGGATACTCAGTGAACAATTTTTCGATCAATCATCTTCCAATTTTCGAAATTTTATACCTAACATAACTTGTACAAAGATCGCCCTTTTCTACTTCATTTACTCTCCATTATCTACTGCATTTCAACTCAATAACATTTACATATCCATTCATGATCTATATTTGATCATTAACCCAAAAATAGAATATCCATATGTTCATTCATTCATCAATTTAATTCACTCATCCAAACACATTATATGGATCATCTAACTTCTAAAACATCTATATAACAATTTATGGGTCATTAATGATCATTCACAATTACAAAAACAAGACATTTACATCACCCACAACACACACATGAAAATTACATACTCAAGTAATCAATCTTCATTTACTCATCAATCTAGCTTCATTTAACCATACCCATGACATTTAATGCATAACTTACTTGGTTTAGCTTCCAATTCTTCAAACTCTTCAAGATCACCAAGAATCCCTAATTTTCCATGCATCCCACGTAAATCATCATGGAGGTTGGAAGGTTTAGGTTTTCTTGAAGCAATGAAGAAGACAACATGCAGGAAGTAGAAATTGAAAGATGAGAGGTTCAACGTGGGTGGAGATTTAAAGAATAAAAATCAAGAAGAAGAAGAGAAAAGAAGCCACGAAGAGGAGGATGGAGAGAACCAAAAACAAAACCCTAAGCTTCTTTTAACTTAAAGGATTGTGGGAGACAAAACCAAAAAGAAGGGGGGTGTCTTTAAAATTTAAGGATTAGTGGACTTAAGGCACTGTTTCTTATAATGTTAATCCAATTTTTATTCTAATTGTCTCCTAATTTTCATTAACACTTGTCAATAAATCCCAAGGTCATTTATCAAAATTGCCATTGCCATTTGACAGTTAATTTTACTATTATTTATCATTTGTCTTGCCACTTGGCATTTTTCCTAGTCCAAATTTACCCCAAATTTTTATAAATTTTTCAAAAATTCTAATTCAACAATTACACTCTCCAAACCAATTTTCAATACAAACAAACCACAATTCTCAATAATATCACATTACAATTCAATTATACTCGGAATGTTAATGAATCCATGTACAGACATTATAATGTGTGCAAAAATTCAAATTCACATATGTGTATGCTGACAATATGCATGAGCATAAAAATGCATTCTTCTTAATCTCTCATTGATCTCACATGTACCGTATTTTAGGGTTTTGACCCTTGATATGGGAATGGGATGTTACACTTTATCTTAAAGATTGAAGGATATATTAGATATAGACTTACGTGTCTATTATTAGGGAAACCTTTTATGGAGTTTCATATAGCTTAGTACATTCTTATACATGTTAATCGAATAGATATAATGGTTAATCAATCAACAAATAGGTGGCTATACATCAAAAGTTGAAAATTTATTATAATAGAAAACTTCTTCAATCTAAATAGTATAATTTCTAAACAACTAAATCCAAAGTATAAGATATGTCAGGAAGAATTCTATTCTAGTTGTCACTAATTTTTCTAATTTATATTTGTTATTTACTTGATTCATATTTTCTATTAGTGTTTCAATCTATTCAATTAAATTTAGTTACATTTTTAATCAACCAACCTCTTTATTATTGATGAGATAATAGCAAGAAAGTTAGACTTAGTACTACACTATCCTTATGGGATCAACCTTTACTTATCACTTCACTATTATAAATTGATATGTTCACTTAACTGTACTCTTATAGTAAGATAGTATAGAAAACGATCAATATCACACTCATATCTAAAGTAAACAATGTCAAGAGAAATTTTTGAAGGTGTGAAAAAATGAATGAAATAGTCAAATTCTCATGTGACTGTCAAGCTTTTGACTATCAAAGCCTAACTCATTCTTCTTATAATAGATTTTCAAACAACCTTTTTTTAAAAATAAATTGAGTATATATTGAAAAATATTGAAGAGAGTCAACAATACAACTTAAGGAGATTTATACTCTCCCATGACAAAACGACAACGCAACCACATACATTTGTTAGGCATTGAGAAAATTATCAAACGACAATGTATCCAAGCCACAACATTAAAGAGGACGAAAGCGTTCGAAGAATCAAAGAAGGTTCTAGATAAAAGTGGTAAAACTCCCACTCATCTCCAACCTGATGCTCGTAATCTTCCCCAATTAGGGTTGGAATCTTCAGTGCCAATGGAAGCCTTGTCTCGCAATGGACTGTCATAGGTGAGAAGATTCTTTCTAATGCTTCTTTCCTTGCTCGTTCTTCATCTAATTTATTTCCATATCTCCTTAGGCCAAATTTAATCTTAAGGTTCTCGCAAAAACTCCTGACTCTGAATGTCACTGATTTCAATCAACTTTGCTCAAGTTTTATTACATCTTAACAAAACTCACGTTTTAAGTGTTTCACTCACTCTCAACACATAAGTATTTGGACTACTCAATCAAAATAAATGGATAAAAGAGTGTTACATCAAAACTTAACTTTAATTGATATTCGCTCATAACAATATAAAGGATTCAATGCACTTCCTACTCAAAGCTATCTACAAATATACTATCTTATAGATCTCTCATAACTCTCTCTAAAAAATGATCAAGTTTAAAATGCAAATAAAATAATTTAAAGAGATGCCTTTGAATAGGCTACAAGAACTTGGTTAGCAAGTACTAGAAACTATCTACTTTTACTAGTAATTCCACAAAGTTAGTTAGGAGTTTCACACTTCTTCAACTAACTCCATTAATTCTGTAAAGAGTTACCATCTTTTAGTCTATAACTCCACTAAGATCATGAAGAACGTGGTCTTCTGTAAAGAGTTACACACTTGCATGTTTTCTTTTTTATGCATTAGGCTCTAATAGAACATTCCTATAAGAAGATTTTATGGCCTTATTTGAAATAATTTGAGGACACTCCTTAATAAGTGCTTCCTTTCAAGATTAGTTAGCAAAGTTTCACAGATATGAGCAATTATTTATTTCCGTAGTTACATCATTTCTTATGTGGATACTCCTAGATGGTCGTTTTACCCAAAAAATAATAGTTAAGCTAAGCCTCATATGTTAAGCCGTCCTCCTCGACCCTCCTCACCTTGTCGCTTCACAACCATAGAATTTACTTGCTCATCTGTCTCTTACTTTGAACATTCAAGAGCATAATGAAACCTTTTACAAATAAATTAAGCAACTTCTTTTAATTATTTCTTTGTCTTATATTGAGAAGACTCCCTAATCTTCCTCTGAGCCATAGTAAGTCCCAGCATCCTTCTTACAAGAAATATTGGCTTTTATAGGTTCTAAAATTTAGAGATCCATGAAGGTATGAAGAATCACTATAAAACAAGGGAGGTCCTTCTTATTATGCCTACTTAGTTCCATTTTTGCTCGACCTTACAAACTGAAAATGAAAAATAACTTTTCCTCCTCTAACATGTTGTACACGTCCAAGATCAAAAATATGAATTCTCTAATGTAATCTAGAATCAGTTCTTTTCTCAAATGCTTCAATACCTCTTGAATGAGTTAAGAAGTGTAATTAGAGAGGAACTAGTCTATTAGTTCCTTTAATTTCTTCCAAGTTTTAATGGGAGGTTTACCTATATTAATGTCATTAGAGGTTTTGTTTATCCACTATAATGTGTGAACAACCATCTATTTTTTTTATTATTACTAACTTCTTATAATTGAACACTTTCACAGTAATAAAATATTGTATCATATTCTACATTGAATTTTTAAGCTTATTGACACTCTGCTTATCATCAAATTTGGAGCTCTCTTATTTTGACCAAAGTGCCTTCCAATCAAAAACCATTTTCTTGCCTTGTTATGGCACATTTAAGTATGGCAAGGTCATAACTCTTCTTATCACAAGCTTTTTGTTGCTCCTCAAATGCTCGTCTAGTTTCTTTAAACTCCCTTGTTAAAGTTCCAAATAGACAATAAATGAATGATTCCCCATCCATTGAAGCTATAGGATCAATGATCACCTCTAAGTTTAAAATGCTTTGAAGATTGCATTTACCAACCATTTTTAGTGAAAATTAGAACTTCCCACCAAAATCTGATACTAGCTATTATAAGGATTTTTTGAAGTAGTAAAATAGAAAAAATAGCCAAATTCTCATATGATAATCAAACTTTTGTCGAAGCCTAACTCATCCTTCCAATAAGAGATCAACAAACAACTTCACTTAAGTTTTCATATGTCTCGATGAAACTTATCATTAAGTGTTTCATTTATTCTCAACTCACAAGTATATGCATTAATGAAAATAAAGGGATAAGATATAGATATAATAAAAACTCCAAGCTTTATTGGTACTTACATAATAAAAATACAAAGGACTCGACACACTTCTTACTTGAAGTTGTCTACAAAGAAATTTTCTCACAAAATTCCCATAAACCTATATAGAAAATGATTAAATGTAAAGTTCATATAAAATAAACTAAACGAAATAATTTTACATAGTCTATAAGAAATTAATGGGTAAGTAATGGAAAATACTCAGCTTCTACCACCAAATCCAGTAAGTTAGTAGTGAGTTACCATCTTTTATTCCATAACTCCCCTATAATCATGGAGAACAGTCTTGGATAATGCCTATTCCTTTGCCATATTTTCGCGCTACTCTTCCATCACTTTAGGAAATGCTTACCACCTGCATATTCTTGCTTTGTCATCACCTCTTGAAAGATCAAATGCGTTAATGAGCCTTTTTAATCCGTCCTAAGTCATCTTTTTGAATGATCCATCCAAGCATACTTATTATGCAATCACATTGCTTCAAGTCTTAAGTTTTTAATAATCCAAGCCCATAATATGATGAGCTTCATAGCTTTAACTGCTTTTAGACTTCTTCACTGAAGCCATATGCCGCAAGCCAACACCTGAACTTAGCATAACTTAGATACGTCAATCATCATTAATCTATCTTGTAAACCTTACCAGCATCGAAGATCTCCCTAATATGGATGCTAACTCTTGAGAATTCTCATCAATTTTCACTTATCAATAAGAATTATCATTAATATTCATCTATTGTCAGATAGTTTGACCATCCTCGTCCACCCTCATTTGAGAATGTTTGCCAATATGTCTTTGCCTCTGTTAATCATGCACCAAATGTGTGAGTTGCTTTGCCTCCTAAACACCTCTAGTTCAAATGCATGAGAAATATTACCATCATACGCATGCCCGCCTACTTCTTGATAATTCTTTTGTTCCTTCATCTATGTCTCTTCCTTATTTTAACCCACATACCAAGCATCACCCCAGACTTAATAATTACTTGCATGATTTATTATTGTGCTTAAGGTCTAACAATCAACCACCAAAGATTGAGTGATTTTCATCCTTTTAATTTATTTAGGACCCATACACAAGCTAATTGCTAAGCTACTGAGTAGTGATCTTAACTTAAGATAATTATTGGAGCAAATATTGATAATGTTCAGTCTACATACATCAAAAGAAAGCAGACATTTAACAATAGTGTTTTCATAAATGAATTTTCTCACTTCATACTCAAAAATAATGAAAAGTATATGCTTAAATTCTTCTTCCTTTTGATAACATTTTTAAATCATGATATATGCTTTATAAGCTTTCGTAATAAAATGGAGATCAATTTGCCAAGGTATGTACTTATTCTTTTTAAGTATTTATGTTGATATACAGTTCTCTCATTTCTCATTTTCCTTTGTAGAAAAGTCTTATACAAGTTTATGTTATTCCCTTCTTTTTATCTAAGTAATTGGATCTTTTTATGTGCTCTTGTCTAAAGCTATTGGTCTTAAACTTGTTGAGGTCATTATTGTAACTCTTCTTTGTGTGATTAAACAATTTCAATTTTTCATTATGCTCCCATCTTTATTGGACCTATATTATCCATATACTCATTTTCTTTCACCAGTTTGAGAATAAAGGTTAAGTGTTGATTGATAAGCACTTTTTGGACTCATTCAGTTGTATAAATCCAAAGCTTTGATAGGTGAAATAATAGCCAAAGATGTTATTTATACATCAACGTCTCAGTAAAGGTCTAAGTCCTAACATTATCTCTGATACTATTTTACATCCTAACTTTACTAAAATGGTAGTCATTGCACCCTGAATACAGTATAAAAAAGGTGGTAGAGAAAAGTGGGGTTTACGTAGATCTTTTGTAAAATATTAAGGTATAAATCGCAATTTTGACCACTGCGAAGAGAAATTATTTCAACTCAGCTTTTTGGTGGCTCAAGACTTCGTAGCTATAACACCATATATGATGATAAGTTGACGACCTAATTACTAGAAATTAGTAGAACATAACTCCATTAGGGCTTAGAGTACTACTATTATCATTTTGAAAAATGCTAAGCTGCGATGTAATATTATAAATAACAGTAAAGAATTATTTGAAATATTTAAGAAATACTAAGGTGTGATTTAGACCTTTAACTATGAAATAATTTATTTATAATCTACAACAATAACACTCAACATAAATCCCACCGAAGTGCAAAGTCTGAAAAGGTTTACTAGTACGCAGCTTTATCCCTATCTAAAAGAGATGTTGTTTCCTAATTGAAACCTATTTATAATCTACTCCAGAATAAATTAAATTGGATACAAATTAGACAAATTAATATACCTTATTATTTAAAAGAATTATTAGAAAAGTAAATTTATATTTTAAATTTACATCTTTGTTTAATTTCGTAATACTAGCTATGAGTAAAAATATACAATAATCAAATATCAAAATTTTTAATTTGTTACAAATATAATTCAAAGGCTAAGTATCTTTGCATAGAATATTACATATAATAAGTATATTTATGTTAGCATATACATAAAATTCTTAATTAATAACCTGTTAATATTTTTTAACTAAATCTAAAGAGTAATTGATTTTTTTATTTAGATTAAAATTTTACATATTAGTTTGTTTGAATATGTGACTACTTTCATAAAACAAGTTAACTATAGACTTTATTTATAATAAATTAAAATTTTTAGTATTTGATTAATTTTTATTTGTAACAAATATTATAAAATTGAATAAGATTTCAAATTGAAAATATAATTTACCTAATAAAACTATAATTTCCTCACTCGTCTTTTTAGCATTTGATGGACACCTTGGTCCATATTGGTGGGGAGTTGACGTGCAGCAAGACAAGCCATACAACAGCCATGAGAGACATTTCCCAGCTAGGTGATTTCTAGAGATACCAGGCATCGATGAGAAATTTTGAATTGCTGGGGTAGGGTCAATACACCAGGTGCATGGCTTTGCAAAGGTGGCAACCTCCCTAACTTGTGTAGTCCCTCAACCTTGGACACCAGTGCCGAGTGGTAGATTTTACTTTGGAAGCCAAGTTCTTGAACAGTTGAAAAATAATCTACTGTATTAGTTAGAAGATGTGGAAAGAATAAATAAACGACTATTCTTCATCATGCTATGGATTTTATGATCCGTAAGTTTCTCGAATCAAATGTACAACATCAATAACACTTCCGGGATTCTCCCAGAAATATCTAGCAAAATTTTGGTCACTTACCAAAGTACAACATCAACAACAATTCCGAGATTCTCTCAGAAATACCTAGCAAAATTTTGGTCACCTACCAAAGCAGAACAATCATTTCCAAGTCACTCGCCAAAAAAATGCGACACGAGATGCAGAAACCTCCTAAATGTCTTATCATCTGGAAAGCCACCGTCAGCACTCAATTCGAACTGCACCACTCTTTGATGAAATGAACTTAGGTTTCTTAATTACTAGCTCCAAGCATTGAATGATGTCTCCAATTTGGAAATCATCACAATCATGGATTACAACTCCGCATTCATTTCCTTTTCCCACCCTTTCCACATCCTGCTTTTCCCGCTTCAAAGATGTGCAAGATCCTTCAAACACTACTTCCCCGCTTCTCAAAAGCCTCATGGTAGAGGATAGTGTAACATTACCATCTATCACTCGGCAGCCAGCAATCTTCACATCAGGTCCTTTTGACTTACTTCTCCCTTTTAGCTCAAAGATACCCAGCACTTCAGCCTCACCTGCGACCTGAGTTTCTGAAGTTCCAGGGGCCTTGTCTACTATCATGTTGCCAAATTCCTCCAATAGGTGATAGATTACGCGGTGATGCACTACCTAAACCCAATTAGAGAGCAAAATTTAGTAGGGCATTTATAGATTCCTATTATAAGGTTCTTGGTGCAAGATCACCAGACTAAGATAAATAACAACAGGAAGCTAGTTTTCCTAAGCTTCTCCCGATGTTTAAAAGCATGGATTGAAGCATTTTCATAATGATTGAAGTTGAAAACAGAGGATTAATACCTTTATACCAGCTTGAGTTGCAGCCTGACTGATAACACTAGGTGGACTTTTTACATTGAATCCAACTATATATGCACCACAGGCTTGTGCAAGGTCCACATCAGACTGAGAAACAGGTCCAACACCAACATGGACTACATTTACAAACACCTGACAGCATACTTGAAAATGATCAATAAAAATGTGAGAAGCGGGTAAAACAAAGACTAAGGAAAAAGCAGTTTCAACTTTCAGAAGTTATCTTATCTTCACAGAGTGTTGGATGTCATTCATGTTAGCTTTATTTAGAAATCAAGTAGATAAGGAACTAATCATCAGTATAACAAAGCAGCATGATATTAACAAAAACTTTTCAAATGTTAAAAGTAGGAGGGACAACAGACCTGAGGACCGTTTAAAGTCTTCAGTGCATCAGTGACAGCTTGGACAGTTCCCTGGACGTCTGCTTTTACAATTATAGGCATTTCAATCCTCCCAGGTAAAGACATAGATTCTGATGGTTCCTCAGTTTCTGTCCTTTCCTCTATAATCTTCCTAAGCCTGTCTTTCTCCGATTTCTTCTTTCTACCAGCA
>JAOTAX010000198.1:28217174-28231850 GCA_025629825.1 Erythroxylum guanchezii | reverse complement strand
ACTTTCAAACTTGAAAGAAATCTAACACTTGTTACAGAAGAAATATCGTCTCAGCAACGTTCGCACAGAATGACAGTGCTTCTACGTCAAATATTCAAGGTTTAACAATTATCTCTCCAAAACGTTATTTAAGCTTCTATCTCGACTCATATTTATAGTCGGATCTTCAACTGCTTCTTGATTCTTGAAAGAAACGGTTAGTTAATTGAGCTCTGTAACTGACTCAACTTGGTACTTCCGAAGTCTTTCGTCTGTCTTTTGCTTCGTCTGCTTTTTCACATGGCATTCGTCTGCTTTTCGTACTTCAGCTTTCGTCTGCTTTTTGTACTTTAGCTTTCGTCTGCTTTTTGTACTTCAGTTTTCGTCTGCTTTTCTTCTGCTATGCTTCCGTCTGCTTTTTCTCGCTAAGATTTCGTCTGCTTTTTCACGCTAAGCTTTCGTCTGCTTTTTCACGCTAAGCTTTCGTCTGCTTTTTCTCGCTAAGCTTTCGTCTGCTTTTTCATGCTAAGCTTGCGTCTGCTTTTTCTTCACAGCGTCCGTCTGTTTTTCTAGAAAGCTTCCGTCTGTGTTTCTTTTGAAAAGCTTTTGTCTGCTTTTTGTTAAGGAATAGTTCATCTACTTTTCATTTGTCTACCTTTCGTTTTCATCAAAATTATTCAACACGTAAAGTCAATTTTGACTTAACATCATCTTCTTCACGATTCTCTGCAACACAAAGGAGCTCCACAACTTTACATTTTTGTGCTTTAAGAGGAGCAGCAACTGGCGACGAGGAGGACGAGCGAAGGCGGCGACGAGGAGGACCGGGCGAGGAGAAGACGAGACAAGATCCAACAACCACCGGTCGAAGACAAAGGAGGAGGAGAACACGTCGACGGCCAGGAGGATGGCGAGGAGACAGCGGCGAGACGAGATCCGAGGAGGGAGAGCATCGGCGAGGAGAAGAAGGAGAACCGAAGAAGAGAGAAGATTCCAGAGAACGTCCCGGGGGGGGGGGGTTAGATAATTTTTTTTATTTTCAAATTAGTCCCTCAAAAATTCAAATTTTACGGAATGGTCCCGAAAAATTCCGGTATTGGCGGTACCGGCCGATACCCACCGGAATCGGCCGGTACCCACCAGAATTTATACCTGGTACCACAGAGGCCGTTCTGGTACCGTTTTCCGGCCGGAACGGTATGAAACTATAAACACTGCTCTTGCCTGATTGTTCGTTCATTCGTCCACGTCGTTGCTGTTTGATTTTAATTTGCTTCCATAGATAATTAATTAGACAATTAATCCTCTATGCCGTGTCTTGTTCCGTTGAAGTTGCGCCACAGCCCCTCCCCTCACATGATTTAATTGCTGCCAATTGATCTTTTTCCTCATGTCATTTGTGTCCCAATTTGCTTTAAAATCTTACCTTTTTGGTCTCAAATATATATTAACATATCCAACCTAGCAGTAAACACAAATTGAACATTAGTTAAACATTTTATCTTTAAAATAGGATTGAAATCACATAGAAATACATAAGAAAATATAAAATAATTCAACCCTATCAATAGAACTTATTTAAAAAATCAGAAAAGAACCATCAACGTAAGAACATTGATGATGATGAATTATAATTCAAAAAAATGACGACCACAAGACAAATTTCCAAGAAGAAGCAAGACATGTAAACACATCAAGAAATGGAGCAATTTCTCACATGTATCACCATATTCACAGCCTAAAAAACAGCATTCAATCAACAACCGCTAACAGCGCATAAGTACAAAAATAAAAGGTTATCAATTCAATTTCAACTATCTATAACAATCACCCTTCAGCAACACTAAATCGTCAAACTCAACACAGTCCACAACTTACACTCACACACACCCAAAAGCTTATACAGAAGAAAAGGAGCGAAAGCAAAAAAGGAATTTACTAACCACTTCTAGAGACCTGCACCATTTAATCTTCATGATGAATCAGAGAGCATTGCACAAACAATCAAAATCGATCGAGGATAACGATCAATTCTTCAAAATCTAGAACTTATCTAAACGCTCCGCCAAATTCGAAAGCCTGAAGCACACGCTCAGTGAATCGTCTGTCAAGTAGGGTTTTGGCT
The DNA here is from genome assembly GCA_025629825.1 of Erythroxylum guanchezii. NCBI lineage: Eukaryota > Viridiplantae > Streptophyta > Magnoliopsida > Malpighiales > Erythroxylaceae > Erythroxylum > Erythroxylum guanchezii. The sequence goes on along the minus strand of JAOTAX010000198.1, from coordinate 28,229,746 downwards.
CAAAATTTCTGAATAAATGATTAGGATTTTTTAAATATAACACTCCCCAATTATCCTAGATCTCTAAAGAAAAGTCAAACCCAGAGCCTTTTAATTCTCAATCATCAAAATCAACGCTTTCATAAACATATTAAAAAAGAAAAAGCAAAGCATAACATTCCATAGCTCTCAAGAGTCTGATCGTCCTTCAAGATTCGGCCTTTATAAATAACTCGTTGATTAGCGGTGGGAATATCACACTTCTCGGCAAGAACACTCTTGAAAGCTTCTACGATGGATGATAGATTCAAAAGTAAGCTACTTATAGATGATAAATAAGCTCTAAATTGCCAATGAATCTCGGGTCTTAATTCAATAACTATTTTATGAAACGGTTAGGTTTGAGTATTTAATATTTTATAATGACAAAATATTCGATTATTCTAATCTATTTTAGAAAGATAAAGGAACTTTTTTCTCTGAATTTAATTTTGAGACCAAAGTTTAATGCAAGGTACATGAAAAGTTTTTGAATTTCTGCTAAATCAATTTCTATTTCTAATCCTTGTATTTATCTAACGTCATGTAAATGATAATTTTCATAATACCTAGTCATTTCTAGATGACTTTCTATCTTTAGTTTTTTGCATTTTTGATATGTTCTTTTTGATTCGTCCATAGTTACTTTAACAATTTTTATAACTTTTTATGATAAATTGTAAAATATAATTGTATATATTTGTATGATGGTTTAATTCAATCTTGACCTTTGTAAGTTCATTTATTTTAGAAAGTAAATGATCACAATAAGGACACTCTTTCGTAATCAACAATATAAGTTGGAAGATTTCTAATGGCTTCTATCTAGATGTAGTCTATAATATGCAAAAAAGGTAAGATGTTGCACTTTATGTTCTTTTCAATATTGATGGTTTTCTAACTCAAGAATGTTGCTTTAAAATCTAATAAAGTATTTGATGAAACAAACTTATAAGTTATGAACTGTGAATAAATATTATTTAGCTCTCTTATATATCTATTTTTGTGGTCTATCAAATATTCTTTTTTTTAATCTGCTAATGGATATCTTCACATGTTGTACACCAAATAGTCATGCCTCTAATACCATTTTTTGCAACAAAAAGGAAAATTTAAATTTTTGCAATATAAATTAGTAGAACATAATTCCATTAGGGTTTATAGTACTACTATTATCATTTTGAAAAATATTAAGCTGTAATTTTATATTATAAATAATAGTAAACACTTACTTGAAATTTTTAAGAAATATTAAAGTATGATTTAAACCTTTAACTATGAAATAATTTATTTATAATCTACAACAACAAAAACAACTCCCAACATAAATCCCTCTGAGGTGTAGAGTCTGAAAAAATCTAATAGTACGCAGCTTTACCCCTAACTAATAGAGATGTTATTTACAAATTGAAATCTATTTAGAATCTACTCAATAATAAATTAAATTGGATGCAAATTAGCCAAATATACCTTATTATTTAAAAGAATAATTAGAAAAGGTAATTTATATTTTAAATGTACATCTTTGTTTAATTTCGTAATACTTATTATGAGGAAAAATATACAACAATCAAATATCAAAAATTTTAATTTGTTACAAATATAATTCATCAATAACACTTTCGAGATTCTCCCAGAAATACTTAACAAAATTTTGGTCACTTACCAAAGCAGAACAATAATTTCCAAGTCAGTCACCAAACAAATATGACAGGAGATGCAGAAACCTCCTAAATGTCTTATAATCTGGAAAGCCACCATCAGCACTCAATTCGAACCGCACCACTCTTTGATGAAATGAACTTAGGTTTCTTAATTACTAGCTCCAAGCATTGAATGATGTCTCCAATTTGGAAATCATCAGTGTCATGGATTGAAGGTTATTCATCCAGATTCACATAAACTCCAATACAACATAAATGCTCCACATAATTGACACCAGGTAAACAAGTAAACCATAAATATCCAAACACAAAGCCATAAACACAAATGAGAAATTGAATAAACTAAGCTCTTACCATCAACAACACCTTACAAAATTATAGAATTGCTTAAATTAGCAATAGACCAAAAGGTACTTGTTTAGGTGATGGGGAAGAGGGATGAGTTAAAACTATTAAAGGAAGTAAATTTCGAGTTGAAACATGGGACTAAGCGAATGAAGTTATAGGTCTTGAACTTCTCCTTAAGCCTTCTTACAACTAAGGGGACTTCTACTTTGGTCACGTCTCTATCTCTCCGCAACAACGTCTCTATCTCTCCGCAACAACCAACTGAAGATCCTACATGTATGAAATAAATTGTTGACATATAAATTTAATGACCCTTACTGCTAAGGTTTGTTTTAAGTTGTAATGGTAAGAGAAGGAAGGAGCTCTAATTTGTATTATAAAAGAAAGCGTTGCATATACATGAAATATATTATTTGATATAAAATAAGACTCACATAACTGCTAATATGATAAAATTTGTTTGATTTCTTATATTGAACTGAATGACTGCATATATATTTGACAACTTTTGAATTAAATATTTGATGTAGACTTTTGAGCCAAAACCCTACTTGACAGATGATTCGCTGAGCGTGTGCTTTAAGCTTTCGAATTTGGTGGAGCATTTATATCGGTTCTAGATTTTGAAGAATTGATCTTTATACTCTATCGATTTTGATTGTTCATGCAATGCTCTCTGATTCGTCATAAAGATTAAACGGCACAGATCTCTAGAAGTGGTTAGTAAATTCATTTTTTGCTTTCACTCCTTTTCTTCTATATAGGTTTTTAGGTGTGTGTGAGTGTAAGTTGTGGATTGTGTTGAGTTTGACGATTTAGTGTTGCTGAAGGGCGATTGTTATGGATAGTTGAAATTGAATTGATAACCTTTTTTTTAACTTATGCGCTGTTAGCAGTTGTTGATTGAATGGTGTTTTTTAGGCTTTGGGAATGGGGTGATACGTGTGTGAAGTTGCTCCATTTCTTGATATGTTTACATGTCTTGCTTTTTCTTGGAAATTTGTCTTATGGACGTCATTTTTTTGAATTAAAATTCATCATCATTAATGTTCTTATGTTGATGGTTTTTTTCTGATTTTTTAATGAGTTCTATCTTTCTTCTTCTTCCTGGTTACTTATAATTATTGTTAGATTATGACAACATCAACTCATTTTTTATGTAGTTGTGATTGTGAGTTGTTGTTTTAAGCATCTTGTGTAGGGATTCAAAATCTGCAAAGAATTTTTATTTAGTATGAACTTGTATTATTTGGATGTGATTTGTGGATTGCTGTTGTGGTTTATGTTGGTAGTTATCAAGTTAGAAGGATTTGTTTGTTGGGTGATCTTTTATTGATATCATAACCCAAGTGCTTTTTTCTTCTTAAAGCTCCTAAGTTGTTTTAGTATGTTGATCAAATTGTTTCTTAATTTACACATTTTGCTGGTTTGTCTTCTTCTTATTTGGTGATTTATGGATTCCATAAAAAGTTTACCTGAACCTTAAACGGGATTGACAACTTATGCGCATGTGTCCCTTTTCTAACCAACTTTTAGGGGATATTCTTAATGGAATGCTTTGAAATGAAAGAAACCTTGGTGAAGGTTTCTAACCTTTTTTTTTGGTTGAAAACGAAATTTTAGAGAAAAGTAAACAAAAAATTGTGTTTTCTAAATCTTATATTCAGGTTCAAATTGAGAAAAATTGAATTTACACGCATGAAGGTGATTGATGATCGTGCATGCCATTGGTTATTATGTTTAAACCTATTTGAAATTGTATTCCTCTTCGTCAAATGACCGTTTGAATCTACTCTTAATTGCACTTCTTTTAGTATCAAGTTGAAATTTGCAATATCTAATAGATCTTTGATTTGCGGCCAACATTTATTGATATCTTTGGACATTTGATCTAATAACTTAAATATCTTTTCTTTGAGGTCGACCTTCTCTTGTTAAAAAATCTGCAAGAATATTAATATTAGATTTGATTATTTCAATATTGAAGATATATTCTGCTAATAAATTTTGCCATTTTATATTTAGGTTTAGAAGGTAGATTATTCTGAATAAAAACCTTGATGAGTATTATTAGTTCGTTGTAAAAACATTTAAGTAATATAAAAACCTTTACTTTTTAACCTACATCACTCTTTTATTATCGCATCTGCATGTGGGTCTACTGGAAATAGTCTCTCTACTATGTAGAGGTAAGGCTGCGTACTATCAAACCTCCCCAGACCCCGCTTTAATATGGGACTTCGGACTGGGTGTGATAATAGTGATGATGACTCTATTGGAAAAAGATGGAAGAAGTTGTAGCTCAAGGATATAGAAAAATGTCATGTTTGATAGCCATCCAAAAAGGACTTCTTGTTGTTTAAGTGCATTATGAGGTAATGAGAGATTTATACTCTCTACAAAATAATGATACCTACTATATTGGAATTTCTGGGATATACCCTATACTGAACTTTTTGGAAGGAGATCATCCACAAGCTATTCAAGATTGGTATGATTTTGGAACGATAAATGCTATGTACTTAACGAACCCAGTGTTTCCTAAAATATCATTACTTCCTAGATGGATCCAAAGAGTTAAGGATTGTTATCTAAATAATCCTACCATAACTCCGAAAGATACATTGGTATTATTATCTACTAGTCCAGATTTTCATGAAGAAGAACAATATGATGCTTATCATTTTATTACTTTGGGAAAGACGTAACATTTTCCCATTATTGTGGATAATAAATTACGAAAAGAATTCTCTAAATACAGTGAAAATGATATTCATTAGAGAAGAGGTATGAGGATGAGAACTGTTATTTCTAGCATGGAGGCAACATTTAAAAAGGGATTTCTAACTTACGCCAAAAAAAGAAAATTTTCTTTTTTAACAATAGCCCCAGTTAAAAAGACACCATTGGCTGCTAAAATTTTGCGAAAATAAAGATAAGTATGACTGAAAGAGGCAAGATAAGATCTAGTCCTAAATCACACAAAAGATTGTCATCTGTGAAAGCATACAAAAATTATCTATCCTTTTTGTACAAGTGGTTGGAAGCCATTCAAAGGAAAAGATAAAGCTAAACCATCTGGCATTTATACATACAGTAATGATTTTGAATTTGAAAGATAAGAAGATAAGATGAAAATATCTCCAACCACTCAGATGAAAGAAAATCTTTACAAATAAAGATAGAATCTACTTTTTGAAAAAGTTGATAAGATATAATATTTGTTAACTTTAGAATCCGAACTTCAAGTCTACTTGTAAGAAAAAGCTCCTTATGGTAGAAATGGGGCATCGAGCATTAAGCAATCGCTATTTATCTCCTCCTTGTAATATCTATCCCTATGAAATAAAATCTCTCTTTTCTGCAGATGCAGTTTAAAACTTCCATTTTAAAAACCATACTCTTCTCATAAAAGTATGGTTATGCCTTAAGGTAGGAAACGAATAAAGGTTGTGCTGGACTTTACTAAATTTATAAGACCATCTATTCCTTCCCTAAGAGTAGATCTAATTATTATTTGTATGGATCCGATATGCAACCAACCTAGTTTGTCCCCAATTTCTTTGGGAATGTGAGCAAGTTTTAGTGAACTATACTTTATCCTCTAAACGATCCAAGGTTAGTTTTTCACAACGAGCTTTGGAAGGACTTCGGTGCTTGGATTGTTGTTTGGCTCTGGAACCATTTCAATATCTACGACAAATAGGTTACTTTTTTTTCCTCTTTTGGTGAAAAAAATTGGAAACTTTCTTTGTGGTCATTGATTATAAAATGGTAGATCGCAAAGTGACGGATGGTTGCAGTTTTTATTGTTTTATTATTAATATTAGTATTCAACACGTAAGTTTTTCTGTGTTGCTCTCCCTCTTTCTTGGCACTCTCAATCTCTCTTCCTTCTCCGCAACCTCCTCGTTTTTGGCATGGTTCTTGATTAATCAGTATTTTTTGCTTTGGTGTTTTCTGGGTTTTCTAAAATTTATGTTATTTATGGTTTTTTGTGCTGTTGATATTAGCTTCTTTATTTGATTTAGTGTTTAATGCTTTCTGGGTTTTATTAAGTTGATCTCTTTGCTTCTGATATTGTTAGTTTTATGTCAAGATTGAATTTTTATATTTAATGATCTTATGGTTTCAGAAGTTTTGGTTTTCTACATTTTCGTGTTTTGTATGATTCAAAGTCGAGTTCTTTGATGCTTTATTGCTCTATTATTGTTTGGGTATTGGTGCTTTTCTAAAGATAAAGAGATAATATATTTCGTTATATTTTAGATTTAAAATATTTTTTGAAATTAGAGTTATATTTTATTTTTTATTTAGTTATGTATTTATTGTGATTTTATTTACTTAATGATTTAGCGTGCCAGTTTTTCTTATTTACTCTTTAACTTGCATCACTCTTTTATTGTCATATCTGCATATGGATCTATCGAAAATAGTGTCTCTATTATGTAAGGGTAAAGTTGCGTATTATCAGACCCCCTCAAACCCCGCTTTATTGCGAGAGTTTGGATTGAGTGTGATGATGATGATGATTAATACTGTAGAACATATGGTGGTTTTTAGATTTTAACCCTATTTTTTCTAGAAAGGTCATATTAAACCCACTATACCACTATAAGAATTCATAGAAAACATAGTATTCTGAATCTTTTTAAGTATTTTTCTATCAATAAGAGCCTCTTGACTGTAATCTCCATGTTTGACAAACGTTTTTGCTATATTATCTATTATTTGTTTATTCTCCTATTTCACTTATTTATTTCAGAATTTGAGGTTTATTCATATTCTCTATTTGTTATTATAAAAATGCTTTCTTTAGAAGAACATTCTTCAAACGTATTAATTCTAATAAAATTTTCATTTTCTATCATTTCATTTATTTCATCAACTATTTTAATTTTCTTTTATTAAATCTTTTTGGACGTTCATTAGCAAAATATACTTTTTCTTTACAATAATAGCACTGAAATTCAATTATCTTTCTATTTCTTCTTTTATTTTTCTAAACATAGGTTTTCTAGGTTAATATCTTCCTTTTTCTTATAATATTTGGCTTTACATTTCTTAAAATATCTTTTATTAAAATATTTCCTTCTTTTATACTCCTTTTTTTATCTTATTATAATAATGACTATCACATCCTATCATAGGAGGCATTTTAAATCATAACAATATAAAGAAGATTTTCCTTTCCTTTACTTTAATAATATAGCATCATCACACCATTCACTTAATTTTTCTTTTAAAAAAGAAATTCTTTTTCCTAATGTATCTACAAGTCCAAGGATGTAAGTTGCCTTTAATTTACTTCCCCATGGATCAAGAATCTTTGAGTAAAACATTTTTAAGTAAAGTTGTGTATTATCCACTTGATTATAAATATGATAATAATAATCTAGGAAAATATAAATATATCTATTAATTTCACACACATCACATAATTGCACTCTTTGTAAAGTTATAACATATTTTCCTATAGTAGTTGTATCATTTAAAATACTTCCTTCTCCAAAAACTTCTAGTTGAAATGTTTCATCTACTTGAGTTATTAATTTGTTATATCATTGTCAAGACTAAATATAGAGTTTTTTTAATTTTCATCCAAATTTTTCCAAAATCTGAGGGAGCTATTGACTAAAGTTTTTTTAAAATAATTGTTTGGTTATTTCAAAATCCATTTTATTGATAGCAGCAGCTACTCGTAAAGTAATTTCCTATTTATCTATGGCTTCTTCTATATTTTGGATACAATCTATATCTAAATATATTCCAAAAGAATTTATAGCTTCTGTTCTCATTTTATCCATGGTTGTAAAGTCATTTTTGGTTATCATGTGAGTTCTAACATATCCTAAATTAGGACATTATAACTTTGTGAAAGATACCTAGAAGGTGGATGTCCAGAAGTACTAGGTGTATCACTAATATTAGGATTCCAGCAACCTTCTTGTTTAACTAAATCAAGTTTTATGTGGGCTAAAGTTTCTAAGTTCAAATTTTCTATCTATTCATCTAACTCTTTAATTTCCGAATCAGAAGCTTATATGAAATTTCCCATTTTACTTGTAATTAGGAGGTATTTTCAATTTTAAAATTAGATCAAATATCTATTTTCCCATAAGACTTTTATTGGGTTTATTTTCTATTTCTAAATCATTTAGTTTTTCCATCATATCTTGCATATCCATTATTTGTTTTTGAAGTTTATCTATATATAAAAGAATGTCATTTCCATAATATTCTATCATATTTTGAATTTCTACCAAATAAGTTTCCATTTTTAATCCTTCAAGTTTTAGTTTCACGTATTTATCCTCTGCCATATAGATGATAAGTTTCATAATGCCTAGTCATTTCTAAATGAATTTCTATCTGTAATTTTTTACATCTTTGATATATTCTTTCTAATTCGTCCATCATTGCTTTAACAACTTTAATAGCTTTTTTATGACAATTTGTAGACAAAATATAATATATCTATTTGTATTATGGTGTAATTTAATTTCAGCCTCTTGTACACGAGTATCAAGTTTATTTATTTCAGAAAGCAAATGATCACAATAAGGACACTCTTTCATAGTTAACAGCATAAGTTGAAACATTTCTAATGACCTCTACCTGGATGTAGTCTATAATGCTCGAGAAAGCTAAGATGCAACACTTTATGTTCTTTTGTATATTGATAATAAGTTGGAACATTTCTAATGACCTCTATCTAGGTGTAGTCTATAATGCTCAGAAAAGCTAAGATGCAACACTTTATGTTCTTTTGTATATTGATGATTTTCTAGTTGATATAAAAGAATCGTTGTTTTAAAATATAATAAAGTATTTAATGAAACAAACTTATGAGTTCTCAATTGTGAATAAATATTCTTTAGCTCTTTTAATTCGTTTCTTACCTTAAGGCATATACTAAAGATTTTAGGAAAGTATAGTTTTTAAAATGAAAGTTGTAAACTATATATGTAGAAAGGATGCTAAAGACCTTTTGAAAAGATTAGGTTTTTTTTTATATCCTATATCATGCTGGGCTTTGCGAAGTTTAAAGTGGATCAGGGTAGACTGACATAGGCATTTTTTTTGGTTAACTGTGATCCAATAACTACAAGGAGTTTTAAAATGTATATTGTTTAATAGTATCAAATAATATCTTACGAAATAATTGGAGACAATTATTTCCTAAAAGAATATCAGTTCCGTTATTATAGAAATAAGGGTTAATTGCCAAAAAACCCTAAACTTTTTTAATTTTCAATTGTAGCCCAAATTTTAAGAAATAGCAATACAATGTCCAAAACCTTCAAAAAAAAATTCAATTCTAGCCCAAACTCCAAAAAATGGCAATAGCATGTTCAAACTTTCAATTTTCTTCAATTCTAGCCCGACGTTATTTGTTGTTCTCCAGATGTCCTCAGCTATTTGTTTTCTGTTTGTTCTTCTAATGCCACAAACTAATCTTATATTACAACTTATTCATCAGTAAGGTCGTCGGGGTTGCATAATCTAATTTAGGTCATTTTTAAACTTAACAAAAACATTAATGTTGGGTTAGAATTGAAAAAAATTGAAAGTTTGAGCATTTTATTACTACTTTTTGAAGTTCATGCTAGAATTGAAAAAAATTGAAAATTTAGGCATTTTATTACTACTTTTTAAAGTTTGGGCTATAATTAAAATTTTGACAAAAGTTTAGATTTTTTTGTGTAATTAACCCTAAAAATAAAATGGTAGACATTTTATTAAAAATGATTCTAATAGGATTTGGTGTTGATGAATACCTTTGGATAAATGTATCTTATTATTAGAAATATCTAATCCTATTATATTTTTTTTTAGGTTTCATGATATTGTAAAGAAAAACAACTTGTTTTACATAAACAAAAACTAGCTCCACTGACTATATAAGCAACAAAGTATTCAACTCTAATCTTTATTTCGACTGAAATATAAATACCAGTGTTTTAAAAACATGTGTTTTATAAACTCAATGAAACTTTTCTATGACAAGTAAAAATGTTTTCAAGGTTTTTGCTTACTTTTCTGTTATAAACTGTAACCCATGAGCTTTCTAGCTCACCTCCTTCCTGTCCCATCTTCAGGTGATAGCTAAGAGATCAAATGATCAAGAGCCTAAAGGAATTGCTTCATTTGCTACTTTGTATTTGTAATAAGCCAATGGTGTGGCTTTTGATATGTAGATAAAGTATTTCAAACTTTTTTGCTATAAGAAATGAAATGAGCGATTGAAGTAGTTCAGTTATGTATGTATGTTTATATTGTTTCCCTCGTAATGTGGTTGAGTTAAAGTAATAAGTTTGTTTTGATGTTTGATTGTCATGGGCACGCCACCCTTGTGGAATGATGCCTAATAAGGGTTCATGGAAAGAACCCTATATGATATTACGCTCAGTTTGTAAGTAATGTATTAAAGAGTATGATGAAGTAAAGATTTGAGAGCCTTATGATATTCCGCAAGTGTTGGATTCCGGAAACAAGCAGGACCCAACAGTTGTGGTATCAGAGCAAGAAGATGAACCAGTGATGGTCAAGGAAATTCCATAAGATTAAGCTCACGTTCATGATCTGAAGTTGGGTTCTGGAAACGGTGCCCAACAATAATCAAATCTCTTCTCTGCTTCACAGCCCGTCTGATCGAATACTCTTTCGGTTCTCTCTAACCATCCTTCTGCTTCAGCTGGGTCTGTACTTCTGTAGAAGTCCACAACCCCTTGCTTTCTCAGCTTATCATATCTCCTTTCTCGCCTCATGGGGATTCTCAGAGGCATCCGAGCAAACTCAGGTACAGGAGACTCTTCATAATATACCTGGGTTACTTTGATATCTTCCCAATATTCCAACAACAAATGCAATGTCAGGTCTTGTATAAACCTGAGCATACATTAGGCTCCCTACTGCATAAGCATATGAAATATTTTTCATTTGTTCCCTTTCAACCTCTTTTTTCGAGCACTGGTTCAAATTGAACCTATCACCCTTCACAATAGGTGCTATACTCGGTGAACAATCTTTCATCCGAAATCTTTCTAAAACCTTACTGGTATAGTTTTTTTGGGATAGACCTAAAATGTATAGAGATCTGTCCCTATGGATCTTAATGCCAATAACATAAGATGCCTCACTTATATCCTTTATATCAAAATTCTTAGAAATGAATTGTTTCACCTTATATAGAAAACCTTTGTCATTTATGGCGAGTAAAATATCATCCACATATAGAACAAGGAAACAAATTTTACTCCCACTAACTTTCAGATATATGCATTGATCCATGATATTTTCTACAAAACCATATGAAGAGAGGATATTATGGAATTTCAAATACCATTGACAGGAGGCTTGTTTCAATCCATATATGGATTCTTAAGCTTACACACCAAATGATCACCATCACTGGAGGAGAATCCTTCCGGTTGTTTCATATAAACTTCTTCCTCTAGGTCTCCATTTAGGAATGTTGTTTTCAAATCCATTTGATGTAGTCTCAGATCAAAATATTATGAGTGTATATAAGTCATTTTTGACCAAATGACTTATATACACTCATAATGGGTATAATCGTCATCATTCTTAAATAACTACTAAAGGTAGTTATATACAGAAATATATGAAGGCAATGTTTTGAGAAAACACTGATATCTGCGTATATTGGTTTTCATGCTGGCTTTCTTTTTCTTCTCTGAAGTTTACATAAAACTGAGTAGGAGATCTCTGAAGTAGAAACTGAAAATAGACAGTTCTTTAACCGGTGGAATTACAACGATCAACCAATTATGTGTTTTTCATTTTCTATGCATATAAAATCGATCATGTGTTTATCGTAATCTTTGTGGCTATGTTTTAATAAGTTAAAATCTAACATTGGTATCAGAGCATGGTTAAATATTTGTTTATGTTATATGCATGCGTTTCGGAAGATGATTGTATTCAATGAAAAATAAGTGGTCTGCAACTGTGAAAACTGATGCTTAGGAAAACGTTAAGAACAACAGGGTTTATTATTCTTTCTCGTTTTCTGTTGAATGGTCTTCAAAACGTTGCTGCTTTTGTTTCTTCGTTTTTTTTTTTAGTTTTCCGAAGCCAGAAGAGTTATTTGTTCTCTTTAGGATTTTTTCAAAAAAAAAACGAAAACTACCAGACAAGAGGAGGAAGAAGACCAGAGGCGTGTTTTTTTTTTGTGAAATGGTTTTTTACGTGAAAACTTTATCTGGCTTATCATATGAGACCTAACGCACGTGCTTCCTCTTCAATATAAAATGCTATTATAAGCAGTGTTTCGAATTCCGTTCCGTATTGGCCAGTACCGGTCGGTACGTACCATTCCGGCCGAAAATCTGTATCAGTACGGGTATAGGTGGTATCGGTGAAAAATACTGGTTGGTATCGGCCTATTTTGGCTGTACCGGTCGGTATTCAAAATACCTATCAAATACCGGCCAGTATCGAAAATTTTAAAAAATTTGGGGACTTTTTGCAAAATTTTCAAAAATTCCCTCCCTTCCTCCGACCTCTCTTCCCCCC
>JAOTAX010000198.1:28201759-28217074 GCA_025629825.1 Erythroxylum guanchezii | reverse complement strand
CCCAGATGCTGAGTTATGCCTCCAGCTTCCTTTGCAGCCACAGATGTCTGTCGCAATGCATCTAAAAGAGAAGTTTTACCATGGTCAACATGGCCCATGACTGTTACTACTGGTGACCGTGGAAGAACAACTGCTCCTTCATTAGGGTGATGCCTCCTAACATTAACCCCAACTTCCTGTAAAGATTATCATAAAGAGGGTACTTATATGAAAGTCGTAGCGTGACAAATGACTAAGTATCACAACTTTAGAATGAAGGAAATAAGGAAAATGGAGTAAATGACAGCTGTAAAACCACTGTATAACATGGGGTTTCTTAAATATCCAATTCATTAAAATTGTGTTCTTGCTATCCAAAACACATACTCTAGTCTCAGGAGAAAGACAATCCTAAACTACCGACTAGGCATATCAACCACCCAAAGCCAAATAACCAATATGCTAAATTTTCCATGTTTTTAACAATGCATCATCAGAACGTTGGGCCAGAAATTTGATTAAGCGGGGGCAAATTTTCATTAATCATAAAGACTATGTAGATTCTAGCAACTTTCCCCATCCTTCTACATCTAGGAAAAGCTATACAATCTAGGGTATGATATGGAACTATATAAAAAGGATGACATAGAAGGAATTTTCTTGTTTTATTGTAAACCTAAAATAAAGACAACCTCCAGCTGGTATAGGATAACTACCAATCTCATAATCAAGGTCCTATATATGTTGAAATGCTACTGGTCGTTAGGAATGATGCTTTTCTTCTTACCAGTGGGGCATTTGCCCCTAATCAATAATAAAATGAAAAATTGTGAATTGCATCTCCCCTTATTACTCAACAAAAGAATCCAATTCATCATCATCTTAATGTTCACTAAAGCTGTAATACTATTCTTGTGAATAAGAAAAAAAATTACCATGGCTACCAGCTCGGCAATGTCAACACTAAGCGGGTCAAATTCTGATCCAAGTTTTTCCCCAACATTCACAAGAATGTCCTGCAAAGTGGATAATAATTCACCAGTACGCTTCGCAAGCTCAACAATAGTCATGCCTTCAAATATGTCAATTGTTTTCTCTTGCAAGGCCTTGGTATTTCTTTTCAGTTTAGGCGGCACATATGGAGCTTCAACAGGTGGTTGAGAACATTTTTGCTTTCTCTTAAACTTCCCTTTTCTCTGAGGCTTAAATGGCTCGTCACTTCTTCTAGCCAACAACTCTGGACTCACATGTAAAGACCTGAGCAATATAATGCAACCATCATTTGGTCAAATGCAGCTAAATTTGCAGTATTCCGGAGCAATATTTTCACAAGCATGATAACTAAATGGCAACATTAAAGAGAAAGTACAACTATAACTCGCACAGATTAAACATCCTCCAACATTAAAGAGAAAGTACAACTATAACTCGCACAGATTAAACATACTCAAGTGATGTTCTGGATGCTGGATTATTGATATCAATTAGACTAACTGTTTTCAAGGTAGTCCAAGGTGCTAGGATCTCTAGATTTCCCAAGGTACCAAATACCAAAAGAGACACTCCCCTAAGTGGAACAAGGTTCCACTTCAAAAAATATAAACACTTATAAAAGTCAAAGAAATATCAAACCTATTTATGATTCAATCCAATAATCTTCCAATTTAAATTTTATTTCATGAATTGCATATGCTAATATTGGAGACATAAAAGGAGACGCAGAAGCCCATAAATGTTACAATGCATGCGACTTTTGTTTCTACAGAGCTCTTTCATAAATGGTTAATTATGTTAATACATAAATTTGATCTTGATAGTAGTAAAAGTAACACTAAAGAACATCTTTTTAGTAGATTAGACGAGCTCAATTATGAGATTTAAATTAATTAAAAGTCATACGAATGATAAAGTTTGTTGAAACTCAAATAGCATTTCGAAGTTAGGAGAAACTAAATTCCAATAGTTGGCAACCAAAAACAGTTATTATGACCAAAGGTAGATAGTATCCCTCCTACCCTCAAAAATTGGTTACAAGTAAGAAACAACATGATAAGAAAAAGTTTATATTATCTACTCAAATGGTTCAGTTAAGAGGTAAAAGAAACATTTAAAAGCTATGTTGGGAGACAAGGGATCATCTATTCTTCCAATGCCCTTATTCCAAACAGATCTGGGAAAGAATACAGCTTGCTTGCAATCATTATTGTGAAGAAAGTTGGAAGAGTATAGTCTTCTGAACCTCCAACAGAGCTACCCTATCAGTTTATAATCACTCTCCTCAAGCTGGCTTTATGCACAACTGTCTATAAGGTGTGGAGAGAAAGAAATCAAAGGATGTTTATGCACAAACAAATGGATAGTAACTTATTATGCTCGAACACATTTACAAGAATAAAGGAAGGTATCACAGTCAACCTCAGTGGGAAAAAGATCCTGAATTGAGCTCGAAGAAAATTTAAAAGTTAGCAATCAAGATTCTAGGAGCTGTGAATAACAAAGCAGAGCTGGTGAGGAGGAAATGTCTTTAGAAATATAGTGACCATGCAATTCAAGTACGAAGAAATAGATGCAACTGATGCACTGGGAGCTCAGAATACAACTATATTCATATTCTCGATTCAACATTCATAATTAAGTTGCTGATGGACTCATTTAGGCAATTCAATAATTGAAGATGAGATTGGAGACAAATGAATTCAGTGGCCTTGGCTCATCACCTAGAATTACCTAGAAGCTGCAAGAACCCTGTACCTGTAGAGCTTATTGTGAGGGAGTTTGTCTCCCATGTATCTTACAGACCATGCATAAAGAAGACAGGAATCTTTTATTCAGTAACCTCAAATGATATCTAGTACATGTAACACCATCTCCGTGTTGTAAGTTAGTTCCTTGAGCTCCTTAGGGCTCATTTGTATTGAACTCATGTAAGGCTTTGGGATTCCAAAAAAAAACCTGTGTTTGTTGCTCAATTAACACCAATTTTCAGTTCACAAGATCGGCTAATAGAACCTGTCAGTTCTTGGATTCAATTGGAAGAAATGAAGAAAAAGAGAAGTTCGGAAGAAGATATTGATACCTTATAAGTAGTAGAGATGAGTGGAAAGAAAACTCTGCAGAACAAATTTAAGAATGGTTACTATCGCAAACTAGAAAATTTATCAATGTCTTAAAATTTCAACTCTCTACTACAAAATACTTGCGATTATTACAACATATCGAATCCTATGTGGCCTGAATAAAATGGTATAAGACATGGATATGAAATGATCTATGTGAAAGACGCTTTCTCAACAGAAACTAATGGGTTTATCATTTAGATGTTTTTGTGTTTCAACGAAAATAAATACCAAAAGATTTCTTAAGAAAGAAAAATGGAAAAAGAAGAGGAAAGCATTCCATAGCACGTGCAAGATATGATTTTTTTAGTGCTACCACAAGATATACGCATCAAAAACATCCACGCATTGTTGCTCACCGGGTTTAATTGAAGGAGAATGTGATTTTATCCCTATATCAAATTTTCTTTTAGAAAAAAGCCCCACTGCTTGTTCCCAAGATGCAGCACTCAAAGCTCTAACAAAACCAACATGAATGCCCTGGAAGATGATATAAATCGAACATATTATATGTTTCATCTACGTAAGTATGAATGCGAAAGAGAGGGAGTTATTTGAATCCAAACGACAAACAACGATAATACTAAGGCAATAGATTTCAAATTAGCAAGCACTGTCTTCCAGTTGAAGACGATATGAACCACCAAATAGTGGAGTCAATTGGCTGGACTCTCCAGGAAGAAAACAGGAGAACACAATCTACAAGTTGACAAATATCGATCCAAAGCTCTAAGACATTCACTTCGAATACAACAAGAATTTCTATTAAAAAGATGCGATAAGGGATACAAGAAAGCCCAATAGATGATAATCGGTATAATAACACATGAAACGAGCCCCCATTGTACAAAGGTCCCATTAACAATTCTATGCATTGTCATTAGAAAGAATCACTTGTTTGCTTAAAACGTTGGATTTTCCCAACTAACCCTCACACCAACTCTATGGTATGTTACAAGAGCAAAGGTCATCCAGAAAAGGCAAGGCGTTATCTTTATTCTAAAATTAAAAATCCTCAAAAGTAATCAGAATTCATATTGTTTAACAATCAGATTCTTCCACACAACAAAATACGTTTATAGAAGCAAAGAAGAAGAAAAAGAAAATTCACATCTTACCCTTGTCCAAATCGCTCTCCAAGCCATTCATAAACTTCAGAAAGTCTACAAAAGCAAGTAAAAGAAAACAGGAGCAAGAAATGAATAACCTTCAACCCAGATTCACAGAAACTCCAATACAACATAAATGCTCCACATAATTGACAGCAGGTAAACAAGTAAACCATAAATATCAAAACACATAGCCATAAACACAAATGAGAAATTGAATAAACTAAGCTCTTACCATCAACAACACCTTACAAAATTGTAGAGCTGCTTAAATTAGCAATAGACCAAAAGGTACTTGTTTAAGTGATGGGGAAGAGGGATGAGTTAAAACTATTAAAGTAAATTTCGGGTTGAAACATGGGACTAAGCGAATGAAGTTATAGGTCTTGAACTTCTCCTTATTCCTTCTTACAACTAAGGGGACTTCTACTTTGGTCGCTTCTCTATCTCTCCGCAACAACCAACTGGAGATCTTACATGTATGAAATAAATTGTCGACATATAAATTTAATGACCCTTATTGCTAAGGTTTGTTTTATGTTGTAATGGTAAGAGAAGGAAGGAGTTATAATTTGTATTATAAAAGAAAGCATTGCATATATATGATATATATTATTTGATATAAATAAGACTCACATAATTGCTAATATAATAAAATTTGTTTGATTTCTTATATTGAACTGAATGACTCCATATATATTTGACAACTTTTGAATTAAATATTTGATTTAGACTTTATTGGAAAAAGATGGAAGAAGTTGTATCTCAAGGATATAGAAAATGTTTGATAGCCATCCAAAAAGGACATCTTGTTGTTCAAGTGCATTATGATATACTCTCTACAAAATAACGATACCTACTATATTGGAATTTCTGGGATATACCCTAGACTGAACTTTTTGCAAGATATCATCCACAAACTATTCAAGATTGGTATGATTTTGGAACGATAAATGCTATGTACTTGACGAACCCAATGTTTCCTGAGATATCATTACTTCCCAGATGGATCCAAAGAGTTAAGGATTGTTATCTAAATAATCCTACCATAACTCTGAAAGATACATTGGTATTAAAGATATTATCTACTGGTCCAAATTTTCATGAAGAAGAACAATATGATATTTATCATTTTATTACTTTGGAAACGGCAGAACATTTTCCCATTATTGTGGATAATAAATTACGAAAAGAATTCTTTAAATACAGTGAAAATGATATTCATTAAAGAAGAGGCATCGGGATGAGAACTGTTATTGCTAGCATGGAGGCAACATTTAAAAAGGGATTTCGAACCTACGTCGAAAAAAGCAATTTTTCTTTTTTAATGATAGCCCCAGTTAAAAAGGCACCATTGGCTGCTAAAAATTTTGTGAAAATGAAGATAACTATGATTGAAATACACAAGATAAGATCTAGTCCTGAACACAAAAGATTGTCATCTTTGAAAGCATACAAAAAATATCTATCCTTCTTGTACAAGTGGTCGGAAGCCATTCAAAGGAAAAGATAAAGCTAAACCATCTGGCGTTTGTACATATAGTAATGATTCTGAATTTGAAAGATAAGAAGATAAGATGAAAATATCTCCAACCACTCAGATGAAAGAAAATCCTTACAAATAAAGATAATCTACTTTTTAAAAAAGTTGATAAGATGTAATATTTGTTAACTTTAGAATCCAAACTTCAAGTCTGCTTATATAAAAAAGCTCCTTATGGTAGAAATGGGGCATCAGGCATCAAGCAATCGCTGTGTATCTCTTTGTAATATCTATCCCTATGAAATAAAATCTCTCTTTTCTGCATATACAATTTACAACTTCCATTTTAAAAACCATACTCTTCTCATAAATGTATGGTCGTGCCTTAAGTTAGGAAACGAATAAAGGTCGTGCTGGACTTTGCTAAATTTATAAGACTATCTATTCCTTCCCTAAAAGTAGATCTAATTATCATTTGTATGGATCCGATATGCAACCAACCTAGTTTGTCCCCAATTTCTATGGGAATATGACCAAGTTTTAGGGAAATATCTCTTTTCGATGGCGGAGGAATCATTACTTTATTAGAGGTTAAACTAATATCTAGCGTATTTTTCTTTAAGATGACTACTGTAGAACATATGGTGCATTTTGGATTTTAACCCTATTTTTTTCTAGAAAGGTCATATTAAACCCACTATAGGCATTCATAGAAAACATATCATTATGAATCTTTTTAAGTATTTTTCTATCAATAAGAGCCTCTTGACTGTAATCTCCATGTTTTACAAACATTTCTGCTATATTATCTATTATTTGCTTATTCTCCTATTTCACTCATTTATTTCAAAATTTGAGGTTCCTTCATATTTTCTATTTGTTATTATAAAAAATGCTTTCTTTAGAAGAACATTCTTCAAATGTATTAATTCTAATAAAATCTAGAAATCTTCATTTTCTATCATTTCACTTATTTCATCATCTATTTTGATTTCCTTTTTTAAACCTTTTAGGACATTCATTAGCATAATAAACTTTTTCTTTACAATAATAGCACTGAAATTTAATTATCTTTCTATTTCTTCTTTTATTTATACTAAACATAGGTTTTCTAGGTTTATATCCTTCCTTTTTCTTATAATATTTTGCTTTACATTTCTTAAAATATCTTTTATTAAAATATTTCCTTCTTTTATACTCGTTTTGTTTATCTTATTATAATAATGACTATCACATCCTATCATAGTAGGCATTTTAAATCATAACAATATAAAGAAGATTTTTCATTTACTCCTTTACTTTAATAATGTAGCATCATCACACCATTCACTTAATTTATCTTTTAAAAAGGAAACTCTTTTTCCTAAGGTATCTACAAGTCCAAGGATGTAAGTTGCCTTTAACTTACTTGCCCATGGATCAAGAATCTTTGAGTAAAACATTTTTAAGTAAAGTTGTGTATTATCCACTTGATTATAAATATGATAATAATAATCTAGGAACATATAAATATATCTATTAATTTCACACACATCACATAATTGCAATCTTTGTAATGTTATAGCATATTTTCCTATAGTAGTTGTATCATTTAAAATACTTCCTTCTCCAAAAAATTCTAGTCGAAACGTCTCAACTACTTGAGTTATTAAAATTGGTATATCATTGTCAGGACTAAATATAGAGTTTTTTAATTTTCATCCAAATTTTTCCAAAATCTGAGGGAGTTATTGACTAAAGTTTTTTTTAATAATTGTTTGGTTATTTCATAATCCATTTTATTGATAGCAGCAGCTACTCCTAGAGCAATTTCCTATTTATCTATTGCTTCTATATTTTGGATACAATCTATATCCAAATATATTCCAAAAGAATTTATAGCTTCTGTTCTCATTTTATCCATGGGTGTAAAGTCATTTTTGGTTATCATGTGAGTTCTAGCATATCCTAAATTAGGACATTATAACTTTGTGAAAGATACCTAGGAGGTGGATGTCTAGAAGTACTAGGTGTATCACTAATATTAGGATTCCAGTAAACTTCCTGTTTAACTAAATCAGGTTTTATATGGGCTAAAGTTTCTAAGTTCAAATGTTCTATCTGTTCATCTAGCTCTTTAATTTCTGAATCAGAAGCTTGTATGAAATTTTCCATTTTATTTGTAATTAGGAGGTATTTTCAATTTTAAAATTAGATCAAATATCTATTTTCCTATAAGACTTTTATTGGGTTTATTTTCTATTTCTAAATCATTCAATTTTTCCATCATATCTTGCATATCCATTATTTGTTTTTGAAGTTTATCTATATATAAAAGAATGTCATTTCCATAATATTCTATCATATTTTGAATTTCTGCCAAATAAGTTTCTATTTTTAATCCTTCAAGTTTTAGTTTCAAGTATTTATCTTCTGCCATATAGATGATAAGTTTCATAATACCTAGTCATTTCTAAATGAATTTCTATCTGTAATATTTTACATCTTTGATATATTCTTTCTAATTCGTCCATCATTGCTTTAACAGCTTTAATAGCTTTTTTATGACAATTTGTAAACAAAATATAATTATATCTATTTGTATTATTGTGTAATTTGATTTGGGCCTCTTGTACACGAGTATCAAGTTTATTTATTTCAAAAAGCAAATGATCACAATAAGGAAACTCTTTCATAGTTAACAACATAAGTTGGAACATTTCTAATGACCTCTACCTGGGTGTAGTCTATAATGCTCGGAAAAGCTAAGATGCAGCACTTTATGTTCTTTTGTATATTGATAATAAATTGGAACATTTCTAATGACCTCTATCTAGGTGTAGTCTATAATGCTCAGAAAAGCTAAGACGCAACACTTTATGTTCTTTTGTATATTGATGATTTTCTAGTTGATATATCTAATAAAGTATTTAATGAAACAAACTTATGAGTTCTCAACTGTGAATAAATATTCTTTAGCTCTCTTAATTCGTTTCTTACCTTAAGGCGTATACTAAAGATTTTAGGAGAGTATAGTTTTTAAAATGGAAGTTGCAAACTGTATCTGTAGAAAGGATACTAAAGATCTTTTGAAAAGATCGAGTTTTTTTATATCCTATACCAGCTAGGCCGTGCGAAGTTTAAAGGGGATCGGGGTAGACTGACATAGGCATTTTTTATTTGGTTAACTATGATCCAATAACTACAAGAAGTCAAGGAGTTTTAAAATGCATATTGTTTAATAGTACCAAATAATATCTTATGAAATAATTGGAGAAAGCCATTTCCTAAAACAATATCAGTTCCGTTATCATAAAAATAAGGGTTAATTGCTTAAAAAACCCAAACTTTTGTCAATTTTCAATTGTAGCCCAAACTTTCAATTTTTTTCAATTCTAGCCCAAACTCGAAAAAATGACAATAAAATATTCAAATTTTCAATTTTCTTCAATTCTAGCCCGACGTTATCTCTTATTCTCCCGATGCCCTCAACTATTTGTTTTCTGTTTGTTCTTCTGACACCCCAAACTACTCTCGCATTACAACGTACTCATCAGTAAGGTCGTCGGGGCTACATAATCTAATTTAGGTCACTTTTAAACTTAACGAAAACACTAATGTTGGGTTAAAATTGAAAAAAATTGAAAGTTTAAGCATTTTATTGCTACTTTTTGAAGTTCATGCTAGAATTGAAAAAAATTGAAAGTTTAGACATTTTATTACTACTTTTTAAAGTTCAGGCTATAATTGAAAATTTGACAAAAGTTTAATTTTTTTTGTGTAATTAACCCTAAAAATAAAAGGGTAGACACTTTATAATGACAAAGTATTCAATTATTCTAATCTATTTAGAAAGATGAAGGAACTTTCTTCTCTGAATGTTATTTCAAGGCCAAAGTTTAATGCAAGGTACATGAAAAGGTTTTGAATTTCTGCTAAATCAATTTATATTTCTAATCCTTCACGTTTTAATTTTAAGTATTTATCTAATGCCATCTAAATGATAATTTTCATAATACCTAGTCATTTCTAGATGAGTTTCTATCTCTAGAATTTTACAATTTTGATATGTTCTTTTTTATTCATCCATAGTTACTTTAACAACTTTTATAACTTTTTTATGATAAATTGTAAAATATAATTATATATATTTGTATGATGGTGTAATTCAATCTTGACCATTTGTAAGTTCATTTATTTTAAAAATTAAATGATCATAATAAGGACACTCTTTCATAATTAACAACATAAGTTGGAAGATTTCTAATGACCTCTATCTAGGTGTAGTCTATAATATGTGAACAAGGTAAGATATAGCACTTTATGTTCTTTTCAATATTGATGGTTTTCGAGCTCAAGAATTGTTGCTTTAAAATCTAACAAAGAATTTGATGAAACAAACTTATGATTTATCAAACTGTGAATAAATATTATTTAGCTCTCTTATACATCTATTTTTGTAGTCTATCAAATATCCTTTTTCCTGAATCTACTAATGGATATCTTCACAGGTTGTACACCAAATAGTCATGGCTCTAATACCCTTTTTTTGCAACAAGGTAAAATTAAATTTTTGCAATATAAAATGCATATAATCATTGAATAAAAAAAATCAAACACAGATATCTTAATTATGAGAAGAAATAAAAGATTTTATCATATTTAAGCTTCTCAAAATATCAAAGATTAAAGAGATTCGAAATAAATCTTCATCCTCTATGTTATCACTATTTGTTATAATATTAACAACTTCAAAAAAGGATGTAATAATTTCATTTATCGATTCTATATAATCTAAATCTAGTCCAAATATTCCATATATAAATTTCTCCAGAAAATAAGAAGTTGTAATTTAATTACATATATAACAGTTTTACATTTTCAAATTAAATGGTCCATTATGCTTCCGTACCTGTATCTATTGTTTTGACCATAGCTTTACCGAATTTTCATCAAGTCTTTTACCTAGAGTTTCAGCTCGAACTTTAGAGTAAGGTAACTACCCTTGATGCTTCCTTTAGCAAAGTCCAACATAGTATTAGTTCGTTTCCTACCTTAAGACATATATAAAATATTTTAGGAGAAGAGTATGGTTTCAAAATGGAAGTTGTAAATTGTATCTGTATAAAGGACATATTTTATTTCATAGTGAAAGATATTATAAAAAGGAATTACATAGAGATTGCTTGATGCCTTGAAGTCTAAATTCTAGAGTTAACAAAAATTACATCTTATCAACTTCTACAAAAAGTAGATTCTATCTTTATCTGTGGGGATTCTCTTTCATCTAAGTGGTTAGAGAGATTTCCATCTTATCTTCTTATCTTTCATATTTAGAATAGTCTCTGTACGTACAAATGCCAGACAGTTTAGCTTTATCTTTTTCTTTAAACGGCTTCGAACCACTTGTATAAGAATGATAGGTATTTTCTGTATGCTTTCGGATATGACAGAATCTTTTTTGTGCTTCAGGACTAGATCTTATCTTGCCTCTTTCAATCAAGCTTATCTTCATTTTCATAAAAATTTCAGCAACCAATGGTGTCTTTTTGGTTGCGGCTATCATTAAAGAAGAAAATTTGCCTTTTTTGGCACAGGTTTGAAATCCCTTTTTAAATGATGCCTCCTTACCAGAAATAACAGTTCTTATCTCAATGCCTCTTTTATAATGAATATCATTTTCATTATATTTAGAAAATTCTTTTCGAAATTTATTATCCATAATAATGGGAAAATGTTAAGCCTTTCTCAAAGTAATAAAATGATAAGCCTCATATCATTCTTCTTCATGAAAATTTGGATCAGTAGATAATATCTTTAATACCAATGTATCTTTCAGAGTTATTTTAGGATTATTTAGATAACAATCCTTAACTCCTTCTTCGATCCATCTAGGAAGTAATGATTTTATATTTTTAATAAAGGTTTTTCTTTATATCATACACCATGTTGAGCTGTGCGAAGTTTAAAAGAGATCAGGGCAGAGCGATCATAGGCATTTTTTATTCAACTAACTGTGATCCAATGACCATAAGGAGTTTTAAAATATTTGTTGTTTAATAGTATCAAATAATATTTTATGAAATAATTGGAGAAAGATATTTCTTAAAAGAATATCAGTTCCAATATCATAAAAATAAGAGGTTGGACATTTTATTAAAAATGATCCTAATAGGATTTGGGGTTGATGAATACCTTTGGATAAATGTATCTTATTATTATAAATATCTAATCCTATTACATTTTTTAGATTTCATGATATTGTAATGGAAAACAACTTGCTTTACATAAACAAGAGCCAGTTTCACTGTCTATATAAACAACAAAGCATTCAGCTCTATAATCTTTATAAGTTATTCTGATTGGAATATAAATACTAGTAGGACTAGTCATTATCTAGGAATATATATTATATTATTGTTGTCAGATAGTTGTATTCCATATTTTGTAAGGTTGAACTTGTTCAAGAAAACTAGTGCCTAGCATTATTTAAGAAAACTAGTGCCTAGCATTATTTCTAAATTAAATCCTTTATGTTCAAATAATAATCTTATGGGTATTTTAGTATCTCCTATCTTAATAGTGGTTTTTGTGGCAATATATATTTGATGTATTTCACCTACAGGTAAGTTTCATTTAGTTGGAAACTCATCAAATTATGTATGAGATATAATTAATGTAACTTCCACTACCTCCAATATCGATTAAGATATTACAAGGAACATAATTTGTGCCATCAAATTATTCTCTTTTAATTTTACAATTAGAACTTATCTTTTTATCTCCTCTGATTAAAGCCTTAGCGTATTTTTTACTACTTGAAACACCAGTTTCTGAATAAGATAATGTGGGTAATAATTTATTATCATAAGTTTATAAGGCTTCTTTTTGTAAATCTAATGAAAAATCATGTATAAGGCCTTTTATATTTGCAATATAAGGAGGATATATTCTTTCTTCATCATCATCATCATACCACGAAGTCCCGCATTGAAGCGGGGTCTAGGGGAGCCTGATAGTACGCAGCCTTACCCCTACACAATAGAGACGTTGTTTCCAGTAGACCCACATGCAGATGTGACAGTAAAAGAACGATGCAGGTTAAAGAGTAAATAAGTAAAACTGACATGCTAAATACTTATGTAAATGAAAAACCAATAAATACATAAATAAATAAAAATAAAATATAATCAAAGGATATACTGATGGTGTCCAGATCTACTAGTACCTAATAAGCTGATTATCTTACAATATGATCAATATGGATAAATGATTTTAGATCAGTCAACACGGAAAAAAAAAAGCCCCATCAGAAACAAATACAACATACACAGTGAAACAACCAAAAAAAAAAAAAGTGGAACATCTTAAATTTGCTTTTAAGTTATTTCTACTCCCCTACTAAGACCAAAAAAAAGGAAGAGCTCTTAAAGGAAAAAAAGGTTAAGTAAAAGCAGGTGAAGAAATTATTATATATCAAGGACAACAGATTCATCAGGGAAGAACCCAAACACTTTATTTGTCTAGAAAACCCAAAATCCCAATATTTCTGCCATCAAAGATCTCAAAAAAGTTATCTACCAACAACTAGAACAAAAAGATCTCACCAAACCGCAAATAGACAATCCAATACTAACAGTAAGCCATCGATATTAGACAAATGAACTCATCCATTCCAAAAAAATCCATGAAAGTAAAGGTTTGGAGGCAAATCCAATTCTACACGATGATCAACACGAGTCCACAACGAACTAATCACTCAAAAAACATATTTCCATCACAAAAAAAAAGCACCCTAACTTCAACCAGAAAAAAAAAACAAGATAAACATTTGCATAAAACATAAACAACCATTAAAGCTTGACTCTTGAAGGGTACATTCCAACACAAAGAGGGGCCAAAAATTAAAACTCATCTCAAGTTTAGCCCCATCTAAAGCACAGAAAGAAAGAAACTTCAAATAAGAAATGAAAACCCAACAAAACAAGAACCTTTACCTCGTGACTGACCGCAGTTGATAAATGATAGCGAAAGAAACGTACTGTTCTTGGACACCATTTTCTAATCCTATTACAGAAAAGAAAAATCCAGAAGACAAACCTCACATCTTTACAGAAACTTACACCAAAGCACGACACTTTTGGTGCCTTAGACGGGCTAGGGAAGACCATTAAATTAAAGTGCTCCAAAATCAAGGAAGGGAAAAGTCAAGATGAATGTTTCCTATAGAAAACAAAGATGATACTTCTATAGTTCAAAGATCCAAAAAAAATAAAAGTCCAAATTATCATATAGTGGAAGAAAAATTAAAACCTTTTACCAATATGGCTGAACAAAAGTTAGATGACTAGTAAAATGTAAGAACGGTTGAACTGAATTATTTTCTTCATCATTGAAAGTCACTCCAGATTTTTGGTTCGAAAACAACCTGTTGGTCCACAGGGTCATTCGAATCATAGATTCCAACATAACATTAGTTTCTCTGAAAATTCAACAGAATCTACAAGTGAAATCCTTAAACCTAAGAGACAATTTCAGCTTCCATACAAGAAAATATCACACTGAAACATGAACAAACACACACAAAACAGAACAAGAAAAAGACTGTTCTTTTACTCCATCCAGTGATGTGCAGTACACACAGAAGAAAATAGAATTCAAGATCAGGTAAACAACATAAAAGACAATAAAAAGATAAAAACTTTCCTCATCCTAGATATCGAAATATCATAAAAGCAAATTCCCATATATATTTATTGCCAGGTGACACAAAAACCAGTAAACAATAAGCCGATTCACAGAGCTAAATAGAAAAAGAAAAAGAGCTACTCACAGAGCTAATGTACTCAAGGAGAGCTGAGTTAGCTTCACCGTCCTTAGCCGGCGCGTCTATTTGAACACCTACTGCTTCATCGCTGAAATCAGTGATCGAGGATAACTTGGATCCAGGCTTCACCGACCGAATACACGCCGGAAACTGGACACGGGAGGAATCTGTGACGGACGATTTTGACTGAGTTGAATCGACCGAATTGGCTTTGGCCTTACCCTTCTTTCAACTTCAGTAAATAATTTTGGAAAATAAATAATATCTTGTCTGCAATACATTCCGTATGATGAGTATTTGATAAGGCATAAGATATTCCGTATGTAATAGAATATGGTATATTTCTATCTTTAATTAAATCGTTTCTTTTAAAGTCTTAAATTAAAAAGAGTGTTATATCAAAATTTTTATCCTATATATTATAAGTATTGAGTTTGGGTCTGTTAGGACCCGATCTCGGAACCGGACCCCAATCAAAAACAAACGAAAAACGAAAAAAATATCGAATAACGAAAATATCGAATCAAAAGAGATCAAATCGAAAGAACAGAAAACGAATCGGAAACTCGAAAACGAAGAATGCGGATCGCGAATCGAAACTAATCTTATCAAATCAGAAAAAAATGCGGAAACAAACGTGAAAGCGGAAACCAAAGCGGAAGAACGGAAAACGGATACAAAGCGAAGAAACGAATCAGACAGATTTCAAAACCAAACAAAAGCGTCAAACAAAGCGAAAGTATCAAATCGAATCGGAACGAAATCGGAAACCGAAACAAAGCGGACGAAAGCGAAAGAAGCGAAATCGAATCGAATACAAAG
>JAOTAX010000198.1:28186030-28201659 GCA_025629825.1 Erythroxylum guanchezii | reverse complement strand
TTTCAAGAAATCATACTATATTTCCTCATTTAATTTCATTTAATAAATCAAATCTCCAAGAAAAGTTCGGGGTCCAATATGGTGACTTCTAAGTAGAGCCCAAAAGCCTAAATATAAAAGGATATTTTAAACCCTAAAGATGGGTAGAGAAGAGAGATTCAGCCGAAAGAAAAAAGAGAGGGAAAAGAGAGAAAGAGGATAATTTTTCATTTTTTTAAGCTTTGTGCAGTATTCTTCTAACCTTTGATCGCATGGTGATTTCTTGTTAGATCGACCTGAAATTTTAACAAGAGATTCCTCTCTCGTTTTTCTTCATTGTGAACGGTGGAGATTAGATTTGGAGATCTCCAAGGTGCCCTGATCTTCAGTCAAAGTTGTTGAGATTTTAAGGGTGATATTGTTCTCAACTCTTTGATTCTTTCATCTTGTTGATGATTATTGTTGTATTTTTTAGTTGAGTGGTGACCCTAATTATATCTAGAGGTGAAAAACTCTTTGTAACTTGATTGATGATAGTGGAGTTT
Organism: Erythroxylum guanchezii; assembly: GCA_025629825.1. Lineage (NCBI taxonomy): Eukaryota > Viridiplantae > Streptophyta > Magnoliopsida > Malpighiales > Erythroxylaceae > Erythroxylum > Erythroxylum guanchezii. Next base: position 28,201,135 of record JAOTAX010000198.1, on the reverse strand, counting down.
TTATTTACTGGTTAGGTCCCATGTTTTTCCTTTCTTATATTGAGGGAGGCTTTTCACGTAAAAATTGTCTGTGTTCTTTATTTCTTGTTGCTTAATTTCTTGCATTGGTGAGTTTGTTGGATGCTGTTTTTCTTTTGGATTGGTTGTGGTTGTTCACATAGGGAAAGGTTTATTAGTTCTAGATATCTTGTTGCCGCTGCGTGACCGACACCTCCTTTCCCAACAATAAGACATCTTAGGATAGATATTAAACAAAAGTTTTTGATATCGATAATTATTTAATATTGCTAAATTTATAGTACTATCTATTCCTTCCATAAAAGTGTATCTAATTATCATTTATGTGGATCAAATTATGCACCCAACCTATTTTGTCTCTAATTTATTTAGGAATGTGATCAAGTTTTTAGAAAATATCTCTTCAAAAGTATTAATTCCAAAAAAATCTTCATTTTTTATCATTTCATTTATTTCATCCTCTATTTGGATTTTCTTTTTATTAAATCTTTTAGGACATTTATTAACTTAATGTCCTTTTTCTTTACAATAATAACACTAACATTTAGTTATCTTTGTATTTCTTCTTTTTTTTTTCTAAACATAGGTTTTCTAGGTTTATATGCTTCCTTTTTCTTATAATATTTTGCTGTAAGTTTCTTAAAATATCTTTTCTTAAAATATTCCCTTCTTTTATACTAATTTTTTATCTTATTATAATAATAAGAACTATCACATGCTATCATAATAGGCATTTTTAAATCATAACAACATAAAAGAAGATTTTTTTCTCTATTCCATTACTTTTCTTTAATGATATAGCATCATTACACCATTCACTTAATTTATCTTTTAAAAAAAGTTTTTCCTAAGGTATCTACAAGTCTATGGTTGTAAGTTGTCTTTAATTTACTTCCCCAAGGATCAGGAATCTTTGAGTGGAACATTTTAAATAAAGTTATGTATTTTCAACTTGATTATAAATATAGTAATAATAATCTAGTAAAATTCAAATATATATGGTAATTTCACACATATCACATAATTGTAATCTTTGTAATGCTATAACATATTATCTTTTTAAATATTTCCTTCTTCAAAAAATTATAGTCGAAACATTTCAATTACTCAAGTTACTAAATTTCCTATATCATTGTCGAGATTAAATACGGAGTTTTTTGAATTTTCATATAAAATTTTCAAGAATTTGAGCAAGTTGTTAACTAAAGTTTTCTTTACTAAAATTTGTTTAGTTGTTTCATAATCCATTTTATTGATAGCAATAATTACTAGTAGAATAGTTTCTCATTTATCTATTGCTTCCTCTATATTTTGAATGCGATATGTGTCGAAATATATTCCACAAGGATTTATAGCTTCTGGTGTCATTTTATCTATAGGTGTAAAGTCATCTTTATCTTTAGTTGTCATGTGAGTTCTGGCATATCCTAAATTAAGACATTATAACTCTGTGAAGGATACTTAGGAGGTATATTTCTACAAGCACCAGATGTATAACTAATATTAGGATTTATTGAACTTCTTGTTTAACTAAATAGGGTTTTATATAGGCTAAAGTTTCTAAGTTTAAATTTTATAATTTCTTCAATTTCCGAATTAGAAGCTTGTAAGAAATTTTCCATTTTATCTTTCATCAAGAGGTATTTTCATTTTTAAATTAGACCAAATATTTGTTTTTTGTAGGACTTTTATTGAGTTTAATTTCTATTTCTAATTTAGTTATTTTTATTATATCTTGCATATCCATTATTTGCTTTTGAAGTTTTTCTATATATAGAAAATGTTATTTTCATAATATTCAATCGTTTTTTAAAATTCTGCCAAATCAAATTCTATTTTTAATCATTCAACTTTTAATTTTAAGTGTTTATCTTTCACCTAGTAGATGATAAGTTTCATGATGCCTAGTCATTTTTAAATGAGTTTGTATTTGAAGTTTTGTACATCTCTAATATATCCTTTAAGCAACATCTTTTATAGCTTTTTTTTAATGATAATTTGTAAATAAAATAAAATTATATCTGTTTTATTATGATGTAATTCAATCTGGGCCTCTTGTACGCAAGTATTAAGTTTATTTATTTTAGAAAGTAAATGATCACAATAAGGACTCCTTTATAGTTAACATCATAAGTTGGAATATTTCTAGTGACTTTTATCTAGGTCTATTCTATAATGCTCGAAAAATATAAGATGTAGCACTTTGTGTTCATTTGTGTATTGACGGTTTTCTAGTTGATATCCAAGAATAGTTGCTTTAAAAGCTAATAAAGTATTTAATGAAACAGACTTTTAAGTTCTCATCTTAGCTATATTATAAGTTTATTTTTGTACTATATAAAATATCTTTTTTCTCAAATCTGCAGTGAATATCTTCACAGGTTGTACACCAAATAGTCATTGCTTCGATACCATTTTTCGCAACAACTAGGTAAAACCAAATTTTTGCAAAATAAAATTCATAAAATCATCAAGTCAACAAAATATGAAACATTTATGTCTTAATTATGAAAAGAAATGAAAGATTTTATTAGATCTAAGCTTCTAAGAATATCAAACATTAAAGAGATTCGAAACAAATCTTCATCCTCTATGTTATCAGAATTTGTTATAATATTAACAACTTCTTAAAAAAGAAATGTAATTATTTCATTTATTGATTCTACATAATCTAAATCTAGTCTAAATATTTTAATTTTTAAAATGCTGTGTTTTAATAATTTTTAATTTTTTAAAATATCTTCTTTTAAGATTTTTATTAAATATAATAACAAAATACATAAGTATGAATAATACATATAAATCAATCAAAAATTATTAACACGATGATTTAACTTAACTATTATTTTCAATCCAAACTAGTTAACATGGATATAGAAACTAGTTAACATTGTTCTAGATTTAATTATATTGTATTGAGTAAAAAAAGCGAGTCTTCATGTTAGTAACATTGGATTCGATTTATTTTTGTTATTCATACCAATGACAAAGATGTAAGAAAAAATTAACTATAAACCCAAAACTTAACAATAGCGACAAAACTTGGGGTTAAACTAGTCATTTAGCAATGTCATGATATTTTAGTTAATCCAAGTACACATAAATCAATCAAATGTTATTAAAATGGTGATTCAATCTGACTTTTAGTCTCAACCAAATTAATTAATATTCATCTAGATTTAACTTTTTTTTTTTGAAATAATACCGGCTAGTATTAAACAAGATCTAACGTCAGTACAGCAGAAATGAAAGCAAGGGGAACAGAACCCCAATAGTGAGAGCCAGAAATAGAACTAGAAGCCGAGGCTAACATATGGGCAACCTGATTCGCTGACCTCTTAACATGAGAAACAGCTATAGATCGAAAGTGATCTAACAAACGGTTAATATCGGAAACCAAACTACCAAGATAGGAACAATTGTGTTGTCCGCAAATTGCGGCAACCAATTCCAGGCAATCTAATTCAACGGCAAGCCGGCTGTCGGCAACGGCGCCCTTCAACCAGCTAAGCGCCTCTCGCAACCCAATGGCCTCGGCGATAACTGGGGATGCTGCCACGCCACTATTGCACATACCACCACCAACACAAGAGCCCAGGTGATCGCGGAGGATCCATCCCGCCGCTGCAACACCAGAGTCATGCTGAAACATGGAATCCACATTTAACTTCAGAGTACCTTCGGGGGGCAACTCCCATTTCAAAGGAGACGACTCTGTGGGAGGGAGAACACCAACTTGCCTGGCCGCCACCGCAGTCTGCCATTTGGAAATAAGACGGGCGGCGACAGTACAAATGGCGGCAGCAGAGGGACGACGTTGGTATGAACTGTAGATAACGTTTGTATCCACGATTTTCTCTACTTCAGTTGTAATACGTATCATATAGCCTAACCATTCTATCATGTATCTTAACCGTGTATATCTTGTAATCTGGAAACTCCTAGTTGTGTATAAATTTACGTTATCAGTGATGAATAAAGCAACTCAATTCCTATATGGTATCAGAGCACTATTGATCCTTTTAACCTCTGTTTATTTTTCCCTTTTTTTTCAACCTTCAACATGTCTCAAACCTCGTCCACTTCTCCTACTCTTGACAACCCCACCGATCCAACTCATCCCATCGTTGTCATCAATCCAGCTCAGTCCACTGTCAAGCTTAATGGTGCTAATTACTTGACCTGGAAAATTCAGTTTCAAGCACTCCTTCGGGGCTACGACCTTTTTGGTTATGTGGATGGCTCCATTACTTCCCCACCACAAACCATCATTGTCGACGACACTGCTGTCCACAATCCTCGTTATGATACCTGGTTTCGCCAGGATCAACTCATTTTGGCTGTCCTTGTGGGCTCTCTCACACCCACGGTTGCACCAAATCTAAACACAACCCTCACTGCTCGCGATGTTTGGGATACTCTCGCAGCAACTTATGCTCTGCCATCACGTGGCCACATCAAGCAGTTACGTGATCAAATTCGGCGTCCTTCACAGACTGGTCGCTCCATCTCTGAATACATGAATTTTATCCGGAATAAAGCCGATGAACTTGCCATTCTTGGTAAACCCGTAGATCAAGAAGATCTTGTTGACAGCATCCTAGATGGTCTTGATGAAGTCTACAAATCGATTGTTGATGCCATGCATGCACGAGACACTTGCCCCTCCTATACTGAATTGCTTGAAAAACTTCTCAATCATGAAGTTCTTCTTCGGCAGAACAACCTCCTGCCTTTGCCTGCTATGCCTATCAACGTCAATGCCACCAACTCGTCTGCTAGAGGAAAGCCGTGGCAGTCTTCTGGACATGTACCCTCTGCAACTCCAAGAGCACGTTCCACTGGTCTCAAATCTTCAGGTCCTTGTCGTCCGTATCAGGGCTATTGTTAAGCCTGTGGGATCCAAGGTCACAAGGTATTTCAATGTCCACAGTTTGGTCACTTGTTTGGACAGTCTACTCCTGCTGTCACTGGACCTCGACCATCTCCTCCTGCTTAGTCCTCTACTCCCAGAGCAGCTACATCGTGGCAGCCCACTGCCCATTTTGCCGCTCCTCTCCAGCCTCCGGATCAAACCTGGCTACTTGACAGTGGAGCTAGCCATCATGTTACGGCTGATCTGCAAAACTTGGCTCTACATACTCCATATCAAGCCTCGGATGATGTTCGCCTTGGTGATGGTTCCTCCCACTCCATAACCTACACTGGTTCCTCTACTCTTCCCTCTTCCTCTCATCGTCAATTTACCCTTCATAATGTGTTATGTGTTCCTTCTTTAAACCGTAACTTAATTTCAGTTGCTCAATTCTGCTCTACAAATCATATGTCCATTGAATTCACTCATTTTGCTTTCTTTGTGAAGGATCTAACAACAGGCACAATCCTCCTGAAGGGTCTTCTTAAACATGGCTTGTATGAGTGGCCCTCAATTTCCAATTCTACTGCTCCGGTGCTGCATCTCACTAGTGTGCGTGCGCCACTCTCCTTTTGGCATAGCAGACTCGGCCATCCTGCTCCTGTCATTGTCCGTCATGTTGCTCAATTTTTCAAAATTCCTGTTTCTTCTGTTTCTGATAATAAATCATGCACTGCTTGTCTAAGTAGTAAAAGTCATAAATTGCCATTTTACAGATCTACATTGACATCTAATCATCCCTTGGAACTTATTTATTCGGATGTGTGGACTTCTCCGCTTGTGTCTGTTGATCAGTTTAAGTACTATGTGGTTTTTATTGATCACCATACTCTATATATTTGGTATTTTCCGCTACAGAGAAAGTCTGATGTTTTGCCTGTTTTTTAAAAATTCAAACTTTTAGCTGAGAATTTGTTTTCTACCACAATCAAAACTCTCTATAGTGATAACGGTAGGGAGTATCTCGTCATGTCCTCCTTTTTATCTGACTCGGGCATCTCTTGTTATACTAGCCCACCTCATACTCCGGATCATAACGGCATTGCCGAACGTCGTCATAGACACATAGTTGAAACTGAGCTTTCACTATTACACCAAGCTCACATGCCACTTTCCTACTGGAACTATGCTTTTTCAACCGCTGTCTACTTAATAAATAGATTACCAACCCCAACTCTAGACATGGACTCTCCTTATCTTCGGTTATTCAATCGTCCACCAAATTACGAAAAATTAAAAGTCTTTGGTTGCCTCTGCTTTCCTTGGTTACGTCCATACTCCCCTCACAAACTAGCTTTTCATTCCAAACCTTGTGTTTTCCTAGGCTATTCAACCTCACAAAGTGCTTACTTATGCCTTGATTTATCCACCTCTCGTATTTTTACCTCCCGACATGTTCGTTTTGTTGAAAATTACTTTCCTATGCAATTCGTTACACCATCCCTTCCTCGTCCGGATGACGGTACTCCGGACTCTTGACTCCCCCCATTCTATATTCTGCCTACGTCTACCACTCCTAACAATCAAGTTCCAGACTCTCCGTTGCCTACTCCCACAACACACCCGCCAGTATCCAGCTCTTCTTCCAACATCGAGAATGCTATACCTTCTGCCCATCCTATCCTCCCTTCATCCGCACCTAACACCCATCCCATGCAGACCCGATCAAAAAATCACATTCACAAAGCAAATTCTAAGTTTGCATACTCCATCACCTCTAGCTCTCTTCATCATCCTGAACCTCACAACATCACCGAGGCTCTTTGCGATGTCAAGTGGCGCTCTGCCATGGCTGAGGAATTTGATGCCCTCATCTGCAATGGTACCTGGGAATTGGTACCACCGGAGGAGGCAACCAATCTTGTTGGCTGTAAATGGATATTCCGAACTAAATATCTTTCCAATGGCAATGTTGACAGGTACAAAGCTCGTCTGGTGGCTAAGGGGTTTCATCAATGTCCTGGGGTCGACTACCACGATACCTTCAGTCCAGTCATCAAACCTACCACTATCCGAATTGTTTTGACTATTGCGGTTAGCAAAGGGTGGAGTCTTCGACAACTAGACGTGAATAATGCCTTCCTCCAAGGTCGACTACATGAAGATGTCTACATGACTCAACCGCCTGGCTTTGTTAACAAAGATGCTCCCACATATGTCTGCAAACTGCACAAAGCCATTTATGGTCTCAAACAGGCGCCTTGGGCCTGGTATTCTGAACTACAACAATTTCTTCTGACTTTAGGATTTTTCAATTCTAAGTCGGACACGTCATTATTCATCCTTCATCGGTCTGGCATTTAGATGTATGTGTTAGTCTATGTTGATGACATTATTGTCACTGGTCCGAATCCTACCTTGGTTCAGCAATTCATTAACAGTGTCTCTACCAGGTTCTCCATTAAAGATCTTGGTCCTCTGACTTATTTTCTTGGCATTGAAGTCCTTCCACATCCCACAGGTCTACTTCTCTCCCAGCGCAAGTACATTGTTGATCTTCTCACTCGAGTACATATGCTTGATTCCAAACCGGCCCTTACTCCGATGGCGACTAACTCCCCACTTCAGCTCATGTCAGGGTCTCCATTCCCAGATCCGTCTAAATATCGTTCGGTCATTGGTGGGCTTCAGTATCTTACTCTTACTCGCCCTGACATTGCCTTCACTGTGAATAAGTTGTCGCAATTCATGCATCGTCCAACATCACTTCATTGGCTTGCCACTAAACGACTCCTTCGCTATCTTCGTGGCACATTAAACTTATCTCTTCCTATTCGGAGAACTCCCTCTCTTGCTCTGCATGCCTTTTCTGATGCGGACTGGGCTGGCAATCGTGACGATTACACCTCCACTGGATCTTACTTAGTGTTTCTTGGCAACACCCTCGTCTCCTAGAGCTCCAAGAAACAACGCACTGTCGCCAGATCATCCACCGAAGCTGAATATCGGTCCGTGGCCTCCACTGCTGCCGAATTGTGCTGGGTATGCTCTCTACTGACTGAACTTGGGATTATTACTCCCACTAGGCCTGTGATTTACTGTGATAATATCGGCACTACTCATCTTTGTTCGAATCCGGTGTTTCACTCTCGCATGAAACACATTGCCATCAATTTTCACTTTATTCGAGAGCAGGTCCAATCAGGTTCCCTACGCGTTACGCCTGTCTCCTCCAAAGATCAACTCGCGGATGCCCTTACCAAACCACTCTCTCGACCACCGTTTCTTCTATTCCGAGACAAGATTGGACTCTCCTCTAGGAGCTCCATCTTGAGGGGGGCTATGAACTGTAGATAACGTTTGTATCCACGATTTTCTCTACTTCAGTTGTAATACGTATCATATATCCTAACCATTCTATCATGTATCTTAACCGTGTATATCTTGTAATCTGGAAACTCCTAGTTGTGTATAAATTTACGTTATCAGTGATGAATAAAGCAACTCAATTCCTATAGTTGGTTCCAGACAAAGGCATTTCTAGATCGCCAAATCTCCCATATGATTGCCACACCTCTCTGCTGCTGCGCCTTTGTCCAAAGTGGCAGAACGTCGTGCAGCCACTGGTGGATAGACTGCACATTAACCCAAACCGGCAGGCCACTCCTACACCATACGGCCCTAGCAAAGGCACAGTCAAAAAATATATGGTAAATGGTTTCAACTTGTTGGTGGCATAAGGGACAAACCTCATCGATGTCAATACGACGAGAACGCAACCGTTCTTTCACCGACAGAAAACCACGAAGGCAACGCCATAAAAAGTTGAGAATCTTCTTAGGTAAATCTAACTGCCATAACCAGCGCCATGGAAGAGTCAATAAAGACTGGTTAACATGAAGTCTGCACATCAGCAATCGATAGCTACTTTTAACAGTGTAAAGCCCATTGTTATCAGCCGACTAAGTCCAAACGTCATCGCAATCGTGTCTGAAACAAGGGATTTTCGTAACAGCAGCCACCTCCTTTGGGGATAGGAGCAAAGCAAGCTTCGTCGAGTCCCATTGCTAGCCATCCTCACTGCGAAGGTCAGCAACAGTGAGGTGCTCCCGGCCTGCAGTGCTTGACGATTGAAGGCGGAACCCAGGGAGAGAGGGAATCCATGGGTCACCGAAGACTGAAATCGCAGTGCCCCGTCCAACTCTGTATAAATTGCCTGCGCGGAGGATGTCTTGGGCTTTAATGAAGCTCCGCCACATAGAGCTGGGGTTCGAGCCATCGGTGGCGTCGAGGAAGCTACATGTAGGAAAGTAGCGAGCCTTATAAATGCGGGTCACCAAAGAAGAAGGTCGACTAAGAAACCTCCACCCCTGTTTTACCACTAGTGCTAAATTAAAGTCCCGTAGACTCCGAAATCCTAAGCCCCCCTGTTGCTTCGGCTGAGCCATATTTGCCCAAGAGGACCAATGAAGGGCGGGACCTGTAGAATCAGAATGTTGGCACCAAAACCGATTCATTAGTTTCTCTATTGTATCAAGCGTACCTATGGGCAGAAGAAACAACTGCATTAAGTAATTCGGGATAGCTTGGATGACTGTTTTTAGCAAGATTTCTTTCCCGGCTCGACTTAAAAGCTTGCGCCGCCAGGCCTGTAAGTGTCTCCAAACCTTATCAACGACAAATTGAAACACCTCCTTCTTGGATTTGCCAATGACAGTCGGAAGTCCCAAGTACTTAGAGAAACCTAAAACTTCCCGGATCTGTAGTAGCGGTAGAATGACATCTTTCACTACTTGGGGAGTATTGCGAGAGAACACCATCTCCGACTTGGAAAGATTCACCAGCTGGCCCGAAGCCCTCTGGTACATGTCCAGGCAAGACTGAAGCACTTCCGCTTCCCTGAGAGAGGCTTGGAAGAAAAATAGAGCATCGTCGGCAAAGAACAAGTGACTGATTGGAGGAGCATTTTTGGCAATTTTACAGCCATACAGCTGACCTGTATCCTGAAAAAAAATTGAGCAGAGCCGTTAGAGCCTCAGAACACAAGATAAAAAGATACGACGACAAGGGGTCGCCTTGGTGTAACCCCCGCTGAGAAACCACAGGCCCAAACAGTCTGCCATCATGGGAGAAAGTGTAGGAAACTGTTGTGACTGTGCGCATGATTTTCTCCACCCAAGCTGTGCAGTAGCCCAGTTTCAGCATCATTTTCTCCAAAAAACCCCACTCAATTCGGTCATACGCCTTGCTCATGTCGGTTTTCAGAGCAACAAAAGCAGCCTTTCCCCTGGTTCGCCCATTCAGCCAATACATAGTTTCAAACCCCAACATCGCATTGTCGATGATATGTCGTCCCGAGACAAAGGCGCTTTGATTTTCAGACACAGTCAGCGTCAAGGAGGCCTGCATTCTAGTTGTGAAAGCCTTACAAACAATCTTGTCGATGACGTTGACTAAGGAGATTGGCCGCAAATCAAAAACATACTGTGGAGCAGAGTGTTTGGGGATGAGCACAACATTGGTTTTATTCAAGCCCGACAATGCCGCGTTGCCATTCAGAACAGCTAAACAAGCAGTAGTAACATCAGGACCAACGATGCTCCAAAATTTTTGATAAAAGGCGGGGTTAAAACCATCAGGATCCGGCGCCTTATTAGGGTGCATACTAAAAAGGGCTGTTCGAACCTCAGCCGCTGTAAATGGCCAAGTTAGGAACTGATTATGCTCATCAGTCAATTTCGAGTGGACGCAGTTCAAAACAAAATTCATATCCCCCTGGTTAGAAGCAAATAACTGATGAAAATAAGAGCAGATGGACTCCTCGAGACCGCCTTCCCACATACGCCATACACCATCAGCATCCTTCAACTGCGTAAAAAGATTCTTTCGTCTACGGGCCGAGGCAGATCTGTGAAAAAAGGTCGTGTTTTGATCACCAAATTGGAGCCATAATTGTTTCGACCGTTGACGCCAATATTGCTCCTGCTGTAAAAGAACAGTGTGATACTCTTGACGTGCCGCAGTAAAAGCCTCCCGCGAGGCAGGATCCAAGCCTACGTGAAATCTCCGCATTTGGTGTTTGGCCAAACATAACTTAGTACGGAAAGCGTGTCGTTTGTGCTCCCCCCAACTAGCGAGCATGGCAGCAACATTGGTCATCTTCTCTACAAGACTCGCCCCCTCCGCCCGACACCACAAGTGCTGAACAGTTTCAAAAACATCCGTCTCAAATAACCATGCATTTTCGAACCAAAAGGACTTGGGGCGAAAACGGAGGAGTTCCACATTGAGTTGAATATGAAGTGCAGAGTGGTCGCTGGTGGCAGTCTCAACATGATAACACACACAGTTTGGAAAAAGAGCAAACCAAGTTGAGGTTCCCAAAGCTCTATCAAGCCTTTCGGCAACCCAGTCACTGGTATTTCGACCCCTCTCCCAAGTGAACTTATGGCCAGTAAACCCAGCATCCATCAATCTACAATCCTCCACCGTGCGGTGAAAGCCTTCAATCATCCAATTGGGCTGGCCAAAAGGACCAAAATTTTCATCAAAACTCAAGAGATCATTAAAGTCCCCTTGGACTGTCCAGGGAAGTCGCGATTTAGGAGCCAGCAGGCTTAAAAGGTTCTAAGAAGCAGACCTTCTACTACGTTCGGGAAAGCCGTAAAAACCAGTGAAGCGGAATGCTGGCAAGCCTTGCATGTGGACTTGGACATCAATGTAGGTAGTATCATAACCCAAGATCGAGCACATATTCTTCTCCCACCATAATAACGCCAGACCACCGCTCAAGCCCCTGGGTGGCACAACAAATAAACCCTCACAGCCTAAGCTCCTTTTTATTCGATTCAACTGAGGCCACTGAGCTTTGGTTTCCATAAGAAAATAAGGTTGGGCTTCTTAGATAAAACAACATGTTTCAGCTCAGTTACCGTCGGTTGGTTCCCAAGCCCCCGACAGTTCCAGACTAAAGAACTCATAGGTCCTGGCGGGCCTGGGGACTAGGACCCGCCGCCGACAGGTTTTTTGAACTTTCGGAGCACGTCAGGGGAGCATGGGAACTTTCCTCATCCGAAGATTGAGGGATGAGCAGACTCATCCTTCTACGTTTGTGATCATCAACAACCAAGCCAAGCATGGCCTCCTCCTCAAGCACCCTAGGAAGGGAAAGTACCACGTCGGCCACAGCCGTTTTACCACTATCGAGTGTCGGAGCCTGCACAACCTGAGAGGAAGGTAGGGCCACAGTGAGCTGAGTAGAGAGTGGAGCCCCGGCCCCCTGGGGCGCACCATGTCTGCTGTCATTGTCAACTGGGCGACCACTAGTTCGAATTTCTTCCTCAGTCAACAACCATTTCCCACCAGTATTGGAGCCTCGGCGAGTCTTAGCTCTTAGTGCGGGGCCATAGGCAAACAGGCTTCTGTCAAAATGCGGGTAATCCATTAACTTGGAGCAGAACTTATCAGAGTGGCCAATGAGTCCACAGAAGAAACAAAAGGTGCCCAACCGTTCATATTTGAACCGAACCCACTCCCAGACTCCATGCGGGTTTTGCATCTGAATGCGGCGTTTGAGAGGGCGAGTAATATCCAGCAGAACCTTGATGCGCATGTACTCCTTCCAGACTAAAGTAAAATTGCGGCTGTCAGACTCCACAAAAGTACCAATGTAGTTGCCCACCTCCTGAAATGCACGTTCCGAGCGGGACCCAACCGGATAATCATGCAGCTGGACCCAATAGGCAGCCTTGATCAGTGGTACATGCTTAGGGTTGGTGCCCAGAGGAACCTTGGCTAGAATGATCAAGTTCTGCATAAAATTCCAAGGGCCACCGTCCACAATCCGCTCCATATTGATCGGATGCAGAAACTGGAGTAAAAAAGCGTTATTGCCCAAATCTGTCATCAACATACCTTGGACCGGGCGTCACACCGCGGCCATGGTCTGCTGGAAGGCAAGGAAATTTAAAGGTTTATCTGTGACCAGCCGACCCGCCATGCAATACTGGGAGATCACCTCCTCTGCATTACCCACCTGACCATCCTGCTGCATAAAATCGACCTTACCCTGTTCTTCATCAAGGGTTAAGCTCTTGTAAACTTCCTCTGCTAGAGCAGTAGCCGCAGAAGCATCGGAGCTCCCAGCCATACTGGGTGAAGAGGGGGTAGCCGGGAGAAAAGTGCGAAGTGGGGAAGGGAAGAAAGAAAACAGAAGGAAAAGGGGCGACAAAAGTAAAGAAAGGGGAGGACCTAAAGAGGGCTTAGGAAGGAGGAAGAAGAAAGCCTTGCATTGAAGCAAGAGAAAAGTAACGTCTTGCATTGAGTTAAAAAGTGAGTTGGCATCATTCATACTACTTATTTTATTGTATGGATAATTGGTTGTTGGATAAAGGATTTAACTATTAATACACGTAAGCTAAAATTAACACGGCAAATAAAGATTAATGAAACGATGTCGTTGTTTAAAAATGATCTAATAAGATTACGCATCCCCAACAATCTTACGCTTTGATTTTAGTTTTTTCCTTTATTTTCAGTTTGTTCTCTCGACGCCTTCACCCTTCGATTTTTAGATTACGCAGCTATGATACCCTTATAGTAAGAGTATCAGGAAAATGAATAAAAAACGAAGAGCTTATTGATGCAGTACGTTGTAATGCAAGAATAATTTGGAGCGTCAGAAGAACAAGCAAAAAATAAAAGGTTGAAGGCATTAGAAGAATAACAGATAACATCGGGCTAAAATTGAAGAAAATCGAAAGTTTGAATATTGTCACTTTTTGAAGTTTGAAAGAAAATTAAAAAAATTTGAAAGTTTAAGTATTTTATTACTACTTTTAAAATTTAAACTATAATTAAAAAATTAACAAAAGGTTAAACTTTTTTTGGTAATTAACCCTAATATTTATTAATAAATTATCATTTTAATTTTTAATTATTAAATCAAAATTTTATTTGAAACTTACATATTTTAAAAATTTTAATTATATTTATTAATAGTCGTTTAATTTTTTATTTAATTTCATTATAAAAATAATAAAATTATTAAATAAAATTAAATTATTTATAATTTTAATTAATTAAATAAACTTTTAAATAAGATTATTCATAATTCTTAATAAGAATTAATATATTAAATAAAGATATAATAATTAATAGTGAATCATAATATAAAAAAATAAAAAAAAACATGTAAGTTTTCATAAATTTTGAAAGTTGAAAAAACTAAAACTAAAAATAAAGAAAAACAGTTTTTTTTTATTAAATTTGAAAACACAAAAAAATCACCACAAATTTACTAATAGGAATCTGTGTAAGTCCCAATCTTAACCCCGGTGGCCGCTGACGAACCCAAGCCGCCGTCTATTTTCCTCGTTGTATTAAACATTTCGCCATGAAGTTTATGTTTTTACAGAATATTGAAAAACTCTTTTTTCATCCCTCTTGGAGTGGATGATATACAGAATAGAGAACACCCCAGAATCATGGGCTTCTGAAACTAAAAGGTCGCAGTTGATCGTTTTCAGCGGTGCACGAGATTGGTTATACCTTTGCTGCGCGTTATCTTCCAATTCTTCGTTCACCAGCCTTCAGAGAAAGAACAAAACATGCAGCAATAGGATACAGATACAGTGTACAGTACACACCAATAAGGAAATCTCCTTTAACGCTACAAAAATCTTCAGGGATTCAAGGAAATGTTGCCCTTCTCGCAGGGATTTCAAGTTATACTAACTTAACTAGCGCTGTTGCTTTGTCTCTCGCACTTTTGAGCAATGGATCAATTAGCAGGTCTAATTATAGTAGGAAATGTATTGTTGGCATGATTTCAAAGAATGTCTGACCTCACAAATTGATTGGAGAAACAGCGTTCTTTGAAGAGGTAAGCTTAATTATACGCTAGCACAAATGGCCCCTGAAATTATAAGTTGAGCCAAAGTGATTCAGTATAATTGTCTGCCACTGGGTGTGTGCGTAAGCACGTCACGTCTGCACGGCATGTGAGTGAGTGTGTGTATGAGAGAGAGACCATTACTCCAAGAAGAGCAGCAAAATTCCTTTCATCAACATAATTCACATCCAGCCCAATGAACCATGACCCCGTGCTGACATCATCATGAGTACAAGTGCGGAGAATTTACCTGCAATAAAACGATTACTACAGTACTGCATAGGAATCATGATATCAGAGTACATTCTTCAGCTAAAGTGGAAAACAACTACCTATTAAT
>JAOTAX010000198.1:28165292-28177830 GCA_025629825.1 Erythroxylum guanchezii | reverse complement strand
AGACCAACGCATTTCCTTTGTCTCTCCTTGAGCACATATGTACTAAGATTTCGGGTTCTAACCCTTAATATGGGGACATGATGTTACAAAATATCTAAATAAATGAGTGGTATGATAATGTGGAATAATAATTACAAATGAAAATTAGCAATTACACAAATGTAATAAAACATGGATGAAGTTGGCTTATACTAAGATATATCTTCTCTATTGTATGAAAAAATGAGATGAAGGAAATTTTATGTCACAATTAAAGTTATCATTATTTGGAATAATATCTCTTGTCATGGGATAATAAGGTCTTTATTGAAGTAGGTATTCTAATTTTGACGTAAAAGGAATATTAAACTCAAATTGTGAGTTATTAATACTAATATAATCCAAACTTAGGTGGTTTGGACATATTATGAAGAGACATCCTAACGCTCCAGTAAGAAGATGTAAGAAGATTGTACTTAGAGACTATAAGAGAAAAAAGAAAGACCTAAGAAAAACTAGGGGGAGGTGATCACAAATAATATGACTCTACTAAAGCTTAAGAAGGACTTTGCCCTTAAGAACCAAGATACAAGTCAAGGATCTTACTTAAAGAGGTTATTCTCTCTCATAGGTTTTTAAAACTTTTTTTCCTTTAAGTCTTGTGTCTTATATTTAACCTAAACATTTTATTTGTAGTACTTCTCCTCTAGTTATTTAGCCTAAACATTTCCTTATTGAACCTAAATATTTTCCTTTTTCTTTTTTCCAATTGCTTGCTTATTTGTTTTATTTATTTATATATCTTCTTTCTGTTTTGTTTATTTGTTTACTTATTTTATCTTTTATTTTTATTCTTTACCTTTTTATCTCTATTATATTATTTATTTTTATTATTATCCTTTCATTTCTTTTTCTTTTTTTAATTTTTTATCTTTTTATTTTGATTTCTAATTTCTTTGCTCCTATTTTATTTTATTATTATGTTTTATGTAGTTATTTTTTAAATATTTTTGGCTTATGTTTTCTTCAAATAGTTCTAAAAAAACTTTTTTTCTTTTTTTTTTTAATCTCCTGTGGGTTTATCGGAAAGAACCTATCTACTAGTTAGGGATAATGATGTCGACTTCTGGACCTCCCCAGACCCTGTATCTTAATAATACTTATACTAGAATGATGAAGTTGTTGTAATTAGTTATAGTAAAAGTAAATGGCAAAAGATGCGTTTTAAACATTAATGTTTAAATAAATTAACTTGATCCTGAACATTCAGAAGTATTAAAAAATTATCCTACCATTGTACAAATCATCTACTTGAACCTCAAGTTGATAGAAATTTCCATCAAGGATCCATTTACAAAATGTATAGGTGGCTTTTTAAAAATTAATTAAGGGTCTAGGTTGCTAGTTGATCATGCCAGAAGGAAATTTGGAATCCAATACTTTTTCTGAAACCTTTTTTTAGTTTTATCTTTAATTCCTAACTCATTTGGTAACCAACTGGATTTTTATGAGGTTGTTGCAATTTTA
Organism: Erythroxylum guanchezii; assembly: GCA_025629825.1. Taxonomy (NCBI): domain Eukaryota; kingdom Viridiplantae; phylum Streptophyta; class Magnoliopsida; order Malpighiales; family Erythroxylaceae; genus Erythroxylum; species Erythroxylum guanchezii. The sequence goes on along the minus strand of JAOTAX010000198.1, from coordinate 28,176,324 downwards.
ATCAAACATAAATAAGAAGTGTTTAAAATCTGCCCTAATAACAAAGTTAATGAGACAATGAATGTAGTTACTATGGGAGGCAATAATGGGTTCCACTTTACAAAAACCATATGATTTTTGTTTATGGTGGGGAACCTCAGTAGTAATTAGTGTGGATTAAACTTTCTCCAAATACAACATCCAAGTCCCAATATTATGATGGTATTTTGAATGGATAAGAGATATTCAAATTAAGCAATACAAATGGTAATCTTGTTAGGCCAAATCCTATCTTTACTCCCAAGCAGTTGATAATTGACCAAATACAGCTAAAGTACCATCCTCAGGGTATTCATCTAACCACAAATTTATCGTAGCTGAGGGCTAAGTGGTAGAATTAATTTAATGCTTACGATTGGTTCATAATACATAATAAGGAAGGCAAGTGTAATCATTTGAGTAACTTTCTCTTTTCTTTTTATGGGAACTTGCAATATGTTTTCCTAAGTTAAAAGGAAATGAATTAATAAAACTTCCCTTAAAAGGGTTAGTGTTTAAGATAAAGAGTAGCAAAACTACAATTTTATGCAATAGCACAAAGGACCAATCTAACAAGCTCTTGATGTAGATCATTAAATATACTTGCGTTAACAAATATCATCATTGCACATTAATCAAAGCTTAAACAACTCACATAGGGCTTTAACAAAAGCCTTGAATGTATTGGTTTATTCCTTGGAACACTCTTTTATTTCTTTCTTCCTATAGAGCATACATTTTGTGACTTGACACTAACTTAAAAACAATAGAGTCCCTTTGTGAGTGAATCTCACTCGTACTACCCAAGTTAAAAGACATGTTCAATTATTTATATACTATTAGATCCTACAAATTTTCTAAGCATGTTTCTAAAATGTATTTGTAAAATGACATGTTATAAAGAGATGCTCTCGTGTCTCCAAGGATTGATTGTAGAATTTATAGTTATAATTATATAATGCCATACCCTTTAGTTTGTTTATGGTTTGCAACTTTTGTTTGAATGCTATCTATAGCATACACAATGCCTTCATAGAGTCACTTGATAATTAGCCTATCCCCCACCATTTAACTCTCATAGTGGGTTCCGTAAAGATTGCAAAATAGGAATCATCTGTGAAGGTCTTAGAGTTATATGTCAACCATATAATCTTATATTCTTCTTCCACTTTAGATTTGTAATCAGGAACTAAACTCATGATAATAGTAAGAACTTTTTGACTATAATGTCATTCTCCATTAGAGATGATGTCTTCAATCTTAGTTAAAGAGGAATTATACATTTCAATTTATAAAGTTCCAAAAATATGAAGAAAGGACCTAGTTAAGACTAATTTGTGAACCAACACCATATTCTTTTACCATTACCAATTAAAACTTTCATAGCTTGAGTTATATTTTATCTTGACCTTGACAATTGATTGAGAGTCCAAGAGTAACCTAGATTGGCTTTAATAGACTAGAAGGTTTTGTCCTTAATTAAGTAGGAGCACATCTATCTCACCTAAATTATTTCATTATTGTCAAAAAGCCTCCATATTCTTTTGGCCAAGAGCATTTTATTAGTGGTTTAAATTGATTTTATGCGTAAACCTCCTTGTCCTTTTGTTAAGCAAAATCCAACCACCTTACTAAGTAACAGTTGCATTATCAACTTTACCCAATCAAAGAAAATTCTTTAGGATCATTTCCACTTACTTAATCATGCTTTAAGGAAGGTATATATGAAACTCTAATGTAAGTGAAGATTATTTAACATTGTTAGGATAAGCTAAAGTCTACCTACATAAGATAGAAACTTGTTGTTCCAATGGTCAATCCTTTTTTAAATTGGGTCAAATAAAGTCTAGCATTCTCTATAAGAGATTCTTTTTTGCCTGAGATTAGGATTCCTAGATATTTAAAAGGCAAAATTTGGCTACCAAGATTAAAAATATTTGTGAGGAATTTAGTCTTTGCTCGTGAGCTAGTAAAGACATCAATATGGCTCTTACTCTTGTTAATAGAGATACATGACAAAGAATGGTAATAATTCAATGAATCCATGAGCACTTCCACTAAAGCAACATCAACTCCATATAATAATGAGAGATCATTTGCAAAAGAAAATTGGTATAGTTGTAAATTTTTTACATTTTTGATGAAGTTTGAATTCTTTAAAGTTTACAACCTTGTGTTCTAGCATTCTAGATAACAGTTCAAATCACAAAACATATAGGTAAAAGGAGAGTTGATCCCCTTATCTTAGACCCTTAGCACCTTGAAAATAAATGGTTGCTTCTCCATTAACAAGGATTATACAAATTAATGTTGAAATGGAGTGCTTTATTTAGAAGATGAAGATGCTTAGGAAATCAAAAGCCTATAATGTGTCAAGTATAAAGCTCCAATGTAATAATTCAATGTTTTATTGAAGCCGATTTTAAAGTATAACTTATTAGAGTTTGTTTATTATTGTAGCTTTTAAACAACTCTTAAGCTAGCATCAAATTGTCACCTATAGTCCTGCCTTAGATAAATGCACCTTCAGTAAAACTGTCGAATAATTTTAGCACCTCTTTTAACCTTTTAGCAATCTGTTTAGAAATGATCTTATAAATAATATTATAATAAGATATAAGCCTAGAATCATTAAGGGAGTTGTCATTTAACTTTTTGAGAATAAGGCAAACAAAAGGTTTGTTTAATTCTCTAAGAAGTTTATTCCTTACAAAGAATTCTAACACAATAGTTATGATCATATTACCTGTTAGATGATGGATTTTATGGAAAAAGAACATATTTAACTCATCGAGGCCTTAAACTTTATCAAGATATAACTCGAATAAAGTTTGTTTGATTTCTAAGGCATCAAAAGACTTTAGGAACTCATCCTCCTCCTATTGAGAGATAAATGATTCAAATTCAATTCTTTAATCTCCTCTTGTTATCTAATAATGATTCCATTGCTATCTTTTAAAGAGCATATCTTTTGGAGTTACTTCTACTAAAAATCCTTCATCTAACAGGTAATATGATTATATTACCTTTACCTTAAAACCTTTGTTGTCATTTACATTTATTGAGATTGAAGATGCTATTAACAACTTTGATAATTTAGTAATTTTTAGGGTTGAAGGTTTTGAAAAAATCTACAAGGGAGAAATTGATAGTGCAATCATTAAAGTTGCAATAGCCCTTGTAGCCAATCCGTTAGTTGCAATTTGATGTATGACATAGTTATTATCTTTGTGTATTAAGTTAATTGTTTTAATACTAAAGGTAAAATCTTGTAATAATTACCATGTAATTGAAATTATGATGAGATCATAATTATGAGATTCAATTTATATTTATGTATTGTTTCTAAATTTTCCTAGTTATAATTTCATCAAGACGGGATATTGCTGAAATGGTAAAACTAGCAAGCATTATATTTCTTTCTTATGAAGAAAGTAATGGATCTCATAAATTATAAGTATAGAGATACTTGAACTAATATGTGGATGCTTATTAGAGAATAAGTCACTGAATTGACTCGACTATGAAAACCTCAAATGAAATATTACTTATTTGTCTATGAATTTTCTTATAATGATAGTTGTATAATTGATCCTTAGACTTGAGATTACCAAGGTATCTTGTATAAGAATTACTATATTTTGATGCTACTTTTGAACTGTCCTAGGATAATTCAACTGGTAATACTTGGATACAGTATGAATTATACGGAGATAGTTAAGTAAGTCAATAAAGGATTTGTCATTTTAAAGTAATTAGAGAGAATGTTATACTATTCTTGATTAGTAGTAGTTTATGAAATTCTCTGGTCAGAGTGAATTGACATTTGAAAAGATGTTTTCAAATATCGATTATAAATCAATTACTAATTAGCAAGAAAGAACATGATTAGATGAAAAGAGTAGACACTATATCCATACTCTTTCCAATTGGAACATTGGATGAAAAAAGGTTTAAATTATACATCATAACCATGCATAGACAAATTAAATCAAATCACTTTGACATTCCTGATATTTTAGTGGTCATGATATGTTGCTAAACGTCAATCTTTTTCAATGATTATAATTTTTTAATTAGAGAATTAAGGATAAAGGAGTTTCAATTTATTTTATTCTATTTATAAATTAGAATTAGAATTTATAATCATTACTAATATATTAGGAACCTAGTGGGTCACATATTAAAGATTAGCTTATGAAGGAATCAATTTAAATTAAGTTGGACTTAATTATAAAGTTTGAGAAACTTTAGAGATCAAATATGAGATATTTGATTTTATTAAAATTAAATGAATTATAATTAGAGTTTGACTTTAATTATAATTAAGTTATTTAATTTTAATAAAAAAATTTAAAACCCTAATGCTTTTTCTATAAATAGGAATACGCATAAGGGAGTTAGCATTATGCTTAATTCTTCTTAAGAGTTGCGAAGTTACTCTATGGATACTATTAGAGGCTAGACAATTGAACAACTCATGATTGACACTTCAAAAAGCTTTCAAAGGATTTTCAATAAGAAAAATGAATCAGGTACGTTTTCTTATTTAATTATTCAAGTTATTCAATTATTGAGATTCGGTCAAAAACTGTAAAAATTTTATTTTTTCGTTACACTTATGATTTGATCACGATTGGTTTCTAACATTAATATCAAAGCCTCCTTTAATTGGTTAACTTGAAATAATGGATTGGTTGTTAGTGATTTGATAAGAAATTAAGGTTTGATGTTTTAAAAACATGAATATTTTCAAGAATAAATTTTCATGCCGCTCCCTTTTTGTCTATTCTCCGCGGTTATTTCTTGTCTTTGTGTTCTAGATATTTTCTCCTCAACGTTCTATATTTGTTCTGTTTTTGCGTGGTTAGTGTACTGAACAATAAAACCCTGAAATTAGAAAATCATATTTTGCTTTGCATATGTTGTTTACTTTAACCTCTGCGTTTATGCTTTGGAATTTTGCTTTTGCATCTGCTCCATGTTTATGTTTGTTCAAACCTTTGCGTTGCTATTTTGGCTTGTGCTAGTTGGTTGAAAATTGAATCAATGTGTGCATTGATGATTTACCCACTAATGACGAATCGCCACTAGTGGTAGGTTGCACCAGTGGTGACTTGCCACTGGTTCAGCCAAGAACCAGTGGCATCGCCGCTATTAAAGAAGACAGTTAACCCTTAACTGTAATAAGCAATGCAGTGTGGAATCACCGACGTTAGGGAACCGTGACGGCGTGGAGGCAGGAAGCAGGCGACTGTATGGATAGAAGAAGCATGGCCATAGTTTTATGAGAAAACAATTAAAACTATGGCCATGCGTGTGATACACGCGTCCCATGTTAAGGAGACAAAGTCTGGTGACATGCATCTGGCACGTGACGCACTAGTACGCCCCGAAGGCATTCTTTTGGTGTGTTCACCAATATTTTTTTATTTGATTTTTAATGTTTTTAAAGCCTTAATTTTAATTAAATTAATTTAATAGAGATTAACTTATTTTTTTTCCTAATAAAATTGAAAATTTTTTTTTTCCAATTTTTGAAAATTGTTTTCAAGGGTTAATTTTTATTGGGAATATTTTTTAATTTTTCAAGAAGCTGAATTATTAAATTAAATTAGTTATCAAATTAATAATTAGAATCAAACAAAGGTTTTAAATAGCTTCTTTCATAATTATATTATGTTTGAAATTACAAATATAATGAGATTGTATTATTTTGACGAGACCAAATTTTTTTAAAAATTTAAATCCCTCAATTAAATATTAGGTACACATTAGGAACGTAATAGTTGCCATCCTTTATTTAAGCATAAAATCAAAGTTCTGTTTATTGTTTGATTTGTTGAGTAAACTCAAGGCCACTTTAACGCAAATAAATTTTATCTTAAATTAATGAGACCTACTTAATTAAATTTGTATGATTTGGATGAGCAAACTCATGATCGTATGGATTTAGAGGTAGGGTTAGGAATATTATATATGATATATTTTGGAAAAGAGTTATCACCTAACGATTCTAGGAGCTATATAAGATGTGATTAATAAAGTTGTTATCTACCTAATTTAAATTTAGTTGGTTTGTTAAGCAAATTCAAGATCAATTATTTTTGAATGGGATCTTAGCCTAGTAAGAAATTATTTGATCATTTCTCGATTTAATAGTTAGGGCTATTATTTTGAATAAAATATTGGAGATAATCAAATATTTTTAAGGTACTTATTTTATTTGAATTTGGGTATAAACTAATACTTGCTCATTTATGTTTTTCAATCATTGAATCAAAAGATCAGTACCAACTTGACATCTAGGAGCATCATGTGTTGGACACCCCGCCCTTGTGAGTAACGGGTCCGACGTCTTAAGTGACATCTGAACGCATATCCCACAAGGGTAACATGCCTCCACTAGGACAAACATTAAAACTATACATTGTTCCTATTTCTGAACCAAATTTGGGAAAGCTCAAACTTGAATTTCAATTCTACTTATTCAGAATGTAAGAGGCTCTATGTCTCTAGTTTATTTAAAGACAAGAATTATCGCATTTGGAGAACCCATAACAAAGTTATGGCTACTACCTTGTAGGGTTATTTCAGCGAACCCTTAGTAGTCAAAAATTTATTATGGAGGGATAGAAAAATGCATTAGGAATCTATCGCTCCAAGAATCACTTCCTTTAGAGGTCGGATGATGAAGTTATGGCCAAAAAAATCAAGTATGTCCAAATCGTTAATCATATTGCCCTATCTTGGGGCAATTAGCATAATTGTCCTAAGAGATAGTAGATTAGGATAATCTTAGGACACTTTGCTAGAAGACTTCAAGATCTACAACTTTCATGAAGATATCGAATACAGATTCTATTGTCCAAAGGGTCAAATATGGAGCAGATGATAGCAATAAGGCAGATGAAGCAAAAGTGGACGAATCAAAAAGGCAGACGAATGCGGAAAATAGACGAAGCGGAAGGCAGATGATAGCATGAGGCAGACGAATGCGAGAAGCAGATGAATGCGGGAGCAGACAATAGCATGAGGCAGACAAATGCGAAAAGTAGATGAATGCAGGAGCAGACGATAGCATGGTCAACTTAAGACGAAGCAAAGTCAACTTAAGATGATGCAACGCTTAAGTCAAATACGGTCAACTTAAGACGAAGCAAAGTTAACTTAAGACGATGCAACGCTTAAGACAAATACGGTCAACTTAAGACGAAGCAAAGTCAACTTAAGACAATGCAATGCTTAAGACGAAGCGTCCTTACAGACGATATAACTTTACAGATGATGCATCCCTATAGACGATGCATCTCTACAGACAATATGATGTCATCACAAACGATACGTCTTTATAGACGATACATCTTTACAGACGATACATCTTTACAGACGAATCATATTTACAGACTATATCACTTGATACTCCTAAGCAATTCCCCTTATAAGGACCCTAACTTTTGAACATCTAGGTCAAAAGTTTCCTACTATATACCATTGGGAAGCTAAGAGAAAGACCTATAACTTTCCAGAAGGCATAATTGCCTATTTCTACCTAGATTGATCCAGATCTTTCCTTGGAGTCCGAACACTGACTTTTGCCTTGTGAAAATTAAACGATGAAATGTATAAACTTGAAAGAAAATCATGAGCCAAATGCAAATCTTATTCCATTGACATAAAAAGGTAAGAGTTTTTACAAAGCTTTAGAGGGCATTTCAAGCTACAATTACATTAAGGTCTCAAAATCCCCAAAACACAAAAATTACATAAATCATGAGCTGCTCAAAATGCAACTAAAGCCTTGCTTTATAATTTACTTCAAATACGTCTCAAAAGTGGAGTGATGCCTTGGCTATTGACTACTCGATATCTTGCTCATCACTTGCTTATAGGGAGGAAATAGGGGGGGGGGGGTGACCTTAATGCTCGTGGGTAATAATTTTATAATTGGTAACAAGCAAAATCATTTTCAGTGTAGAAATTCATGTGTATGCAAATTATGAATGCATCAATCCTATCAACTTGTCATGAACACATAAACATATCAAATGGTTTGGGTAAGTCCAAAAACATGACGCACTACACATTTCCATATGATGGTCTTTTGTAGCCGTAAACTTGAGAGAGTCCATGAAGGAGCTCCGTGCCACTAGCGAGCAGGCGAGAGAAGCCTATACTTGGTCAACGTGCACGTGACGATTCTTGAGGCACTACCACAAACCCACATAACACATATATTTCGAAATCTTGTAAACTTGTTGCCCAAATTGGCACATTTTTGAAAACATGATTTTTCGTATGCTTACTATATCTTGAAAACCACTTCCGAAATATGGTTTCATAAACATGCATCTTTTCAAAAGAATCATTTTGAAAAGCTTTTCATCAATCATGAACACAATTTATGCAGCAATCATATAGCACCATCTTACAACATTTAAAAGGCAATAAATGTACGTGAATGAGGTAGTTGAAAATCACTTACTGTCATTTCTTGAAAGAGCATTAATGTCTTATTACTTAATCATAAAAGTGAAACCCACCTTGAATTTCCTTGCTTAATAACTTGGCTTAAGGATGTCTTTCCTCTTGCTCCTCTTGTCTTTCTTGATTCCCTTTTTAACATTGATACACTTCCCAAACCAATAGGATTTCCAAATGAGAACCTGAAGAAACATATGTATAAAATTGATCTTGGAACATTTAAACCCCTGCATTTTCTAATCTATTTGAACCAAAACCCTTCCAAAATCTAAAGCATTAAAAATGCTCTTACCTTAAATCTTTACCAAATGAAGAAATGTTTGGTTCAAAAGAAAGCTCTTGTATTTCTCTATCTTTTTCCTTTCTTGTTCAACCTCAAAATCTCACTAGAAAGCTTAGGAAAAGAAACCCTAGCTCACTCTCTTCTTTTCTCTCCAACCACCCGAACTCACTTCCTCTTTCTTTCTTATCTTCTTTTCGTGCTCTCTCTCTTCTTTCATTCCTCACTAACGTTTTTGTTTTCTAAAATGTAAGACAACAATTCCATCTTCCCAATTTGCCCTTCCTGATAAGCTTATGCCTTACTAAACTTAAGTGATCTTCCAAAACTACCCTCGAATATTCTTATTACCTTAGCATTTTAATTTCATAACCCCATAATTCATTTTAAACCATGCTGAATAATTAAAATTTTTTTTGGGACCAACAAAGTTAGTATTTGAGAAGAAGAAGCCTCAACAACAACTCTCTTCCAAATCAGTAGAAGAACAAAAGAAGACGAAACTTGTTCAGAAGAAGGTTTCATCATCTGATGTTCTACAAAAGACACAAACCGTAAAACAATAGCTAGTACCTTACAACCCTCCTTAACTGATAAAGAAAGAAGATTTGAAGATGAAGGTCATAGAAGATTCAATACCTGGTCATAACAGAAGTTCAATTATCATCAAAGAACCTTCTAAACAGGCAGTTAAGGTTCAAGTTGAATTTATAACAATAAATGATCAGACGATACATCTTCTAAGTCTTGATAAACGAAGACTATATAGTATTCTGCGAAATGAAAAGACAGAACCATATCCATTGAAGATTACTAAAGATCCTTATACAATTTATCCAATAACAAGCAGAACGACAATCAAGATCGTACCAGATGTAGAACCTAGACGCTCAGCACCAATGATAAGCAAAGAAAAAGGAAAGAAGAAGAAGTTTCCTGAAGGACACAAAGATGATCTAACAGAAGAAGAGATTCAAGTGGCAATGAAGAACATAGATGACATATGTCATGCAACTCAACCTGTAGGTGTCTATGTATCACATCATATATCAAGGGAATCAGGAAGTAATTTTGGAGCATCTACCAAAGACGAAAGTTTCAAGATAGTTGGCACAATATCAGAAGGAAGGTACACAAGAATCACAATTGAAGGTATCGATTTTAACTTAGAAACCTTTTGCATTTACTCATTCATTTCAAACCCTTAGGTTTCATTTCTTCAGTTAAAACTATTTTACACCTTCTTGGGCAATCGATTTCCAAATTACCCAAACCTGATGATCTTGATATCCCTGAAGGAAAACAACCTTTCAAATTACCCTCAATCAAAATCATAGAATTAGATGACTCACCTAGAAAACAATCTATTTTTGAACACACTCATCCATTTAGTGAAATACTACAAGATGCTACTGTTAATTTGGAGTTCTTATAGAATTTCATTAAATGGAATGATGTTAGTCACAAGCAGACAGAAGTTCAGGAAGCCTTAGCTAAAAACATTGAAGAAATTAATACTAAGGTTGATGAACTAAGTGATGCAGTGGGCAATCTTCATAAGGAAATCACACTTCTACGTGTTTATATAGAAGAAGACCTCAAGACGATCCGCACTGACATTTAACAAATGTTTTCTAAAATTTTGAAGTGTCTAAAATGAACTATCTTTTTGATTAATAACAAATAGGGGGAGAACAATAGAAAGCATTATAAATTTTTTTGTTCATTGTATATCTTGCATTATTCTCGTCTGAATATTATTCGTCTGACTATTATCTTTATTTTTTGTTTGAATATTACTTTTTTATCTTCTAATATTATGATTATTTGTTATCATCAAAAAGGGGGAGATTGTTAAGTCAAGAAGGCTTCACTTCTTCTATTAATTTTGATGAAAGTCAAATAATAATAATCATAGAAGTATGTGAATTGTTTTGATGAATTGTTTAAGTGCGTAGATAAATGTAAGTAGCACAAAGATACTTTAGTAAAAGTTGAATAGGACAGATTAGACGAAGTGCTTAGTTTAAGACACTAGACGAAGGATATGAGACACAGACGAAGCATATGAATCTATGCAAAACAATGAAATTGAAGAATGTACTAGAACGCCAGTTAGTTGGAGTTAGTTACAGGACTCAAATAATAACCATTTTTAGAAGATTCAACAAGTAGAATTCTCAAGAAGACCGTTGAAGATTTAGGTTATAAATATTAGTTATAGTCGTAAACAATAAGAGAGATATGAAA
>JAOTAX010000198.1:28123986-28156141 GCA_025629825.1 Erythroxylum guanchezii | reverse complement strand
ATCAAATGCTCGTAAATTCAATTATACCTTTCATTTATTTCAAGAAATCATACTATATTTTCTCATTTAATTTCATTTAATAAATCAAATCTCTAAGAAAAGTTCGGGGTCCAACACTGTTGCTTGAGTCATAAAATGATAGATTGAAGTAGTTTCGATTGTGTATGTTCATATTGACTTCCTTGTTAAAAGGGTTAAGTTGGAGTAAGTTTGTTTTGATGTTTGACTGTAGTGGGCACACCACCCTTGGGGGATGATGCCTAATAAGGGTTCATGAAAATAACCCTATAAGGTGATATGCATGCTCAAGAAAAAGTTATGGTATTCTGAAGAGGTCGGGTTTCGGAAACGGGATCCAACATATTGGTATCAGAACAAGAAGTTGGGTTCCAAAAATGGTGCCCAACATTGTGCTTCTTAATCACTTCAAAATAATTTTTTAATGTGAATCATTTTGATTTATGCCTTAGCCATATTATTGAATCAAGTAAATTGGGGTATATATTATAATTGAGGAGGTTTGCTCCGATTGAGGATAAGCCTGTGATGCAAAAATTCCAAATTTCACCTTAGATTATCTTTTTAACACTTTTTATCAAGTAGTATGTTTTACTGAAGCCAGCTTAGGTCCTCTGTATAATGCTTCCAAATCACTAAGTTGTCATACTAAACCATATATCATTTTTATTTCCAGTTAAACATTTGATTTCTTGACCAATTAAGTCTCTCTTCTTTATTATTTAATTAAGAGTCAATATTACTTTTTACTAGTTTTCATATTCCAGAAGCACTTATAAGCTAAATAGTGAGTATGCGTCCATTTAACCTAGATGAATTATTTATCTGTGAGCAATCTCCATATCCTTATGATGATAAGTATCTTATTCATTTCCTTAATAGGCACAGTCCCTAAGCCCCTTTCTCCTTTAGATAATAGAGGTTAATCCATTTAACTTTGGTTATTCACATCTCCTGACTAAAGAAAATTCTTGAAAATTCACTCATGGACTTGATTTGGTTCTTTAAGACGATTAGTTGAGAGCTCCGATAGATGTGCAAGTTACTAAAAAAATGAGGAGATAAGTTGGAGCCTACCAACATAAGAAAGGGATATATTTTGCCAACTACTTCTTCTCTTATAGACAACCTTTAATAAAGCTACACAATCCCTTTAAGTAGGTGTTTTATTGGTATTAGGGAATCTATAGTATTTGAAAGGTGTTTGTAGGGGTTGAAGCCCAGAGATACTTAAAAGAAGATCATCTACATTATAAGATCTTATAGAGACATAAAGCTTGCTTTTGATAATAATAATGGTTAGGCTTGAGAACTTGGAGAATGATTATAGTGGGTTTATGAAAATTTACACTTAATAGGGGTCTGCACCACTAAATAAGAGCACATCATTTGCAAATGCTAAGTTGAAGAGCCTAAGCTCTTTACATTTGTAATGATACTTGAATTTACCACCAAGCACAATGTTGTGATATATAAGATTAGCTTATACCTCAATAAATAAAGTAAATAGAAAGGGGGATAGAGGATTCCCTTACCTTAGGCCTTTAACTTACCACTAAGCACGATGTTGTGAGATATAAGATTAGCTTATACCTCAATACATAGAGTAAATAGAATGGGGGTAGGGGATTCCCTTACCTTAGGCCTTTAACCTTATTAAATACATTTATTTGTGCAATATTCATAAGGATGTAGTATGAAGTTAAAGAGATGTAATTATGAATACATTCGATGAAAAGCCTAAGGCTTCTAGGAAAATGGTAAGAAAATTTTAATCAATTGAGTCAAAAGCCTTATTAAAGTCAATTTGTAAGGAGTAACTTTTAAAAGATGGCTTATTATGATAATACCTGAAAAATTCCTAAACTATGAGAATTTTATCAGCAATATATTTCGCTTGGATGAAATCATATTGATATGGATTAATGTGATCCTTTAAAACTTCTTTTTTCTTTGAAGCGAGCATCGTTGGGATGACCTTGTATGTCATATTATGATATAATATAAGCCTAAAGTCTTACAAGGTGTTGGGGTCAACCATCTTAGCAACAGATAGACATAGGTCTTATTCAAGTCCCTTAACATTTTCTTATTTGCAAAGTATCCCTCAACAACTTCAGTAGCTAAGTCACTAACAATAATCTATATTGTCTGGAATAATAAGGCATTTAATTCATTAAGACCTGGAGCTTTATTAGGACAGAGGCTAAAAAGAATTGCTTTTATATCAAACTTGATGAAATGTCTAAAGAGGGAGTTTGCTTGTAAAGGACCAATTGAATAGAAATGAATCTACTGAGCTCCCACATAAAAGAAGAGCAATAGTTTTCTTACAAAGAAAGTTCTTAAATTAGTGCTTAAACTTTAAGATACTCTTGATTATATATTAAGTTCCCTAGAGAATCTGATAAGACATTGATTTCATTTTGATTCCTTCTTACTAGTATTGAATTATGAAAGAATATAATGTTCCTATAACCCTAATTAAGCCAAAGGATTCTTTATTTTTTGCTTCATGAGAGAATTATGGAATTCAAGAGCCTGAAGTTTCCTAAAGCCTGTAGTTTTTGTTACTTAAGTTGAACATGTAAAGGTTCATATAATAGTCATGCTAGACTTCATTGAGATAATCTTTTGTAACTTTGACATTTTCCTTAATATTAGGGTAAAGACTCTTTTTAAAGGACTTCCAACTCCTTATTATAGCTCTAAACTTTCTTATGAACTGGTAAAGCTTACATCCTTTAACGCGCATTTGCACTACTTCCTAGCAACCTCTTCAAACTATCTAACATTAATTAGATAATTATTAAAACTAAATTAAGCTTTGCTTGGATTACTTGTTGACATAATGAGGGCTTCAATGAAGGAATATTTTGAATATATGGAGTTACCAAAATAAGCTTAACTAAAGGGAACATTGTTCAAACAATGCTAAATTCACCATTGCCTTATCCAATTTCTTCCTTATAAACTAATCAGGACTTTGTCTACTATTTCAGGTGAATACATGTCCCTGAAATGATAAGTCACCTTTTTATTGGGAGACATAGTTTCTAAGCTCATCATTCAGTTGATTGATAGTCAATGTCTTACCGTTAGCCTTATATATATACATAATATAATTGAGATCTCCTATGAGAATCTAAGGAGTTTGGTTTCAAACATAGATTAGCTTTAAGTCATTCCATAATACATTCCTTTAAAAAGCTTAATTTGCTACATGGATGAATGTAATGTTGATAAGTAAAGGGGAAATGAAAGTTAAGAATTTATCCAATTTCTATTTATTGAGGCTAGTCTCCTACTTACAATAAACAATAAAATGCAATTGGATGGTTAAATAGATCAAATGATTTGTTAGAAAAGGGTTCATATAAGCAATAATTATCATATCATTGTAGTGTTGTTAATGATTGGATATAGTGCTTCACTTCTTACCCAAAAATCATAAATTATCTTTACAAATTTTGGCTGTTATTGTTATTTACAAAAGGAGTATAAAGATAGGCTTCTTATCTAATGACAAATCTTTGACAATCTATTGCTTATTAGGACTACTGAATCCTTTAATATTTAGTGCCAAAAAAGAAATTAATGAGACATTTAGGGATATACAATTATGAGACATTTAGGGATATTATTAAATACTCACCAGGCATTTTTTTAATTGGTATGAAATTTTTCCTCTTTGTAGTTTGCCTTAATATCTATCATTTTATATGTCATAAAAGGAGTAGGATGACTACGATCCAAATTTATCTAGATATTTATCAATTAATCTATGCATGGATTCAACTTTAGCAGATTTGAGATTCCTGAGCATGTATTCTCTTATCTTTCCTTTGAGGGGTTTGTGGCTAGTTGACCCTTTGACAACACTAAGGAATTATCCTTAATAAGGGAGTTAGGCTTATTCTCTCTAATAGTGGTTTAGTTATGAATCTTTAGATCTTCTACTTGATAGGTCTTAAAGAAATAAATTGATTTTCAAACCTCTTAAGGCTTAATTAAGAATTCCTTATTAGTAGCACCTTGCATTAACCATTAAGCCATTTGAATTACAAAATAAGATTCTTAATCTAACTTTCCTTTAGCACGTGAAACAATTTCGTACTTATACGACTTATTGATAGTAGTAACTTCCCCCCATCAATTCATCCTTGTTCTTATTTATGAATATTAACCTAATAGTTCCCTTGTGTTTTTCGTAAGACTTAGTTAGTTTCCATTGGTAAGAGTGAGATTTTAGTCATTTCCATAACTCCATCCTCTGTCAATCTATTGAACTTAAGGATTTTAGGTAGTTCTTTATCCTTTTACATTTTTAAAAATGCTCTAGCATACTCGATTCTCTCTAAGTTCTTAGTTTGAGAATCAATAAAATTTGACTTGTTAATGATGTTTGCCAAGTAGTTTAAAACAATGTTGGTTTGACATTCTAAAGGAATATTATGAAATCTAAATGAGAATTTTCATCATTTTATGCTTATCAAGAGATAGAACTAGTTTCCATTTTTACAACATGATTGGCTTCCTTGAGATATGCCATAAACCTAACTTAGAGATCCTTTGAGCTATAGTTTCATTATCAAACTTAAAAATAAAGATGCCTTCTTCATTAACAAGCATTTTCTCTAGCCAAAGTTTCCCCTATTTCTTTGCCTCTAAAAGCTGCATTTAGGGGAATTATGGCCTCTTATCTAGAAAATATCCACCAAAGCGGTTAACTAGTATGTAAACCTAAGAGAATTTCTAAAGTTAGAGAAACTACTTGGTTCCCATCCTTTTGTATTTGAGGAAGGTAATTGAGTTTTCCCTACTCATTAAAGCCACCCACTACATTAGGTTCTAATTAGAGGTTTTTAGGGTATGGAATTTATAGATAAGTCAAGAGTAGGAGCAACTTCTATAGCAGATTCCAACTCCATTGTAAATGCTAAAATATATGAAAATGAAATATGATATCTTTTGTCTTCTCTACCTCTTAGAGGTTGATATAGTGAAAGGGTTTATAATTAAGGTTTGAAGGAGTGGTGGCTGAAGTCTCTTAAGTGGGAGGTAACTTACTATTAGCAGGGGATATGAGTGGGATATGAAGGAAGAAATGGGGAGGGAGAAAAAGAGTGAAAGGGAGAGATGTGACTAAAAGGAAGGGGATAGGTAGAACTAATTAGAAGTGAAGAGATAGAACCAAAGGCAGGCATCATATGCTTGATGTCTAAAGGGATGTCTAGTTTCTCTCCCATTTTGGTGGGAAACCAATAGAGTGCCCTTTACAAGAAAATTTAGTTATCCTAAAAAAGCAAATTTAAGGTTAGAAGCTAATGACAAGGCAAAGAAGTCAAATCACACTTTACTATAGGTTACATTTGACTTATGAGTACGTTTAAAAGGAAACTAGGTGATTTGTTGGTAACTAGGTTATTTTGAAAGGAGATAGGTGACTTGTTGATACTTTGTATACAAAAAATTATGTTTGACTTGCTAAATAATCTTTTACCTATAATTTTTTATATATAGAACAGAAACAAATATTAAGCATATAATAACAAACTCTTTTATTAAAATGAAGGAGATGGAATGGAGAGGAGATGAGGAGAGAAAATTCTGGAGTTAAAACACTCTATACACGTCCCTCTCCCCATTCTTCTACTCCCCACTTCAAGAAGTTTCTAGTCTTAGACACGTTTCAATCTCATTGGTCCATATGTTGATTTTTAGCAAAATTGTACATTTGGTCCTTTTTCTTCCTTTAATTCCCACATTGGCATATAAAGTCTAAAGACGTCAATGGCCCGGGCTATTGATTTTTAGCAAAATTGCATATTTGGTCCTTCTTCTTCCTTTACCAATTTACCCCTGTCGTTAAATTAATTACCATTACATCCCCTATTATGTTTAATTACACATAATTCTTTATTTCACTTCTTATACACCCTAGATATACTATAATGCTTTCAGGGTATATATTGGGACCTTACATGAATTATATGAAAACAATCATGCATGGAAAGGTAGTCAAAACTACTTTAACATTCCTAAATATTTAGGTGGTCATAAGTGTTACTATATGTCAATTTTGATCTATAGATATAAATTATTTAATTAGGGAATTACAAATAAATTAAAGGCGTTCAATTTATCTAATCCTAATTATGATTTAGGGTTATAACTATTATTAATATGTTTAGGAATCTAATGGGTCTCACAAAAAGAACTGGTTGAAGAGAGAATGTATTTTAATCAAATTGAACTTAATCGTAAAGTTTGAGAAACATTATGATTAAATATTAGATAATTGAAAATAAGGAAAAATATGAGATATTAGATCTTATTTGGGTCTAATTAGTATTTAATTATAATAAATTGTAATTTTAATTAAAATTATTATTTAATTTTAATTAAATTACTAAAATGTCAAAAACCTATTATAAATAGACTTAGACTCTAAAGGAGCTAGTACTTCTTACCTAACTCTCTCTGTAATAAGTAGAAAGTTCTATCAGTACGTTTTATGGATACTGTTAGAGGTCAGATACTTATATTACTATGGTGGTTGAGATGAGTTGATTTTATAAATGACTTAAGGGAAATAACAAAAAAGGATTGAACTTCACACTAACGTATGAATTACTATTCATACCTTATTATGATTTATGTATTAATTATTTTATAGAATTTAAGTAGTCTTGACTTCGAGAAATCAAATATAAAATATGTTTCATAATTATTCCACTAAGTAGGATCGTATCCTAATTTCTCAACAATGGTATAAAATCGACTTTAATTCTATAACATGATTAAATTGGCTTGATTATTATTGATTTGATATAGATTAAAGCCTAAAAGCTTAATTATTTGAATTATATACCTAATATTGATTAGGATATCATTAAAAATTTGGGTTAGTTTTGATTAATGAAACAAAACTGTGACTACCCCCTTTTTACATTTTCTAGAAATAATAAATCATGTGTCTCCTTAGTCTATGTTCCTAAAAATTATAAAATGCTCTGATACCTATCTCATAGCTTTATAGAGAAACATTATACATGTCTCCACCATCTTTTTACTTCTAGAATTTGGATGTCTTTACTTTATTACTTTAAATTCTACTTTTGAGTTTTTAGCATAAAATTTTAATCATGTTTAAATCAAAATACATGTGACGAGCCTTACCCCACCAACAGAGCCCATGGGAATTGATTCAGTAGAAAAACCACCAATAGAACCTAAGGCAATCGATTCAGCAGAGAAACCGTTAGCCCTCCGAAGGTCACAGCGAGTTAGAAGGGGAGCAGTGGTTCTAGATGACTATGCGTTGGAATAAAATAAATTCTGTTAGAAGAATTAGTTACAGGAGAACTATAAGTATCCTTGAGGTAGGAAAGATATGGCACGAAATTGCTTGTATTGATTGGGTCTTCTTCTCTTCGCTGAGCACTACTCTGTGATTAGCTTTTCTCTTCTCAATTCCTCTATATTTCTGTTGAAATTGCTATGTATACCCAGAACTTGTCATTAAATTTCCAGTATTACCTAGTGTCTTCCAGCTACTGCTACTCGTTCTTAATAACTATTTTTCCGTGCATCTCACATTTGATGCTTTCATTTTCGATCTTCTCCTCCATGGCTAATAACACCCGCCTCGCTAAGCTTGATTCTTCCGTTTCCAAACTTCAACTCGATTTTGCATCCCAATCATCCACCTTGAACTCCCTCCAATCCACTGTCCAAAATCAACAGTCCACTATGCTTGATTTCAAATCTCAAATGGAGGATATCAGTCGTCAACTCATCCACCTTGGCCAACTATTCAAAGGTAAACGCCAAGATTCAGAACCCCCGCCTGACACCCCACCATTTAGCTCTTCCAAACCCAGCAACCACCGCCCCTACCCTCCAGCTTCCGACATCGACCTTGAATTCCCCTTTAAACCCCAGGCCGCTCGCATTGAGTTGCCTAAATTTGATGGATTTGATCCCGAATCTTGGCTCTTTAACGTCGATAAATTCTTTGATTTTTATGACACCGAGGACACCATCCGCATCACCATGGCGGCATTTCACTTCGAGGGCAAGGCCCGCCGCTGGTATCGTTGAATGAAAACCAATAAACAACTCTCTGGCTGGGACCAATTCAAGAAATCTTTGGTCGAGCGTTTCAAGAATACCACTCTTGAGGAACCTCAGGGGCTTTTAGCTAAAATCTCCCAAACTTCCTCTGTCGAGGATTATCAAACCCGATTTGAAACCTTATCTAACCAAACCGTTGGGTTACCTCCTTCCTTCTTTGTTGACTGCTTCATCTCAGGGCTTCGCCCGGATATCAAGAATGAAGTTCTCTCCTTCCGACCCACCTCCCTTAATCACGCCATTAGTCTCGCCCGCCTCTAGGAAGCCAAATTGGCTGAAACCCGATGGATGTTGCTTAAATCCATGCCTGGTTCTTATTTGGATCGCAAACCCGTTAGCCCCAGCCTGCTTCCTCCTCCATCCCAACATTCCCCAAGCCCACTCAAAATTTCCCCTACTTCGACCCCTCCACACCCCCACACAGCGCCCCGCCGATTAACCCAATTGGAAGCACAACGTCGACGAGACTAGGGATTATGTTTCTATTGTGATGACAAATTCACTAGGGGACATAAGTGCAACAAACCCCAATTTGTCCTTCTCGATGATGACTTTCCTGATGCACCAGATCCACCCCCACACGATTCCTCCCCGGATTCACCACCCCCCACTGACACCAAAAACCATGATTCACCTCCTCCTACTGTAGCACCTGCCCCTTCCTCACCCTCTCCTCCCCAGACCATTATCTCTTACAATGCCATGTCGGGTTGTCTGTCCCCGTCCACATTGAGGTTTTTAGGCAAACTCCAGGGCCATTCCGTTCAGGTGCTATTAGACGGTGGTAGCACACATAATTTATCCAAAGCCGCATTGCCTATTTTTTGGGATTAGACATCGATCCCTCTCATTCCTTCCCTGTCCTGGTTGGCAATGGCGAGAGTAGTGAGGGCAAAGTGCGCAATGTCACCTTACAAATCCAGGGCACTGCTATTCAAACTGATTTTTATGTCCTCCCCCTCCACGGTTCCAATATTGTCCTCGGTCTTGCTTGGCTAGCCACCCTCGGGCCGGTTGTCACCGATTACTCTACCTCCACCTTCAAATTTTGCCTTGGCCCATCCACCATTTCTTGGAATGGCATTTCCAGTACCAATCCCCAGCCTATTCAGCTCCATTCCTTGCGTCGCACCCATGCGATGGGCGCTGCTGCAGCTTAGTATAGCCTTCAGATCCAATTTCAACCAACCACATTACCGCCCCCTCACCCCTCTGCCTTTGCCAATCTTCTCCACCACTTCCGGGATGTTTTTACCAAACCCAGTGGATTACCACCTTCTCGACCCACCAACCATTCCATTCACCTTACCCCTGCTTCTTCCCCCATTAACGTTCGCCCTTACCGCTACCCCCACTTCCAAAAACATGAGATCGAAAAATAACTCTCGGAGATGCTCAGCAAAGGGATTATTCAACCAAGTACAAGCCCTTTCTCTTCCCCTGTTTTATTGGTCAAAAAGAAGGATGGAACATGGAGCTTTTGCGTCGATTATTGGGCGCTCAACGCGATCACGATTCGGGACCGATTTTCGATCCCTACTGCGGATGAACTGTTTGATGAGCTTTTTGGTGCCAAGCTATTTTTCAAACTTGATTTACTTGCAGGTTTTCATCAAATTTTGATTCGACCAGAGGATATGCCCAAGATGGCGTTTCGGACTCACGAGGGCCACTACGAATTCCTCGTCATGCCTTTCGACCTTACGAACGCTCCCTCCACCTTTCAAGCCACCATGACCGGTATATTTAAGCCTTTCCTTCGTCACTTTGTACTAATCTTTTTTGATGACATACTTGTCTACAGTCGTGATCTGTCCGAGCACCTCCATCATTTGCACCTTGTCTTCGACACCTTGCGCAAACATTGCCTGGTAGCCAAAGAAAGCAAGTGCATCTTCGACCAATCGAAGATTGAATACTTGGGGCACATAGTCACTGCGAATGGCTTAGAAGTCGACCCAAGCAAGATCTCCGCCATCCAAGACTGGCCTGTTCCTACCGATGTCAAGGGGGTTCGCGACTTCCTTGGTTTAGCTGGCTATTACCGCCGATTTATTCAAGGATTTGCTCGGATTGCTTCTCCACTAACGGACCTGTTAAAAAAGGACGGCTTCCAGTGGATTGAGGCCACACAGTCGGCTTTTCACCAACTCAAGGCCTTCTTGAACAATGCTCCTCTATTAGCCCTCCCTGACTTCTCTTCCCCTTTTACTATTGAAACTGATGCTTCGAGCATGAGAATCGGGGCTGTCATCGTACAGCATGGGCGACCAGTGGTCTTCTACAGCCAAAAGTTATCACCAAGAATGCAAAGCTCACCTGTCTATCACCGCGAGATGTATGCCATCACTCAGGCTGTCGACAAATGGCGCCAGTACCTTTTGGGACGTCGGTTTTCGATTGTCACAGATCAAAAGGCCCTCAAGAACCTCACGGCGCAAACCATACAAATACCCGAACAACAACATTGATTATACAAACTCGTGGGGTATGATTTCGAAATCCTTTATCGGCCGGGTAAAATGAACACGGTTGCTGATGCACTGTCCAGAGCTCCAACGAGCTGTTTCTTGTATATCTCGGTTCAAAGCTATGGTCAGATTGAGGAATTTCGAGCTTTGAATGCCACCAATTCTGAACTACTTCACCTCCGGCAGAAAGTGGCAACCAATGACCCCCGTTATCATCAGTATCTGATCCATGATGGGTTACTTTTCTTTCGCAAACGATTGGTGGTTCCTAATATTCCTCAATTACGCACAGCCATACTTGAAGACTTCCATTGTTCCGTTATTGGGGGACATGCTGGGGTCACTCGCACCTTTCACCAAGTGGCGGCAAATTTTTATTGGCTCTCCCTGCGGTGAGATGTCCAACGATTTGTGAATGAATGTTTAATTTGCCAAACCATGAAATCTTCCCAATTATCCCCGGCCGGATTACTCCAACCCTTACCACTGCCGGATCAAGTCTTTGAGGAGGTAAGTATGGACTTTATTACCGGACTTCTCCCATCCTTTGGCAAAACAGTCATTTTTGTTGTCGTTAACCGATTATCAAAGTTCGCTCATTTCTTTGCCCTACCAAGCAACTTTGATAGTCGCAAGTTGGCATCGGTATTCTTGGATGGTGTTGTTAAATTGCATGGTATACTAACAAAAATTGTGAGTGACAGGGATCCGTTGTTTTTGAGCAAATTTTGGGAAGAATTAACCAAGCTCCAAAGTACGAAGAGGGCTTTAAGTTCGGCTTACCATCCCGAGACCGACGGCCAAACCGAAGCAGTAAACAAGGTATTGAAAATGTACTTGCATTGTTTTGTTGCTGAAACTCCACACACTTGGGTCACGTTGCTCCCTTAGGCTGAGTATTGGTACAATACTTCCCACCATAGCTCGGCAGGGATGACTCCATTCCGTGCCCTTTATGGCCGGGACCCACCTACTTTGATACGGTACATTCCTGGCACTGCCAAGCTCACTGCAGTGGATGAAGAACTGTCCAAGCGTGACCATATATTGGTGCAACTTAAGGAGAATTTGCTTAAAGCCCAAAACCGTATGAAACACCAAGCCGACAAGCATCGACGAGACGTCTCCTATGAAGTTGGAGACTGGCTTTTTGTCAAGCTGCAGCCCTATCGACAGTTATCCCTGAAATTGCATCACAATCAGAAACTTGGGTAGCGATACTTTGGTCCATTCAAAGTCCTCAAGAAAATCGGAACAGTGGCCTACAAATTGGACTTGCCTTCCTCAGCAAGACTCCATCCCGCTTTTCATGTTTCAGTCTTAAAGAAATGCGTCGGCAGTCCCCACACCCAGAATATTCCTTTGCCTCTTATTGACTCCAGCCACAAGCCACAACGCATACCATCCCACATTTTGGCTACCCGAGACCTGAAAATTGAAGGACAGATAGTTCCTCAAGTGTTAATGTAATGGGAAGGCATGGGAATCGCGACCGCCACCTGGATGCCAACTGACGAGTTTCGACGCACATACTCTGACTGGAACCTTGAGGACAAGGTTATTTTTGTAGGAGAGAGCAATGTGACGAGCCTTACCCCACCAACAGAGCCCATGGGAATTGATTCAGCAGAAAAGCCACCAACAGAACCTAAGGCAATCGATTCAGCAGAGAAACCGTTAGCCCTCCGAAGGTCACAGCGAGTTAGAAGGGGAGCAGTGGTTCTAGATGACTATGCGTTGGAATAAAATAAATTCTGTTAGAAGAATTAGTTACAGGAGAACTATAAGTATCCTTGAGGTAGGAAAGATATGGCACGAAATTGCTTGTATTGATCCGGTCTTCTTCTCTTCGCTGAGCACTACTCTGTGATTAGCTTTTCTCTTCTCAATTCCTTTGTATTTCTGTTGAAATTGCTACGTATACCCAGAACCTGCCATTAAATTTCCAGTAATACCTATTGTCTTCCAGCTACTGCTACTCGTTCTTAATAACTATTTTTCCGTGCATCTCACAATACACCTCCCATAATTTTTCATTATGTTTTGGAAAACAAAATTGCATATCCCCTAGCTAGTTTCTCAATATCTAGTTTGTATCTTTATTGTTCTGGATTTGTAATTGAGTTTGGTTGTTTGTTTTTGGGTCGAAGGAATGGCAAGAGAATGTCTTTTGTAGTGACAAAACATTCCCAGAAAAACGCGATAGAAACAAACCGGACGAAGGAGAAGCAGGGAGTGATTGGGAGGAACACCAGCAAGCGACAATAGATGACATACAAAATAGAACTAAAGGAAGATGTTGGATGTGCAAGAAAACCCTAGCAATACAAAAACATTTGCACACGCCAGACATGCTAACTTTAATTTTTTAAAAGTTTTTAAGTGTTTTGACCTTGCTTTTTAATTAAATTGATTTAATTGAGATTTAATTGGTTTAAATTTAAAAAACATTTTAAAAATGTTTCAAAGGATTATTTTTATTAGGAATATTTTTTAATTTAGTTTAAATTTTTAAAAAGTTGAATTATTAAAGTAAATTAATTATCAAATCAATAATTAGAAACAAGAAAAGGTTTAAAAAGGTTATCTATGATAATTATATTATTTTAGATAAATTAATATAATAAAATTATATTAATTAAGATGAGTTCCTAATTTCAAATTTTAAAGTAATTAATTTTCTTAATATGATTAAGAATAATACTTAAACTGATTCCCATTTTAATTTTTTTAAAAAGTTATTTATTAAATAAAATTACTTATTTTCAATTAGATTGAAATTAACTAATGAAATTGCTTAAAAGTTAAGAAAACTATTTTCTTAAGTAATTACAAAAGGGTTTCTTAATTAAATTTTATTTATTTCAATTTCTAAATCAATAATGAAAATAATTTCTTAATTAATTAAAAGGGTTTTATTTAATTTTGAAAGTGGTTTCCTTTGATATTAGAAAATTGTTTTCTAATTAAGGAAAAGTTATTTCTAATTAATATGGAAATGGTTTTCTAATAAGGGAAAAGTTATTTCTAATGAAGATTAGAAATAATTTTCTAATTGGATTAGAATATATTGCTTTCAAAATTTTTAAAAAAGGAGTTTTTCTAAATTATAATATGTAAGATTTGTAATCTAATAAATTTCAAAAAAAAAAAGATCTGTAATCTAACTGAAAATTGTTTTCAATTAATTTTAATTAAAAGAGTTAAGATAATTGGAAATATTTTTTAATTGAATTTGGAAATTGTTTAAAAACCAAATTAATTTTCTATTTGAATATGAATTTAATTTATTTAGAAATCAATTAATCTAATTTATTTTTTAAAAAGAGTTATTATTTTAGATTATGAGGATTAATAACTAGAATTAGACAAAGTTAGATATTTTATGCATACAATTTGATTTTATGTGCATAAATTGCAATTTTAATATACATATGATATATTATGCATATTAAATTTATGTTTTATATGTATGATATTTTTACATACAAATTTTTTGTTTGATTAAATTATTTAAGATTAAATCTCTTCTTAAAATATTAAGCACACATTAAGAACATGATTGTTGCCTTTCGTTGTTTTAAGAATAAACCAGAGTTCTATCTATTGTTAGGCTTATTGAGCAAACTCAAGGCCGCTTTAACCCGAAAATGTTTAATCTTATAAAGATGAATCCTACTTAACTAAATTTATATGATTTGGATGAACAAACTCATGATCATATGAATTTAGAGGTAAGGTTAGGAATAACATATAAGATGCATTTTGGCAAACGTTGTCACCTAGTAGATCTTGGAGTCACACGAGATGTGATTAATAAAGTTGTTATCTACATAATTTAAGTTTAGTTAGTTTGTTTAGCAAACTCAAAATCAACTAAAGTTAAATGGGATTGATAAGTGTGAATTTCATCGTGTTTTAGGACTTAGTTTGATATGTATTTAATTGTTAATTCAATCGTTTAGTATGTGATTAGGTTAGAATTGTGTTAGTTCGTTAATTATTTATATTTAAGTGTTTTTATGGGTTAGTACAAGTCTTTGAGCTTAAATATTATGTTTTTAAGGTACCTTGATGTGTTTGTTAGTGTTTTAGGCTCAACATCGAAGAACGGAGAAGTTTCAGAGACACTTAGGCTGAAACAACGACCTATGATCGTGGCACAATAGACCACGATGGTGGCCCATATGCCACGATTGCCCATATGCCACGATCGTGACAGAAGCCCAGGACATGGCCCATGATTGTGGCTTGCTTGCCTCAATCGTGACAGAAGACTCGGATGTGGCCCACAATCATGGCCTACATTGGGTAGACGTGTAGACACTCAAAAGCATCAAGTTTCGAGGGATTTTTCGGACCTTTTAAACCCCAAAAAAATCCTAAGGCTGCTCAGAACACAAAAAAGTATTTAAAGAAGAAGATAAAGAGGCATGAGGAGCTTTTGCATCAGCCACTTTTAGAGAAACCCTAGAGAGAATTATCGAGAGATAGAGAAACAGAAGAAAGAAGAGAGAAGAGGAGAAGTCGACTTGACGTACTTCCCAGATTAGGAGTTTCCCAATGTCGCTACCTCCTGTCATCCGCTCAATTTTGTATTTCCTGTTATTTTCAATTTTATTACTGTATAGAATTGGAATAACAGTTGATGCTAGGATTTTTTTTTTAAAAATGGAAAAATGAATTAATAAGGGAGTTTTACAGAGCAGATAAACAACAAAGGGTAGTACCCTTGACTAGAAAAAGTGTCAGACTTAAAAATAAAAGGAAAAGTTGGCTATAATGATTAAACGAGGGGACATAGCATTATAGATTCAGTGAGGAGGATAGTCTTGTGTTGCTTTGTTGAAGATTTTGGACAAAGATAAGCTCCCATATTTGTTGGAGGATCACAACTTTCAAGGTCTTGGTGGAAACTTGTGTGGTCGTAAATCTTTGGAGATTCCTTTCATGCCATATATTGTACACACTGACGCTAAGAGCTATAGTGTGAATCAGCTGATCAGTTTGTGTGTGAGGATTCTGGTGTCAAAGACGATGGAGTATGACTGGAAAGGAGTCTCCCGAATCAACCCATAGACATTTCATAGTAATATGGCTCTAGATATCTTCGGTAAGAGGGCATTCAAAGAATAGGTGGTTCCTAGATTCTTCATTTACCAAGCACATCGGGCAAGTTTTGTTAACCTGTAAGAAAGGCAGAAGATCAATAGTATTAAGTTTTTTTTGGACTGTCAATTAGAGAATAAAGGATATTCTCGATGTTAAAGTTTTGCACCACACTATCTTGAACCAGTTGACCTTGGTACCTTTCCTCCCTAGCATATTTCTTATATATTTGTTATTAAGTTGGTGCATTAGTTTGTCTTTCCTAAGAAAAGTGTCCGGGACCTCAGGATTTGGAGGTGTGCTTGGTTGTAGATGACGCAGTTATCTTGGAAAATGCGAAGAGTTATCTTGTATGAAGGAATGAGGCTTCGTATGCAGTGGGAGGATTGGAGCACCAGGATGTGGGAGGAAAGAGATCGGTTGTCCCTGGCTGGACCAATTGTCATACCAAAAGAAGATTAGTTTCCTATTGCCAATCTTGTTGAACACCTCCTGTTGGACCATATCTCTAATCAGGAGAAGTTTATTGAGAAAGTGTGAATTTGAGGGAGATCACTGTATTGCCCAAATACTTGATCCTTTAAGGAATAGGCATGTAACCATTTAATCCAAAGGGATGTT
Source organism: Erythroxylum guanchezii (assembly GCA_025629825.1). Classification (NCBI taxonomy): domain Eukaryota; kingdom Viridiplantae; phylum Streptophyta; class Magnoliopsida; order Malpighiales; family Erythroxylaceae; genus Erythroxylum; species Erythroxylum guanchezii. The sequence continues at coordinate 28,139,783 of JAOTAX010000198.1, read as the reverse complement.
TTATCAGTTAAGATCCATCAAAACCAATTGAGAATCAATGGTTGGCTGGTCATTTTGATGGAGCATAAGTTGAGGCCACCTTCATCTTTCGGGGTACATAAATCTATCCATTTAACTTTAGCTGCACCTGAGGAGCCATTCCGATGACTCCACAATATGACTCCACAATAAATTTTTAAGGATCCTGTCATAATTTAAACTTTACATTATGTGAGGACCCATAATCTTATATAGACTCTATTAAAATGCTTATTACCTAAACTGTAATTCTATAGATTTGAGCTTACATTCACTATCTTAAAATGTTGTCAGAGGTCATAAATGATTTAGTCTAATGAGGCACTTTAGAAAAGAAAATTGAGTTAATTTATAACTGAGAAATGAGGAAGATCATTAAAGATACAAGTTTGGTTTATAATGTATTTAAAAGAGTCTTTTTCTATGGAAGACAATAAAAATAATGGTAATGAGATTGAGAAGAAAATTGATGTTAATTGATCTAGGATATGCATATTAAATTTAATCCAAAATTTATTCAATTTAGAGTAAATATTTTGAATATCTTGAACAATGAGAGAAATGTTAAATTTATTATAAGTTTTATTCTATAATACTATATATCATGACCTTTCAAAAATTTATATTTGTGTACCCATGTTAGTGATACAACATAGTTGTTTTAAGTTTTTTCCTCTTTAAAAATTTATTGCTTAAAATTTTGATTTGGAAATTTGTGTAAGTTTTAAGAATAATCAAATGAAAATTCAATAAAATTTTGAAAAATATGATTAGGAAATAATTTCTTATTATTTTTAAAGGTTAAAAATTATATTTATATATATGTATAATATAGAAAGTAGATTAAAATATTTCTTCTTTTTTAGGATACCTAAAAGATATTCTTAACATATTGGTGAAGTCAATTTTAATATCATTTAATTTTGTTACTAATAGTATTGCAATATGATACATATATACATTTATATGTCGTGATTTATAATATTAAAAAAGAAGTTTAAGATACATTTGATATATAGTAGTAAAAATAAAGTTTAAGATATATTTTATAAATTGCTAAATGATAAGGAAATATGAAATAATTTATTCTTCATTTATTGAGAAATCATATACTCTAGATATATACAACTTAAGCTATCAAAGTAAAGGCGTAGATTAATTGGCAATAATAGTTTCTTTAAAAGTTAAAGAATAGTATTAACAGAAAAGATAATACATCATAACAAAAGGCCTAAATCTGGAGGGCTCTATTTAAGACTTTATCATGGTACTTCTTATAGTCATGTTATTTTATAGTTCAAATTATGATGTGATTCCATTGTATCTATGAGTCCATACGAAAACAATGTTACTTTAGTTTATTTAGGTTATAAAAATAAAGTCATAAGTGGATTAAAATATGGTGGTTACCTTAATATGTAATCAAATATGTTAATCAAAAGTCATAACACATCATAAAAAAAAAAGAAATTCTTGAATGATAGAGAAAAAGGGGATCCCTTTGTCGTTCCATTCCATTTAGGATTAGGAATAAGCGTAATCAGGCCCATTTTTTAACATATATATCTCCTTATTTGAGACTCTATTCTATTCACCTCTTTGGGCTTCTACAGGACTATCAACTTCTTTGGCCAGATCTTCCAACCTTTTCACAATTACAGTTGATTGTGCTCGCTCTTTAAGGGGCAAAAACTTAAGAAAAACTTTTAAAAAAATTTTATCAATAAAAACTTGTAAGTAAAAATAAATCAAGAATCTTTTAATGATGAGTGTTGGATTTTTAATTCTCATTTAGACATTTATTAATTACAAAATTTTAAAGTAAAGGCTAAGAATATTTGAAATTTAATCTGATATAAAGATAATAAAGTTGCTCAGTAAAGGATCTGGATAAATAGGCTAAAATCTAGTAAAGAACACAGACTTTATCAATGTAGGCCAAGTATTTGATAAGGGACCTGGTAAGATTACTGTAAATGGAAATTAGGTGTTGTTGCTTTCTTATGTAAGTTCATAGAAATAAGGAAGCTTTTGACCTATTAAAAGTTTTGTGCTTAAAAAAAGACACAAAAAGACCTTATCAAGATCATTTAAAGTAACTTTTTAAAGGATGATATGAATTTCAGCTACTTGATCAAAGTTCAAAGAGCTTCCTTAAATCCTTCAATAGCTTGCTTATACAAACATGGATAGCAAAATAGGTAAATTTCCATATTATCTCCATTTAGACAAGTTTATGCTTAATCTTGGATTTGTCAATAATTTTTATATTATGTTTAACATATAGCATTAGAGTGGTTTTATAATTGTATGACTTTAAACAGATTCTTTAACTTCTCCATCAGGAAACTAGAGAAATCAATAAATTTTTCTTAAAAAGATTCCATATATATTACTTGTTTTTTTTGTAAGAGTACTATAAGAAAACTATTGAAAGTTCCATTTTTAGTTATTTTTTAGCAAAAAATCACCAAGATCTAACAATAATTCACAAAAAAAACAACCATCAAAAGTTGCTAATTCTAATAGTTGCACGAACTACATAGGAGGTGAATGTCTCTTTCTCAAGAATAAGCAGCAGGCAAGAAGAAGGACAATTTAATGTAATGTGGGCTAGATTGCTAATGCATGTAAGCTCGAAACATGTGATACACATAAGGCTTATGCAACATGAACTATAAGTGTAAGGAAACATGAATAAAAGTCTAACACATATAACATATGTCTCATAAGGTAGGCGTGTCTCTACATGTCTAAAGTGTGCAATACACATTTAATGAGGGTTTGTATGCATCATGTGTTTGGTGCATACACCATAAGCACAATATGCCTCTAGTTTGATGTGTGACCTAGCATATGTAGCACATGTACAGGTATCCTCCACATACTCAGAATATAAAAAAACCTCTAGAATTTTATAATTTGCAAAGTAAACTCTCAAGTTATTTTGGATCAATTTTTAGGTTCTATAGATGGATAGAGTTAAATTTTTAAAATTTTTGGATTATTGCATTTGTAATAATTAAGTTTTTCACTCTTAAAAATTTTAATTTAAGTTTTAAAGCCATAATTAAGTCAATTTTCATGCAATTGACTTGAAATAAAGGAGGAATTTTTTTATTATCACATATAATTGATATTTATTGTATATTACAAGAATTATCACTTCTGAAATATTTTGTATTAAGAATTTTTAAATAAAGGTTCTTAATAATGTGTTCCAATACTATTATATAAAACTAAACAGGTCCATTAAGATATTGCACTATCTAGTGGTAAGTTTGTCGCATGTTTATGCCTATACAGGAAAATGTAAGGATAATAAATATATGTACTTGTGCTTGTGAAATTGTTAAATGCTAGTAAGAATAGATTCTTTTGCTTACATATTAGAGATGTCTTTGATTTTGTATTTGGCTATCCTACCCATAGGTGTTCACCTTATATGAAAATTTGATAAATGCATAAAGACATTTGTAGGGTATAGACATTAGTTGAGTGAACTATACATGCACAAATGGTATAATCATAAAAGTTATTGGTTTGTATACTGATCCATTTTATATGGAGATCTTATCCTTATATATTACATATATTCTTCCTATAAGTATTTCATGATATATTGGACAAGATGTTCATGATAGATTTTATTATTATTGTTATCCTAAATTTATGCTGATAATATACATTATCTATTTTGCAATCATTTTTTTTGTAAATAGTAATAGTATCACAATTAAAACCATGACTGGTTTTAATATTAAAAAATGAAAGCAAAGTGTGGAGTTTACCTTAGAGATGGCTGACATCGATATTTCCAGAATTAGGATAAGCCATCTATTACAATATCTATTAATTGAGATGTTAATATTAAAGTCTCAACCTGAGAGTGGTCAAATATGATATGTTATTTGACGATAAAGAAGTCCATACCTGACTATTTGTTCAGCAGAAATATTGAAACCATCATAGTTGAGGATATCCTTAATAATATGTCTTAGAGGTATAGAGTATCTTTTAATGATGAGATTAGTACTATTTTAAAATAATTATATTCCATGAGATACACAAGGGTAAGAGGAGTAAGGGAATATATTATTCAGATGGTTTACCCCTAGAGTAAGTTAAAAGCTTTAAATATTATTATTCATGATGCTTGTATTATATACCAACCTTTAATCCTTTAGAGTTTGGGATTCTTATTACTACTTACAATTCTTAAGTTGAAGCTTCCTTGATCACACATTATATTGTGGAAAAGGAAAAGTTAAAGAAATCTAGTCAAACAGCTTTGATTGCTACCAAAGGAAAAGCAAAGGCCAAATTTATAAAGGTTAAAGCCCATCCTAGTACTATGAAGAGCCCTACAGAGGTCATAATGCATATTTATTGTTTCTTTTATAAAAATAGGGGGCATAAAAAGTAGAATTGCTTAAAATACAAAACCTTGAAAGAGAAATAAGAATTATTAGGTAACTTTTTAACTTGTGTTTTTTATAAATATAATATTGATATAGCTATATTAAGTTCCTAGTGGATAAATAGTACAAATTATATTTATATTTCCTCCACAATTCAAGTACTCATATCAAAGAGTTAGCTAACTAAAGGTAACACTAAACTAATGGCTAGAAATAATGTAGAAGTTAATGTTGATTCTATTGGAGTTATATATTTGAATTTGGACACTTGTTTCAAACTTGTTTTATATAAAACTTTCTACATACTGTCTTTTATTTGGAACTTGACCTTTATATCACTCTTAGAGTAAAAAGGCTATATTTTTATAATAAAAAATTCCAATGTATTGTGATCGTTTAATACAAAATAAGTTGTTATAGCTTTCTTATAATTTAGCTTATATAGAATATGTATAACTACTAATGAGATTCAGGCTTCTTCATTTATTATTGAATAGTTTACTTGAATGGACTCCAATAAAGGATAAATCATACATATTATGGAATAAATATTGCGCCATATCTTTGGAAATAGAGTTGAGAGATTAATAAATGAAAACATTCTTCCAACTCTGGATTATGATGATCTAGATATATATATTAATTATTACAAGGGTAAGTGATCAAAATAAAGAAGAAAAGGTCAACTTAAAGTTCTAATTTATTGGAAATTATTCAATATGGTATTTGTGGCCCTTGCTCATTTAATATATGTAATTCCAAATATTCTCTAACTTCCGTTGATGATTGTTCATATTATGGTTATATATTCTTGATTAAAGAAAAGTCTAAAATTCTTAATAAATTTAAGATCTTTAAGATTGATGAGAATCAATTAGAAAATCAATCAAGATTATCACATCTGATTATGAAGTTGAGTATTTTGACAGTCATAAAGTTTTAGAATAAGAAAAGGGTCTTTTATTAAATATTTAGAATAATGTAGAATAGTCTCTCAATTTATTATGTCAGATAGTTCTTAACAAAATATTTTGGTAGAAAGGTGAAATCGCACCATAAAGGACATAATGAGGAGCACGTAGAGTAGAACTAACCTTTCAAATTATATTTAGGGTGAAGCCATTAAGATTTCTTTGTACATTTTTAATAAATTCCTAAGTGATTAATGCCAATGACAACTTTTGTACCTTAGAAAAGGTGGAAAGCGAGCCTCACTTATCACCATATATAGGACTATCCTGTTGAGTTTTATTTATATAATCTTAATGAAGATAAACTACATTCTCATTTCTCTCCTTTCTTTTTTGTAAGTTATTTTAACTATTCTAAAGGCAACATATTATTTTAACTATTCTAAAGGCTACATATTTTACTATAGAGAGGGTTGATCTATAATTGTGATGTCATAAACAACTAAGTTTTGGAACATAATGTCTATTATGAATCTGATCCTTCTCACATTTCAAATAATGACAAAGTCAATACAAGTGCTATTTCTTATCCTTCACCTATTCAGTTAGGGTTATTGGATCCTAGATCTAGTTCCATTTTAGTACAGGAGTAAGAACTAATCCAAGACAAAATGTGGTTTTTCTAGAACAAGATCAAGCTTAACTAGTTCAATTAAGAATATCTAATAGGGTGAAAAAAATTGCAATATTATCTAACTATGTAATATATTTGAGTGAAAATGACTATGATATAGGTCATGTTATGGATCCAATTACTTTTTCGGATGTTGCTTTCAATCCTCATATAGAGTTATGGTAAGATGAAATAAGGGATGAAATGTAGTCTATGAGGCATAATCAAGTAAGGAAGCTTATAGATTTACCTCATAACTATAAACTCATTAGTTGTAAATGGGTTTATAAGATGAGAAGGACTCCTAGAGTAAAGTTAAGTGGTTTAAAGACAAATTGTTTGCCCGAGATTTCACTAACAGAGAATGAATAGATGTTAATGTTCCTCTAAGGACGAATTTAGGATGAATATGGCAATAATAGCTCATTATGATATGAAGTTGCATAAGATGGAAGTCAAAACTACTTTCTTGAACATAGATCTTTATAAGGAGGTTTATATAGAGTAGGTTGAAGGGTTTTAGGTTCATAACAAAAGTCATATGGTTTGTAAACTGAGAAGATCTTTATATAGATTAAACACGCTTCCTTATAGAAGGACTTTAAGTTTGATAAGGTTATCACTTTATTTAGATTTGTGAAGACTAAATTTGAAAGATTCTTTTACTACAAGGTAAGGGGAGAAAGATTATCTTTCTATTCTTGTATGTAGATGATGTCATGTTTTATCAAATGAGTTGACCATTTTATTGAGTTAAGCAAATATTGGTTAAGTATTTTGACATGAAGGAACATGGTAAAGCATCTTTTCTCCTTGATATTCAAATTAATGAGGACATGTCTCAAAACCTTTTAGGTCTCTCATAAAGGTCATATACATTTACTGCAAAGGTTTAATATGGAAATTATAAATCTTGTGCATTACTGATCTCTTATGGAGAGATATTATCTTTTATACATTGTCAAAAAAAAAAAAACTAAAAAGAGAGTCTATATTGAATGTCCTTATTCTAGTGATGTTGGTAGCATGATGTATGCTCAAGTATGTAATATATTAGACACTACATTATTGCTAAGACAATTATATAGATATTAAGCTAACCAAGGTATAGACCACAAAAATGCAGTCAAAAAAGGTTTAAAGTATCTTTAAGGAATAAAGAATTTATTGACATTTAGGAAATTTTTTGAAAATTAAATTAATCCATTGCACTTGAGGAAAACTGGGTTCTAAAACATGAAAATGCACCCTTATTTACAGGTACTACACAAAATAAACACCAACATTAAACATTTAAAAACATTATAAATGTTAAAAACAAATAGCGCAACGTGTTTTACTCTCCTAATACATAGAGTTGTCATGTTCCCACATCACCTTACTTCCACTTTGCTTTGTTTGTAGCCTCGCTAGCTCCTTTTTATTATGCATCTTTATGAGCTCTAATTGTTATATGTTTTCATAGGTTTAGTTTAGCTGATGCATTTCTCACCTTCCTATAGTTTTGGAAACTATTTATCACCCATGTAAGCTGTATAGATCATATAAGTCCTCTTGATATTCACTGCATGTTAATGAATTAGATCCATATTATTCTCCATACGCTCGGATCCATATTAGTTAAAGTGGGAACCACTAATCAATTCTCCATGCTTTTGTTATCTAGCCACCGAAGCACTTAGATCATTTGTAAAGAATCAGTTGCTCCCTAATGCTTGATCCAGTGAATTCCAAAACTGCTTCTTTAGAATTCTCCTGTTGCTTAAATCACCTAGTATTCCTTTCTTTTCAAAATTTCTTGCATGTTTTTTTCAAAACTAATTAAGTAGGCAGCAAGGTTGTTTTTTTAGTAATGATATGATTACTTTGTATCCATAAAAGTATATTTGTGACTCCATCCATAGAATGTTCCATTGCATATGGTCCTTGACTAATTTTCATGTTGCAATAGAGTATCTACACTCAAAAAATAAATGGGACATAGATTCATTCATGATCCTATATAGAACATAAATTTCCTAAATTTGGAGAAATTGAAGTCTGTCCTTCGTGCTCATTTTGTTTTGAGAAGCCAACCATGGTAAGAAAGAAAGTCATGGCATAAGGTTATTGTTCCAAACTAGCTTTTTCCAAGTCATTTGAGGCTCCCTTGGTCTTAACAAATCTTTATATGTTTCATTTATGAATTTCCCTTTTGTATGGTCGTTTATCTATAGTAATCCATCATCTTTGTGTTAAAAGAATAATGAGGGATGAAATGACTTAATTCCATTGGATAATTTTTCCACTATTTGTGAGATCCTAAATCGGTTGGAGAGGGAAACGAAGTATACCTTATAAGGGTACAGATACCTCCCCCTTATAAACGCGTTTTCCACGACCTAATGAACAGGATCCTATCAGAACTCCGAGGTTAAATGTGCTTGAGTGAGAGTAGTTCTAGGATGAGTGACCCCCTGGGAAGGCCTCGGGAAAAGCAAAACCGTGAGGGCTTGGCTGGGCCAAGGCCCAAAGCGGACAATATCTGTAAGCGGGTGATCTGGGATGTTACAGGTGGTATCAGAGCCGGTACGCGAACTGTTGTGCCAGCTAAGCTGGGCCCCAAAAGAGGGCAGGGCCCTAAAGGGAGTAGAGAGTGTGAGATCCCAAATCGGTTGGAGAGGGGAACGAAGTACGCCTTATAAGGGTACAAATACCTCTCCCTTATAGACGCTTTTTCCATGGCCTAATGCACGGGATCCCATCAGAACTCTGAGGATAAATGTGCTTGAGTGAGAGTAGTTCTAGGATGGGTGATCTCCTGGGAAGGCCTCGGGAAAGCAAAACCGTGAGGGCTTGGCTGGGCCAAGGTCCAAAGCGGACAATATCTATAAGCGGGTGATCTGGGATGTTACACTATCCATCCTTAATCCATGCACTTAGCTTGAGCAAGGATTTCCCTTATAGTCTATATAGCCAGTGAGTTTCGGATTAAGGCACCATCCCCTGTCTAGTTATCATGCAATAAAAAGGTTGAAGAACCATCTCCAAATCTACAACTTATGTTTTATTCAATAGAGCTTCTCAATTTTAGCAATTGAGCTATGAACCCTGAATAAGAGACTTTGTTTCTTGTCAAGAGTAATCCTGAACCACCTTCCTCAAGGGGTTACACACTTTCAACCATTTCATCCTTTTTAATTGAATACTTTCATTCAGCATGCCCCACAGAAACTTTCTCATTAATCTCTCAATTTTGATTAGGTCTTTAAGGAAGAACATATGAGCACTCCAATAAATATGCATGGAATTCACAACGAATTTAATCAATTGTAGTTTGCACCTATAAAATAGATCCTTATTGATCTAACTTCCGAATTTCTTCTGAATGTTTTGAATCAAAGGCAACTAGTCCTCAAATTGTAGCTTCTTTGTAACCAAAGACAATCCCAAATACATTAGAGGGGGATTCTTAATATACAAGTCTATAAGAGCTTTTAGTCGCTCTATAATTTGATAGCACTATAGGAATTAATAATGTCGCTCTTATTGTAGTTGATGTCCAACCTATAAAGAGCTCTAAACTATTTTAAGGTTAATATCAAGCCTTGGACAGACTTAGCCTCAGCCTTTGAGAATAGCAACAAGTCATCTAGAAAGCATAAACTAGTTAGCTCAATCATTTTACACTTTATAACAAGCTATTGTACTAACTACGCTAAGAGGTAGTCTTTGGCCATACAATTTTAAGGTCGTAGCTAAAGACTAACTTTACCTCCAGCGTCCAACATTTTGTGGGTTATTTAAAACTATTAGCTAGGCTTAGAATATGTTACATTTTATATTCATAACTAAAAAGATTTGGGGACATCTTTTTATTGTGAGCTTTGTTTTCATAACAAAAGGCTGTTTGCTACAAAAAATATTTCGTAACTAAAAATATTTGGAGATGTTTTTTTTAAATTTTGATCTATGTTTTTTAGCAAAAGATTTTTAGCTAAAAAAAACATTTCGTAGCTAAAAGGATTTGGTGGCGCTTCTTAAAATGAAATTATTTTGGTAGCAAAATATTTTTAGTTACGAAACATTTTTTGTAGCTGATAAGGTTTGTTGAATTTTTAACTGTTAACTAATTTTCATAGCTAAAACCTTTTACTGCCAAATTATTTATGGCTAAAACAAACAGGTCCCTTAACTATCAGATAAGAAAATGAACTTTGCAGTTAAAAAGATTTTGCTACTAAAATTTTTTCATAGCACAAAAAGAGGAACAATAAAAATGATGTCATTTTGATAACCTAAAGACACTCCTCCTCTATTTTTATTGTCTTTCTTTGTCTTCTAGCATCTCCTTCATTTGTCTTATCTCCAAAGTGTTCTCTCTAGTAACATGTTTCCTTAAGTTTCTATCTTTGTCTTCGTCTTCGTTTGTCATTTGTCTTCATCTGTTTTTGGGTATGTTTTGTATAACTTTTCTCTCTAAGCTTTTGGCCTCTCTAGAGTATTTTTGGGCATGTTCTATAAAAATCCATTGATTCTATTGGTATTTATGTTGTGAAAGAAAGGGAGGTGTTAAATGGTTGCTACAATTTCCTTTCGTTTCTTGCGTGAGGTTAAACTTTCTTCTTTTACCTCCACAATACAAGGTCATGACTAGAATAAAACTGATTGAATGGTTTTAGTCACTGAATTTACATCTACAATTATTTTTTGGACTCTTTTTTCATATTGAATTCTTATGCTACTTGTTTATAGTTTTAAATCCCTGTGACCAACATCTGTGCATAATTTGATGATATAATTACAGGAAGGAATTACTAGACTATGGAGAGGCATAAATGCTAGTTTGGCTTTGGCAGTACCAACAATTAGGTTGAAACTTAAAGATAAAAGTCCTAACTGTTATGCTTTGATTTATCTAGATTATATGCTTACATATACTTTTTCTGATGGTGCAGATGGGTATCTACATGCCATATTATGATATGTTTCGAAATTAGCTAGAGGATCTTACTTCACCGTATCTTCTTGGCACATCATTATATGATCCTTTAGTACCTGGCTCGTTGGTGTGATCTTTACCTTGTGCAACTTGTTATCCCATTGAACTTACTAGAACCCACATATAGATAAAAACTATGCAAGTGAACATAAGGTTTTAAATCATAGAAAAGGGAAGCAAAGGGATAAAGTTTTTTAATTTCAACCTAGATAAAACAATGTTAGATTTAGGAGTATAAAAACTTGCTATAGTTAATATAGAAGATTCCAATTAACAACTAGATTAGTGTTTATCATGGTACTAGTCTCGTAGCAACATATATTTCCTTAATCTAGTTGAAAACTTTATGAGTTAAAGATTTTACATTTTAATGTTTGTTTTTGAAAATTTATTTATTTCTTTCTCTTTAAATGACATACTTGAAATTTGCATAATTGGAGGAATGAAAATTTAATATTGACAAAGAGCATATATTGATAAGTTTTACATTCCAAAGAGTAATAAAAAAGGAAAAATAATAATATTTGATGTTTTTATATAAAGCATTAAATGAAGTGTTGAAATTTGATATTTCCAATGAAACATCACTCTTAGTAGGGTTAGTTATACCCCTGCTACTATTAAATGAAACATAAGTAAGTCTTATTATAATTAAATAAAATTTTATTTTATTTAGATTTTGATGATTTTCTTAATTGGATAAGATGAGAGCGTTGTAAGATATGTGTTTTGTATACTTTATGTATACAAACTTGACTTTGGAAATTATCCAAAATATTTGGTCACATTATCTACTCTCTAATGTTTATGTTTTACATATATATGATGTAGTTTTGTTTCTCTTATGTTTGTATGACAAAACTAGCTACGTAAACTCATCATCTCATGCATTGTTTATTATTTGTTCATGTTTATCATAATTTTGTAACAAAGCCAACCATCATAAGTATATGCTTCAACATAAGCATTGGCTATACTTGATTAACAGCTCCTATATATAGCCAGATCATTTGAGGCTGCGAGTCAAAATAATACTTTGAGAATGTATATTGGATTATACCATCACTATAAAAGTGCTTGACATAAAGTAATATGCAAGAGTGATTTTGATTACAGGATAGATACATAAATTATAAAACTCCACTTGAGTTTCCATACCACTCCTTCACTCTCTGCAGAAGCTAAAAACCTCATTACCTATATATTTTATCCATAAGCATTTCCTATACCTAAGTGCCTTGATTGTAATTATGGAATATTCGATAATCATAACTTTCATTATTGTGAGATAATATTTCTGAAATATATTTTGTGATTAATATATACTTTGTATCACATCAAGAAATTTGTGATTTTGCCTTAAATGAGATCTTAATGAACTAATGGAAGGATTTTAGAGCACTAATTGTCTCTTAAGTATTATACAGAAATTTTTTGGAGAAATGCCATTTACTTGAATTCTTTATATGTTTCAAAAAGTTTAGTACCATTATCTATATCATAATTGACATGATATGTTTTTTTTTTCAGTAATATACCAATTGACTTGGTCTATAAATATACAATTCATGTATATGAAATTTGTGTTGAAGGCAATGAATGTTTATAGCATATGAGTTTAGAGAGTCCTAGTTAGTGAGTTTCATATTAAAGTGGAGAATAAAATTTCAAATTATTATGCATGTCATATGTCAAGTAGACAAAGAGAGTGTTTTGTGAAAATTGTGAGAGGATAGCTTTGAGAAATAAATTTTAAGTTTGCATGACCTAGCTAGCCTTTAGTACGTGAGAAATAACTTTAAGATGGAATTAGATGTTGTGGATATTGAGTACCCAAATGTTTCAAACTGTGTTAATAAAGGACTATGGAATGTCATTTCAAGTTGCATAACTATTATAGATCTTTTCCTTCTAGTGCGAAGGTACAAAGACATGTTCCAGAATCAATGTCTAAAGAAAATTAGAATAGTTTGTGTGATTATTGGGTTGAATTGAAAGTTTAGGTTTGTTTTCTTTGCCTTTATGTTTACTTCCATTAATCTTGTTAGATGATTTAGTGACTACGTTATCTTTTTTTCCTAATTTAGGAAATTTGTGAGAAGGCAAAGGTTAGTAGAGCAAAACTGAAAACATCTTATAATCAAGGGTCAAAATCATTTATAGTTGTCCGAAATGAATATGTATGATCTTTGTTTGCAAGTTATGTCAATAAACACTGCATTATTTCGTATATTTTTATCTCACAAAACAGAGTGAGAAGGAACTAAATGGACAAAAGTGTGATATGATTGTCCTAAATAAAGTCACTCACTATAAGGAATGAAAAGGATGGGTGTTAGAATAAGCAAAAAACAACTATGTAAGTAAAGTCTTTTATTCAATATTTTTGTTCATTTATTAATGTTCTAGAAAGTATTAATATTTAGATTGAAAGTTGATTTTCTTTCTTTTTTTAATTTTAGAAGAAGATGCAAGAGATATTAGAGAAATCTATGATTGAGGGAAATGAGCTCAGTGTGGAAGATATTTGTGATACAGTACTTGGTATATGTTATGGCTATATGAAAGGTCTCAGCTATGGCCCTAAGCCAAATGTTTCAACCTCAACATATAAAACAATCATTAAACACCTTCAAGAGGAAGACAACAAGTTTAAGGTTGCATTACAAGCTGAAGAAATAAAAGGACAAGAAACTCAAGAAAAATTAACAAAACATAATATGTTATTCAAAAGATTAGGTGGTTGGACTATGATAGAAATAAAGAGAAAAGTCAGGGGTATTAATTATATCTCCTATAATTTTTTTCTTTTAATTCTTATATGACTATAATTTAAATTTAATAATTTTTCTCTAATTATAGAATGGATGAAGATGTAACTGATGAGTGATTATGTTGTGAATGGTAAAGTTATGTGATGTTTGCTTTAATTAGAACCAAATGCTTTTGTATCAATACTTATAATAATTTTAGTTGATTTTAACTAAGTTTTTTAGACGATTATAAGTTCATCAACATGGACAACACTAAGTATTCATTCAAGTTATTCTTTAATATTTTTGTAATATGAGCATCTATATTTTGTAAACTGATCTCTTTATTTATTACTTTGTCTATAATAATTGTAAAAGTCATCATTACTATCTTGTATATGAATAAATGATCATCCTTTATTATTATATTATTTTTGTTGGAATAATTTAATAATATTTATCTAATCTTACTTTATTTATACAATGCTCAGTATTTTGAATTACTATTATTTCTATATGATTTAATTTTATAATAAATTCATAATAAAAAATATCAATACATTATATACAAAACATATTATTCAACATCATGGATTAAAAATGGACTAAAAGCATATCACAACATTAATAAAAACATAACAAAGAACATTTGGCTACGTCGTGAAAAAAGTGGCAAATAACATTTGGCTATGTTATATAAAACGCGACTAAAAACATTTGGCTACATTTCTAAAAATGTAGCTAAAAATCTTTAGTTACATTACAAAAAACATAGCTAATAATATTTAGCTATGTTATGAAAAACATAGCTAACAGTATTTAATTACGAAGATAAAAACGTAGCCAAAAACTATTGGCTACATTTTATTTTTGTCGTTAGTTATTTGGTACCAAATTTTTTCTGCTAAGTTTCAATTTTTGGGTACATTTTGTTAGTGCTTTAGCTACGAAATTTTTTTAATACTTAGTAGTTTTTTTCTATGATTTTTGAAAATGTCATCTATATTTGTTGATGCTTTGTGTGACAAAACATGAATGTAGCAAATAAATAAAGGTGATGTTTTTTAGGAAATTAGCTATGTCTTTTCTTCATAGCTAAAAGTCATCTTTATTGTAGTGACATATGCTATGGTATATGTAATTAGCATTCCTTAAAATATTATGCTACAAATTTTGACTCAACACCTGCATGCATAGAATGAATTAAGTTATGAGAGATGGGGCCTCCTTGTCTGAGCCTTATAGAACCCTTAAAAAGCTTAGAGAGGACTTCATTACTCAAGACATAAAGTGAAATAAGCCTTTATCTATTTCTTGAATGTTCCAAGGAATCCAAGAGCTTCCAATGAGTTGGAAATAAACTTCCAAGTAATGCAAGCAAAAACTTTATTGAAATCCACTTTTATTTCATAGTTTTGAAAATATTCTTTTCCTTTCGTAACATTTTATGAGTTCTTGTGCAATTAGTATATTATCTCCGATTTGTCTTCCTTGAAGAAAATCACCTTGATTATCACTTATGACTAAATGAAGCACAAACTTCATTTTATTTGTCAAATTTTGGAAATAATTTTATAAATGAAATTACTACAAGAAATATGCATGAAATCTTCATAGCTTGGAGGATTTGGAGCCTTAGGAGTAAGGCAAAGAAAAGTTTTATTTAGCTCTTTGAGTAGCACACCACTATCAAAGAATTTCTTAACAGTTTGAGTCACCATTGAGCCCACTTGAGGCCAAGCTTTATGGAAGAAGAATCCATTTATGCCATTAGGACTTGGAGCTTTCTAACCATTCATTTGGAAAATTGTGCTTCATATTTCCTAATCTTTAATAGGTTTGATGTTGGACCCCGAACTTTTCTTGGAGATTTGATTTATTAAATGAAAATTAAATAAGGAAATATAGTATGATTTCTTGAAATAAATGAAAGGTATAATTGAATTTACGAGCATTTGATGAGATGAAATGAGTGTTTTGTATATGAATAGTGTTATAGATGAAATTGTGCTTTAAGAAATTAATGAGAAAAGATTTGAG
>JAOTAX010000198.1:28109926-28120093 GCA_025629825.1 Erythroxylum guanchezii | reverse complement strand
ATGTAAAGGTAAAGAGTTAGTTTCAAAAATAATTATGGACTCAGTATTTACCTCCGAGCTAAAAGATATGTCCTTTGCGACTTCGAGCTCCTTCTCCACTTCTTCGACACAAACAATTCGTTGAGGGTTGACCTCAAAATTCTCAAGCTTCTCATTACTTTGCAAAGTATCCGCACAAACTTCAATTGGGTACACCTCGGGTTGATACGACTGCTTCTCTTCGCTTTGCGATTCTAGGCGATCAAGGCTTATTGCCATCTGACCCATTAAGTGTTCCATCCTCTGTTGCCTTGTTTTTGTATCCTGTTGAAATTGCAAATTGTTAGCAATAAGTTTGATAACAATTTCATCTAAAGATGCACCTGAACCATGTTGGCTCTCCGAATCTTGGGCGTTAGACCATGTGTTTTTTAGAAATTGCCCTCCATCCGTCTGGAATTGTAAAGTATTCTCTTGCAATTGCAACATCAACTCTTCCAAAGATGGACCGGAGTTATGATAGGAAGCTTCTGGTCTGTATGAAAATTGTTGTGCATCCTGCAAACTATCATGGAAGTAATTCTGATGATTATCCCATCCATAATAAAAGTTAGGTTGATCAGTCCAAACATTGTTATAGGATTGAGAATATGAATTATAAAAGAAATTACTTCCATCCATATCGAAATTATTTTAAAACGCAAAATAAAAAATGAAAAGATCACAAAATAACAGAAAAGAAATTGATCACGAACAAATATATACAAAACACCAATTAAATCATAAACAAAAACTAAAATACCACACTCCTTGGTAACAGCGCCAAAATTTGACCGTGCGTCGTAATGCTAGTCAAAATAAAATAACTAGACTACTACTGTAGCAGTGGCAAGTCTAGGTTGATCCCACAGAGAGTGTGTGTAAAGTTTATGAAATGAAATTAATCGGTGTTTAGGAAAAAAGGGGGCGGGGTTGGATTTTTAAAGAAGAAAATAAAATAAAACTAACTAATAAAAATAAATTAAAGAAAACATGCAATAAAATGATAAAAGTGAGAAATTCGATAAGGACCCAGTTTTTTGATTCAATCTCAATCTACACCCTGACTAAGCATATTTTATTAATTTGTTGTTCTTTAACCTCTCCTAGCAACTATTAATCGTGGGCTAAAAATTAATCCGAGTTTTTCCTTAGGTTTTGTTTAATCAAGATACGATCGTTAATTAAACTTAACCACCAAACAAACTAGAATACAATCTCTAGATTTAATTAGGCAGTAGTATTATGAATTAGGAAAACCGATTAATGAAGGCAACAACCACATACAATGTGTCATTTAACTTAGGTCATGTTATCCCTAATGATTACGAATCATTAGTCGCTACACATGAATTTTAACATAACAATTACGGATTATATCGAAATTCTAGCAATGGGTTTGAAATTAACGACTCAATGAACGCATTAAAATCATCAATTCACAATACCCAACGAGTTCATGCACAAATAACCAAACAATAACGAAAATCCGATTATTCATACACAAAACCCAAATCAATTAACATAGGATAACACAATCAATTCCTAATGAGAGAAAGAAACAACAAAATAATAATAAAATTACTTAACCCGGGTCATTGGAGTCGATGTCACCTCCAAACCGACGTCGGGATCTCTAGTCCTTCATGGGTCTTTCCTAGAAAAATGCGTCAGCGTCCATTCTAATCTCTACCCAAAAACCCTTTATTGCTGGCCCTCTACTGTAGCTGATGGGACAATTAATGTCCCTTTAGCTGGTCCAATGCCACTATAGCGTTGCCATCTTCTTCACGCCTCTTCTCGCAAGCTCCAGCTCCACGCCACCAAGCCACCAAGCCAAGCTGCAGATAAAGCTTCTCCACGCCTACACCTGATGTGCCTCCTCGCCTACATTTCCTCACTGTTGCCTATCATTGTGGCTTGATGTGACAATTTAATCTGCAACCCCCTTTCTAAATCCTTACTGTGCTGCTCCTCAAACGCAGCGTATGGGCGTTGCTTCAATGCAACAATGCTACGTTGCTACGTGAAACGCAACGCAACCACCAAACTTAATTCTTTTTTTTTAACTACTTGCATTTAAAATTTTCTTCCTCTTTGTCTTCCATTTTTTGTCTTTTAATTTTCTTTGGCTCACTCCATGAAGACAAGCGAGTATTGATCTTTGAAAAATGTCCCAAATGGGGTGCTTTTGACTCATGTTAATTTATTTTCTTCCAAATTGTACCTAAAATCACATATGAATTAAAGTGAATACCTTAAGTATTTTTATGTCAGTAATCGCTAAGTGTAAATGATTAAATATATCAACAATTAAACACATATCACATTTGTTATGGTATATGTAATTAGCATTCCTTAAAATATTATGCTTCAAATTTTGAGTCAGCGCCTGCATGCATAGAATGAATGAGTAATGAGAGATGGGGCCTCCTTGTTTGAGCCTTTGTAAAACCCTTACAAAGCTTAGAAGGGACTCTATTAATCAAGACATTAACTGTTGTAGAAGTGAAATAAGCCTCTATCTGTTTCTTGAATGTTCTAAGGAATGCGAGAGCTTCCAATAAGTTGGAAATGAACTCCCAAATAATGCAACCAAAAACTTTATTGAAATCCACTTTTATTGCATAGTTTTGAAATTTTTTTTACTTTCGTAACATTTTATGAGCTCTTATGCAATTAGTATATTATCTCCAATTTGTCTCCCTTGAAGAAAATCTTGTTGATTATCACTTATGACTAAATGAAGCATAAACTTCATTCTATTCAAATAGTAGGTGCTTACTACTAGGATTATTAGAGAGGATTTGTTAAATATGTATTATTTTGCCCTTAGCATTCAACACTCTTCGTTTGGTATTCAACCCCTTTAGTTCCTACTTAATGCCCTTCAATTTTTGAACATAAATAAATATTCTAGTTCCTCAGGGACTAGTTCCCATTCTTTTAGAGATACCATCCTGAAAAACTTCATCAAGAGTTAGAAAATTGTAGATTCTAAATAGACACATTCTATATGCCTTTTGAAACATAAAATCTACTTTGGTTGGCATATGATCTGAAAATAGAGGATGTATAAATATTGCTTTGCTTTCAAGAAATTTGTTGAGCCATATGAGATTCACTAAAGCTCTATCCAACTTTTTCCTAAGAAAGTACCTTGATTCATGTTTACTGCTCTACGTGAATCTATTACCTTGATATCATAAGTCCACCATTTTTAGGCTTTATACACAATCTTTGAAGTTTTCATTGTAGCCTTTGAAACTTGAATGGCTTTCAGCTTCAGACCTATATAAGATTGAATTAAAATCTCGACTTATCAACCACAACCCCTAGTAGTTAGCTTATATTTATATCAGCCTTTCCCAAAGCTTTTAAAAGTTAAAGCTAGAACCATAAACTATAGAAGCAAAAATCTTACAATTCTCCTACAAAAAACTTTCAACTATATGGATTACCAGATAATAAGTTTCTAGCTCCTCCACCTTAACAAAATTATTATTATAAGGCAAATTAATTCTCACAAAAAAGTGAAGTTGATGGTTTGAGAAGAAGCTTCGGTTGGAATCCACAATTCTCAACTTATTCAAAATTTCAAATCCTATCTTAGTTTATAAAAGATCCAATAATAAAGATGGTTCCTTATAGACAAAATTCTTTAAAGTTTGAATCTTACTAGGGTAATTTAATTTATGAACATTCAAACAAGAAATGTCATTTTGCTATATTTTTACCTTTGGAGCTCTTGCTCCTATTACTTCTCTCAGACTTCCTTCTCCTAACATATTGGAAACCTCCGTTATTAGTTTCCATTTCATCATTTACAACCTACTTCTACTTTATGTCTCCTTTGAGTTGAGGAGTTTTAAGTTACTTCTCATCATTTTCCACCTTTTAACCATCATCATATTTTCAATCATGTCCTTGTTATGCGTTTCCTTATTAGCATTTTGAGGAGGACTTTAAAGATCTCCATTTGTAAAACTCACCTTCATAACTTAGTGCAAGCTCCTGATCTCCCTTTAATTCCACCTTATCCCCTTGTTCCTGAAGCACCATTAGTTCATATAATCTCCCCTCTTAAAGGATTTACTTGTAGGTTTCCACTACTAACCTTAATTCTTAAAGAATGGCTTCCAATGGTATTTAGCTATTAAAGAGCTTATTATTCTTACTGAACTACATGAGGGTTATGAAGTTGGGGAGCTCTTTAAATATGTCCACACTTATATAAAGCCTTGAAAACTCTATTGTCCTTCTCCTTTCCATGTTTTCTTCTATGCATAGGGATTTTCCTATAAAGCCCGATACCATGCTCAAGTTTTTCGTCTTTAATCTCTAAAAGGATGATGTTCATATTGACACATAATAGTATACTTTTGTCTTGCTTAATCCTTTCTAGGTCAATACTAGGTTGTTAAGTTTGAAGGAATATTGGAAGCTGGCCAAGATGTCAAAGCCCTTTTTTCGCTATTTTTAAAGTTTCAACTTGGGAAGTGAAGTTGAACAAAACCAAGTTATCTTAAGAGAGTAGCACCTCTACAAGACCTCAATTTCTCCATTTCTTTTGTGGTCAATTGTAGATTATTGGGAATGGAGTTCATTACCTGAAGAAGAATCCAACCAATGAGGATTCCCAATTAGTGGCTCTTACTATAAGTATACCTAGCTTTAGAGCAACTATTAATCATCTCTCATTTTCTTTAAGTTGACATTAGTGTAAGGTGAGGTCTCCTAGATCACCCAAGACCTACTTATCACTTATTGACAACAGTGCATCGTAACGTTATGCAAAATAAACTAGACCTACTATTATAGCAGTGGTGAGTCTAGGTCAATCCCACAGAGAGAGTGTGTAAAGCTTTCAAAATGAATTTAATCGATGCTTAAGTTTGGTGGGGGGTTGGTTTGGTTTTGAAATAAGAAAGTAAAACAAAACTAACTAATAAAAGCAAATTAAAGAAAACACGCAAAAATGATGAAAGTGGTGAATTCTTTAGGAGTCCGGTTCTTTGATTCAATCTCGACCTATACCCTAATTAATCATATTTCATTATATTGTTTCTCTTTTACCACTCCTTGAACTATTAATCATAGGTTAATGATAAGATTTATTAACCCTAGTTTTCTCTTAGGTCGTGTTTGATTAAGATATGATCGTTAATTAAACCTAACTACCGAATAACCTAGGATATAATCTCTAGATTCAATTGGGTAGTCGCACTACGAATTAAGAAAACTAACAACCACATACGCTTGAGTCATTCAACCTAGTTCATGTTATTTTTAATGATTATGAACAATTAGTAGATACAAATGAATCTCAAATATAACAATTACGGATTATATTAAAATTCTAGATATGGGTTCATACACAAACAATTGAACTATACAATAATACGATCATTTATACATAAAACCCAAATCCATATGCATAGGATAACATAATCAATCCATAAGAAGAGAAAGAAACAACAAATATAAGGAAGAAATGCTTAACTGGGTCGTTGGTGTCAATGTCACCTCCGAATTGGCGTCAAAAAGCTAGTTCTCCATGGGTCTCTCAAGGTTGAGAGCTTTGCCCCTTCTTCTAATCTTCTCCCGAAGCTTCCTCTTTCTCCCAGCCGAAAACAGCGAAAAACTTCATCCTTTTGGTTGTCACCAATTTGTTGCTTTTATACGAAAAAATTAGGTTTTTGGTGAGGTGGCATTATGTCACACCCGTGACATTCTCATGGCTATAAGACCCTTCTCACGGTTATAAGTGGTGTCTCAAAGTCGTGAGACACCTTGTCACAACCAAGAGTCAATGCTCACGCTGTGACAAGTCAATGGCATAGCCGTGAGTCCTTTCTCCTTGTTTTTTTTTTTTTTGTCTTTTTCTTACTCCATCCTTCATCTTCTTTGTATTTTCAGCATGTCTCATCTTTCATGGCATTTTCTTTCTTCTCTTACTTTTAATCTTCTTCTTCTTCCTTCATGAAGACAAGTGAGTATGAATATTCAGAAAATGACTCAAATATAGTGCTTTCAATTCATTTTAGCTTTTTTGCTTTCGAATTGTGCCTAAAACCACATAAGTTAAAGTGAGTATCTTAAACATTTTCATAGCAATAATCACTAAATGTTATAGAATAAATTCATAATCAATTAAGCACACATCACTTATGTACAAAGCTTAGATCAAACAAGAGGTAGGATCCCTCACCAGTATACTTAGAAAGTTATCCTCTCTAACAGTTGAAGACTTAACTGAGAGCTTAAGGATAATGGAGGAACATCACTAGTTGTAGGGGTAAAGTTAGCTCATTTTTATAGGTTTGCATGTTTTTAAAGGGAAGGAAACAACTTTTACAAAGCAGGTTTTGAAAAGGTATTGCCTAAAATGAAAAAAAAGTATGTTCTAGATGGGAACCAAAAAAAAAAGGACTAAAATACCCCAATATCTGAGGAACTAGTTGAAGAATAAGAAAGGTGTGTATAAGTAACAAAAGTAGGATAACTTGAATAAAATAAGGGGAGGGAGGAAGAATAAGCAATAAGACTATAAGATTAATCCATCAGGAAGCCACTTCTAGTGGAGAAAAGCTTAGATCGAGGGAAGAGATTATTGGCTATACATATTCATAAAATTTTAATATTAAAAAAGTTAAGAGTTTAGACTTGATTATTTACACATATTCAAAATTTTCTATGTCTGGATGATAGGAAGTCTATATCAGGTTATAATTTTATGTTAGCAGATGGTGCCATTTTATAAAAAGTGACAAACTGACACTTGTGACCTATTCGACTATGCATGTAGAGATTATTGCATGTTATGGGGCAGTTTCACATGTAATTTAGTTAAGAAACTTGATTTTTAAAAATATTTGTAGATGATTTAGTAGCTAGATCCATTCAGTTGTACTAGATAACCTTTTTGTTTTATTGTTTAATAATAACAAAAAGAATGTCACATGATATAAGCAATTAGAGGTCAAGTATTTGATTATTAAGGAGCTTGTACATAATCGTGACATCATAGTGGAGAATTTTGACTAAGTATATGTTAATTGACTTGCTAAGGAACTTTGCCTATTCATTTTGAGAGACATATCCATAGAATGTGTCTTTTGAAGTTCCTTGACCTTATTAGCTAGGGTTCATTACATTTTTGTTCTTGATATAGTTAAGTTATCATATTATAACAACATACGAGTTGTAAAAATATAATGGGGCATAAGTTTTTAATCACATAAAAGTTTTTCTAATGGGTTTAACATTTAGTAAAAGAAAAAAATTATTGTAAAGTTAAAGAAATTGAGACTGACAAATGAGATATGGTGCATTACAATCATACAAGTATTATTATTGTTTAGTATGCTTCATTTTCTCAGTCGTATTAGTAAGGTTATTAGATATTTTTTATTATATTATATTTATGTGATATATGCTTCCATAACCTTATAGTATTGAAAGTCCTATGGGACCAAATGAAGGATGTTCGTTATCTTTTGATCAAATGATTTTAAAGGTCAACTAATACAAGTTTTATGTTCGCAAGCTTAATTATTTTCTTTATTTTATATATGCAATAAATGCAATTCATGTAAGGGAAGAATATTGAAATTCTTAATTTCCATCTGGACATTTATTAATCATGATTTTTTAAAATTAAGGTTAAGAATAATTAAAATTTGATTCGGCATAAAAATAATAAAGTGACATAATAAGGGATCTGGTTAAATGAGCTAAAGTCTAGTAAGGAAGATTATTCTTATTAGTATGGACCAAGTACTTATTATGTCTGTCATGGAGGGCTTAATAAAGTTATTATAAATAACCAAATAAGTCTCTTGCTACCTGTTCATGTACGTTTATGAAAATAACGAAACCTCTAGTACTTTAAGAAAGTCACATAAAGACCTTGTCGGGACTGTTTGAAGCAGCTTTTATTACTGACGATTTGAAACTTCCAACTGCTTGCTTAAAGGTCGAAGAGCTTGTTAGCAACTTGCTAACGTGAACATTGATAGTAAAGCAAATATTTTTCACATTATCTCTATATATATAAATTTATGGTTGATATTGGGTCGATCAATAAAATTCATATTACATTTAGCAAAGAAGTGAACCTTGTAATCTATATTCTTGGTTTCACTATCTTTTATAATATTTGAATATTTCAACTATTTATTTTTTATTTTTGGACAAATACATTATAACTATAATATTTTAAGTTAAGGTCGAGTCTTACGTAAGGCTATAGTTCTTGATGGAATAGAACGGAACGGAATGGAATGGTTTTTAATAGAATGGAATGGTTTATCATGGAATGGAATATAAATTGATGTAATATTAGAAAATCATTGTTTGAGAAGGATAGAAGGATTTATAATGTAATATAGTGAAATGTTGTTTGGATGAAGAGTTTATAATGTAATATAGTGTAAAGTTGTATATCATTTTATGTTACATCATAAACTTCTCAAATTAGAGGTTTTTATTTTTACTGTTTAGAATGGAATGAGATATAATATGAAACTCTCCTCTCTCATTCCATTCCATTCCATTATAAAACCTCCTTTAAAATGATGGAATAATATTACATTCCATTCCATTCTATTATAAAACCTCTAACCAGATATACCCTAACAACTTGATTCTTGATAATAAGCATTCAAAGTCTTGTGTCTCCTTTTTGTTTTGTATTGAGCAATGTATAGACATTACCAGCAATTCTTATATAACTGATAATAAATCCCAAAGACCTGTTGTAGTAGCCGCTTATTTTTCTAGGTTATAGAGCACACGAGAAGAATCGCTCCTTCGCATTTATATACTTATATAAAAATAGATAATTCTCATTAATTGCATAAACAAATAGAAAAGGAAAGAATAAATGCATCAAAACATTACCTTGCACCTGCACCAATCTTTTTCAAGTAATTATTCATTCAACAACATTAATACTTTTTAGTTTATATACATATAAATCTAGGATGGCATTATTGGGCGCACACCAAAGCCAAGAGAGAACACAGTAGATAATCTACATCTGGTTGTAGATATAAAAACGCAACAACCTTTCCCTTCACTATATGTACTTACTGTTTATGTCGGAATCTAATAATAATCAAGATTGGAGGATCTGTCTCAGGTACTCACTTTCAATCTTAATTAACTTTTTCTTGGAGCAATTTGGTTCACGCAAATGCGATAATTGAGATTGATCTACTGTCTTGGTAAATCTGGCGGGGATTTTTGTTCTGATCTATAATGGTGTCGAAGCAAATCTTGAAGGAGCTCAAGGATCCTCCTACCTCCTATAGCGCAAGTGATTTCGCCTGACTTCTAACTCCTTTGACTTTGTTATTTCTCCATATTTTCATACTTTGTCTTGGATTTCATGAAATTCTTTTACTTCTTGTGATGGTTTTGTTCTACTTTTTGTGATAGTTTTGAGAGTACTCAAATGGAAGTTCTTGTTTCTGTTTTTTGTCATTAGTGTTTGGGACGAAGATGTCTACACTAAATAGAGAAGGTTTCCATGAAGATAAATCAATTTACGAGTTTGTAATTACAAATTATGACGCTAAAAATTGTTGTTAACATCAGAATGTGTTGTTGCTATTCAATACCATGCTTGGTTGTCTTGAAGTTGTGGAGGCCATTCTTTCTTACGGTGACTGTATGCTTGGATTTGTTTTTACTTTCTTATATCTTCACTGAAGATAGACTTAAAATCTTTGGTGGTTAACTTTTCACCGTGATCCCTTTTGCAATCCTTTTAGAGATTGATTTTCTTAGCTGATGCTAACTTTATGTGGAGCTTAAACACATTGGGTTACTATGCATGGCATAACAAATATTGGGTTCTCACTATAGGTATCCCTATATAGCTTTTCTTTGAAAGCAATGTAGAGGAAGTAACCAACAACGGATGTTGGACCCCGAACTTTTCGTGAAAGATGAGAATTATAGAATACGAAATTTTGGGTAATTAGTCACGAGTTAAGGACTAATGAATGACAATTTTTTTGAACCAAGAAATGATAAACAAGAGTAGAGTAGGGAATAATGAAAATGGATAGATTCATGATTTGCTATGGTGTTTTGGTGGATAAGAGATTTTGAAATAGAAAGAATTAAGGTGAAAGTTAT
>JAOTAX010000198.1:28022241-28043973 GCA_025629825.1 Erythroxylum guanchezii | reverse complement strand
TATATATATATATATATATATATATATATATATATATATATATGTATGTATGTATATGTATACATATATATATATATATATATATGAAAAATAAATTAGTTCACTCCCTGACAATGACGTCAAAATTCTTGATGCACTTCGAACACATTAAAAAATAAAACCTAACTCTGCATAATAAATTTGAAGCAGCAGTGAGTAGGGATCGTATCCACTGAGAGTGTGTGTCTACCTTTTGTAACGAGTGACTCAATCTTTAGGACATGGGGGTCTGGTTGGATTCGATTAAGAAGATAAATTAAAATTGAACTAATGAAAGTAAACCAAAACAAATAGTGGAAAAATGATAAGATTGACAAATGAGTTTATAATCCAATTCTTAACTTAATCTCGAATTTCACACGAATGAGGACACTTAATCATCATATTATTCTCTTACCTCTCTTAAAAAATATTAACCGTATGTTAACAATAAGCTATATTAACCTAGTTTCCTTTAAGTCATATCTAATCAAAATAAGCTCTTTAATGAGGTCTAGCTATCAAACAATCAAAAATTTTCTAGATTTAGAGTTACAACTGCATTATGAACTAGGAAAAGAAGTTAATCTAAGCAACAAACACACAAGCTTAGGTCATTTAAACTATGTTATATTATCCCTAATGATTCACAACCATTATTTTACCACAAATGAATTAGAGTTACAATGATTACATATTGTAATCTAGATTTTGGGAATGGGTTCACATATAAACAATCTATTGAAAGTGTTTAAATCATTCGTACATCAATCCCAAATCATTAAGCAAAGAATAACAAAAAAAAAATTCTAAAGAGAGAGAATAACAATATAAAATGAGGAGATGCTTATAAGTGTTCTTCTGGCTCGATATCGCCCTTAAACTAAAAGGAAGAGGGTTAGTTCCTCATGGATCCTAAACAAAGTAAAAGTTTTGCCCACTTTCGTGCATCTAAAACCCTTCCTCCTTTGTTTGGCCACTTAAACGTACTTTTATAGTAAAAATTAGGGTTATAGGAGATATATGACTGTGTAACTAACTGTGTATGTCATTTTTTCGAAACTCATGAACATGCATGGTGCTAATGAGATAAATAGGGAACTACATAGGGTGTAACTAATTGTGTAAGGTGTAGGAGAGTCTAAAATTGTGTCTTTGTGATCCTACACATTTTCAAAGAGCTACAGGGTCCTATACATGGCCGTGTAGGTTACATGAACTTCATTCCTTTCATTTTTTGTCTCATATTCACCCTAATTCATCTCCTTTTTATTCCACAAAGGCAAATAAGATCGAAAATTAAGAGGATGGCTCCAAGGATATGTTTTTAGCTCATTTTGGTTCTTGTTCCTCCAACTTGTACCAAAAACAAAATATGCACCAAAGTAAGTGTATTAAACACATCATAACATTAATCACTAAGTATTAGGTAGTAAATATATAGTTAATAAAGCACTCGTGGGGACTATCACCCATAAGTCAATCACAACATCTAAAAAATCACATCAGCTAAGTCCTCTAACAATGACTCTATGGTAGTTGGCTCAATCCCTTTATGATGCTCAATCTCCTAATCAGACATTAAAGTTGCAAGCTTGGTCCATCTTTAATCCACTGTCACTACAAGATCCTCAATGTACTCAAGTTTTAGCTCCATTAGTGTTGGCTCTTCGTGAGGCTTTGTATGTTCCTTAGGTACTATATGGCCAGGTTTAAATGGAAGGGATAATGGGGGGAGGATCTCAACACCTAAGTTTTGTACTAATATCACTAGTATATAATTTAATTTATTGCACATACTACATATATGTTGAAGTGGGTAGTGGGGTTATTAATGAGTGGCTCAGATCTTGGGTTGATGTCATTGCTCTCTCCTATTCCACACCCCCAGTATCCTCTTTGAGTGCATGGATGTCCTTCACTACTCATGGTGGTGTGCCAATTAGAGAAAAGTGTTGGCCCCATGCTTCGAGCCAAAGCTCTACCATCTTTATTACCTGCAAGATGTCTATGGTAAGTTGGATGGGATTTTAAACAACTGTTAGCTTACAATTGTTATTAGTTTTATATAAAAAATTTCCTACTACAAGTATATAGATCATAACTTATAGTATAAAAGGTATTGTTCCCACGAGGATTAATGAGTCACCTAATAACCTGAATGCAATTTGTCTAAGGTAATAAAGATTGAATAAATTGAATTAAAACAAATACTAAAACTAAACAATTGAATAATTAATACAAATAAAGTAAATCAATAAAGGAAGCTTAGGAATTATTCTATCCTTATTTTATCGTCCCTTATTCTTGTTGATTCAATTTATGATTGATCCTATATATCCTAAGGTTTTAATTACCCTCTCTCAAGATATAATCAAGTAATCCTAATTGAAATCGATAATAATATAATTGCAACTTCTCGATTCACTAAACTACTTCTAACTATTCAATTAAATTTAAAGCAATCCTAAGGATAATTAATTCATAATTAATGTCTCTCTTCACTTATTTATTAATCTAATATTTGCAGGTCTATTAATCTACTAACTCTCATTGCGCACCTTAACACATATGACTTGATTCAATCTCTCGATTTATTACCAAGTTTCAGCATAACAAATATTACAAAGCATTAATATCTATTGAATTCAACAAGAATAAAGTTAAAGAAAACAATTCAAGAACAATCCCTAATATGGATTTAGAAACCCATAACCATGTTCATTATCCTAATAATCTAAATCAACATCCAAGAAAATGAAATACATGAAGAGAAAAGAAAGAAAAATAGTTTGGTGTCTTGATATGGAAATCTAAAAAATCTGGAGTTGCTTTTGATTTCTTCGCTTTGATCTCTTTGATTATGATGTGCAACCTCCATTTTGGTGTTTTTCTTTGACTTAAATACTTCTTGAGGCTTCTAGAGTTCTTTCTAGGTTTTTCTATTTAATTTTTTTGCAAAAATAGGCCCAAAATTTCAACAATACAAAAATTTTGCGTGCTAGAAAACAATCACAATCGTGACTCCTACCTTATCCATAATTTTTGTGACTATTGTGCATGAAGTCATTATAGTAACAAAGAGGGGCTTCATGCAACTGTTCCTTATGTATGATAATGCAATTTTGCATGATCCTTACTTCTTCCATTCTTTAAGTTACTCCTCTTTTCTTCAATTTCCTGTTTCCACTCACTAACAAACACATCAAACACAACTTAAAACATAAAATTAAGATCAAATCCTTGCTCTAAAACATTCAAACAAGTAAAACGCATAAAAATAGTAACAAGAACACATTTCTAAGTTCTAAACACATGATTATCATCAAAGAAAAGATTTAAAAACACACTCAAACCTCTAGAAAATAAACTATAATAAGCACCTATCAACGCTTATCATTGGTCGCTCTCAATCTCCTTCTTAGTTAATTGATAATGAACCTAATGGTGATCACAACAAAATTAGAGAGATGCAAGTAGTCTCAGAGGAGCTAAATGAAAGCATGCTCAATTTTTTTCGCACTCAATAACATATGAGTGAATAAAGATAGAACTAGACAAGTTACTAGATATGTGATATCATGTCAAGCACATAAAAAGAGAATAAGCAGCTTGTGAAGATATTGCATTAATGGAAATTGAAAGCGGAAAG
Organism: Erythroxylum guanchezii; assembly: GCA_025629825.1. NCBI lineage: Eukaryota > Viridiplantae > Streptophyta > Magnoliopsida > Malpighiales > Erythroxylaceae > Erythroxylum > Erythroxylum guanchezii. The sequence goes on along the minus strand of JAOTAX010000198.1, from coordinate 28,040,303 downwards.
CTTTGGATCTTGTGGGTGAATAAGGATGCATCAAGGCTATAACATCCTAATAATCGATGGCATAGACCTCCAATACTCCTAATCAATTTGAATACTAATGGGATGTATGATGCAAGCGTAATCCTTGATATAGAGTCCATCATGAATTCCAAATAAATCTAATTAAACTAATGAAGAATGCTCCCTAGCCAAAACTACATAATGGAGCATTATCCCAGGAAGTCCTATTTTCATTGACTTGGACAATGCATATAATCACAAACACTAGCTCCCAATACACCAATTCTCAAGTATCAAAGAAATTTTATCTCCTGTTAAACTCTATGGTCCTTTGTATCCAATCCTCCAATTGTAGCTCCCTTAATACACTCAAGTCAATATACTATAGTGGTTTAATTTTCTTTTTAGCAGATACTTAGTCATTAAGTGTAGGATTGGATGCTCTGGCTACTCCATAAGTGACATATGTGATGGAATATTTGTTGTAGGTCACTACTATAGCTCAAGATTCCTAGCAGTAACTACAAGTATGGTAGAAACAATATATCTTGGTCTCTTATAACGAGGTTACTCCTTCACCTAACTATGTTGTACTATTGGTGCTACTCATATAGTCATGACCAAACTTCCTAAGAAATTAACAAATCAGGTCCCATTAATGATATATATGATTTCTTTTTAGCAAAAGCAAACAGTGAAAATAAATATGATGTTGCACCAAACCTCAAGTATATGGCAAATAACGATATAATAACCATGAAAATGTTAAAACTCCCTTATATGAAATTATTAATGAACCATATAACCTTAAAGAATGATTTAACATCATAGTAAATCAATTTCAACATTTAACCTCCTCCTACATTGATACATAAACAAAACTATACTCCTCACTCTATAATACCATTTAACAACTGAATAAATTATTTCATCAAAGTTCCTTAAACCCCTAAAATGAACTATTTTTCAATCCAGAAACAAAATGAGTAGATGTAAGGATATATGGCATCCTCATCCAAGCAAAATAGGGATAATAACATGAAATGCAAAGAGGACATAATCACTTGATGCAATAAGATTCAAAAATTTTAAGTCAATTTACCTTAAGATCATTTTAATGACAAACTCATCCTTAAGAATCTAATAACCCAACATAACATAGAATATAGATAACAATGAGAAACTACTCCTAAAAAGTAAATAAACATTAGGCCATTCCGAAACATTGCATAATTAACTAATTTCACCCCATAAATAACTCAAATATAGCTTCAAATCATGAATTCAAGCTATACTTTATCCAACCTAAACATAACAGACTCCAGAATCTCTAGAGATAGCGGATATTCGTTAAGCTCAAACCCCAAGACACAATCATCATCCTCAAGCAATCCATAATTGATGTTTTTTTTAGAAATCAAAAATTCATTCATTATAAAAGAGAAGTTACAAAATAGGGGGAGGATCTCTCCCACGTGAGAGAAACCCTCTTAAAACACTGGTTTCAGACAAATACAAAAACGACAACGTATCTAGTCCAATATTTAATGACACTTCGTAAACAATTAGGGTAAAACTAACTTGCCCTTTCTCGAATCTTCGCATCATTTCTCAATTAGGGAAGGTGAAGTCGATTCTGGAGGCTAGGCGATCGATGGTTCTAGAGCTACTCCCACTCAAATCTTCGTACAAGAAGCACAACATAGGTATCAAACTCAACAACCAAACTCTATAATCGTTTAGGGCATAGCTAATCCGAGTTCATCTCATTGGGATTTGATTTTTCTTAAAGGACTTCAGAGGCTAGCCAGAGAGGGAGATCGGAAAGGAGATTTCATCCATGAAAAAGGTATCCAGTTCAAAGATTTTGAAAGCTTCCTTTTTTTCTTGAAACCTCCACTAATTAAACATTAATTCGTTAATGACGGGGATTTGGATGGATAGCATGGATCTTCAAGCAATGCTCAATCCAGAAAGAAGAAGATCTTAGTAATTCTAGGTGAGTCCAGATCTGAACTTTCCTTAGAGACTGTAAAAGAATAATCTGCTTGTTTAAAGCATGAGAACTGTTGTGAAGAACTGTTTTTGGATTTCATTTCTGCATGTGTGAACTAAGTAATAAGAACTTAGGAGAGATCAGATAGGTCTAGGGCTATATTCTCCATACAAGGGCCATTCTCCTGCTACATTGTAGCTTTAACTGATTGATGATCAGTTGCTCCCTTATGCTAGCAGTAGTGAGTTTTATAAGAGGTGTTAGTGAAGTATATTTGTCTTTAAACCTTCTACTATTCCTCTCATTCCATATTACTTGAAAACATGTAGCCCCTAAGAGTAATATAATAGCCCTATCATGTTTAGAAATATACAAATTAGGTCATTCCTGTAGGATATCTGTGAGTCTTCCATAGATAAAACTAAGGGCACATAGAGTAGAAATTTTAGCCCAAACTTCTCTGGAGAAGACACATTGAAAGAAGAGATGATCTCTGGTTTTGTCCTCTAGATTGCACAGGATACATAGCTTAGAGGAGGTTAGGAATTTCAATCTATCCAAGGTAATAAGTTTGTCCCACATTGCTAGCTAGAGCAGAAAACTAACATTAGGTCTAAGGGCCTTGTTCCAGATTAATGAATCCCATCCTACTCGATTTGCAGACCCCTCCCTCATGTTTCTGACTTTCTTAACAGTAATCTCAGAAATAGGAATACCCTTTCATAGGTAGATATCTCTCTCCTCATGGCTTCTAAATTAAGGAAAGAGCAGAAGTCTAGTCTCATCTGAAGAAAGGGACCAGTTGCCATTCCTAACTATTTCTTGGAGCTTAGTATCCTTAAAGAACCAATTTAATAGGGATCTTGCCATCTGATTTTGTATTAAAGGTCCATTCCTTGTCCAATTGTGCCCCTATCTTACATGTAATATGCTAGTACATCTCCTCCCTCATTCTAAGAAGTTGGTTAAAAAAACAAGTGTGGTTGTCTTTGGTTTTTAGAGCCCAAAAACTCCCTCCTTTTAAGAAATAAAAGTGAATCCATTTAGTCCACATAGATTGTTTTCACATAGGATTCTCCAAATACTCTTGGACAAAAGAAATCTGTTTTTATTAGATTAACTATAGTCCTAATCCTCCTTACTCTCTCGGTTGACGGATTTTCTTCCAACTAACTTTGGCTATTCCTTTCTCTCCATTCCCTTTCCCCCATAGAAATTGCTTCATTAGTTTTTCTACTGTTTTAATCAACCCTTTAGAGAGAAAAAGGTATGAACACCAGTAAGTATTCATAGACAAAATTACTAACTTCAATAGCTGAAGTTTCCATCCATAGGATTTATTAGGGACTAGACAAAGAAAGGTCTTGTTTATTTCTTTTAGTAAAACCCCTTTTAGGAAGAACTCATGCACTACCTCCTTGACTATCCCCCCCAAACTATTCCAAGTTTTCTGATAGAAAAAGCCATTAAAGCCATCAGGTCCTAGAGCCTTTAAGCCATTCATGTTAAAGACAACCTTCTCAATTTCCTGATCTGTAATGGGTCTTATTAACTAAGAAACTTCATGATCAGGAATTTTAGTGGATACAAACTGTCTAAGATCATAAACCAACTCTTTAGCCATCTTGTCCGAAAACATCCACACCAACTTCAATTTTAATGGAGGTGATTCTGTTGACATTCTTTCGAGCTAACATAGAATTGAAGAACTTATTACATCTATCTCCATCTTTTATTCAATTAGTTCTAGCTCTTTACTTCAATAAAGAACATTGATTATCCACCACTTCCAAGTAATTATTAAGAGCTTCCTTCTCTACTGTAACTAGAGTACCATCTGAGGGATTCTCTGCCAATGATTTTTGAATAGATGAGAGTTTATCTCTAGTTATTTCAATCTCCTTAGAAATATTCAGACCTCTCTTACAATTAAGAATCTTCAGCTCCTGTTTTATAGCCTTGAGCTTTGGATACATATGTACATCTTAGTCCCATAGCATCCATGCTCCAATCCCTTTGCTATTGCTTCTTGACATCCCTCTATGTTAACTAGAAAATTGTTAAATATGAAAGGATGATGGACTCTAAAGGTAGTGAACAATTTATCAATCTTTATAGGAGCATGGTCTGAGATACCGAGGTCTAGGAATTTCGCAGAGCTTCTTGAAAAAGTATGTAGCCATTCCACATTTACTAAAGCCCTATCCAATTTTTTTCCTGATGTGCCAAATAGAACTTTGCTTATTTGTCCAAGTAAACTTATGACCTTCAGATTTAATATCTATAAGTTCCACCTCCTGCATACAATCAAACATATTAGAGGAGTAATTGAGTAGGTTACAATTACCTTTAGCCTCTGATCTGAACAAAGTGGTATTAAAATCCCCACAAACCACCCAAAGGGAATTTACCGAAGTCTTAATCCTTCTTAGGTAATTCCAAAGGTCAAATCTTTGGAACAAAGTGTTGAATCTATAGACAAAAGTAGATAAAACCCAAGAATTTTTCATTTTAAAATAAAGCTTAGTGTGAATATGTTGCTGACTTGATTCCAAAACCTCCACTTTCAAGTAATCACCATCATAAGCTATAATAATCCTTCCATATACATGACTTTGATAGTTTGTAATGAACTGCCAGTTGCTACCTAGACAAACCAATTTATTCATATTAACTTCTCTGATTTTAGTCTCCAACATACAAAAAACCCAAGGCTTTTCCTTAGCACAAAATCCCTTAAAGCATTAAGCTTGGAAGGATTATTTATTCCATGCACATTCCATGCAATCAAAGTTATAGGCAATTTGTTTTCCCTTTAGAGCTTTTCCTACTACTCCTAATACTTTTCCAAGAGGTGTCCTGATCAAACTGCTCCTCTTAATTACTACCATTTTGCAAATCAACCTTTGATAGACTTTGTTCATTCTGTTGAACAACCAAAACTCCTTCATTTAGAATAGTACCACTAGTTTCCAGAACATTTCCTCCTTTTTTCATTAGTGACTTACAGAAATCTTCTGATAAATTTTGTTGAACTCCTTTCAGCTGAACAAAATTAGGGCTATTGTCCTTCGGAATGCACTCCCCTATTTTAGGGGAGACATTAACTGACTGGACCATCTCTTGGTTTTCTGTTACTTGTTCTGCCTCCTCAGTTTCTTTGATTTCGTCAGACTCATTCTTTTCCATACCCATCACTTCCCAATAGTCACCTTTAATGAAGACTCTACCCATCGGTTTCCATTCTTTACCTTGAGCTTTAAGAGACGATTTCCATTGGTAAGTCACAAAGACTTTGTCTTCTCTAAGAGATTTTTCATCAGCCAACCTTAGAATGGGAATACTATCCTTCATTTCCTTAGAGATATCCATACTCACACATAATCGAGCAAATCGAACTCTTTTTCTCAATGCAGTATTTTCATCCATGCATATAGGTTTCCCCAAGTAGCTCACAAGCATACTCAACCCCTTTATAGTCCAATACTCCAAAAGGATATTATGAGTGTTCATCCATAGGGGTATGCTCTTCATTCTGATTTTTTTTTACTCCATTCTCGGTTGTCAATTTTGGAGAAATAATGGAAGTTAAGAGATATGCCATGGGTCCTCTTCTATTACCTTTTGAGCTTCCGATTTGGAAAAAAAAAAGGAAAAGATTACATTATCCTCTTCAGTTAACATTACCTCCATTAGACCTCTTTCTTTCCAGTTTCTCAAAGCCCATGCTTGTATAACAAGAAAAGTAGGGCTATTGTCCATGAAAAATCCAACAAGAGTAGTTTCCCATGTCTTAGCTCCTTGCTGTAAAACATCTAGGCTATGAGCCACCATTAGCTTACCATCAATCTCCACCAGAGGGCTGAAGACCAAAGACGAATTAGAGTTATCTCCAATAACCTATTTCCATGTCTTTCTAGGTCCTCTAACTGTGTCTCAGACAATTGGGATCGAACCCTTAAGTGGAGCAGCAGTGGTAGAGTGAGGTATAGTTGTAGAACAGGAAGGAAAATAGGGAAGAGCTGAAGAAAGTTTAGAAGGGGTGGGAGGGGTTGAGTTAGGGTTAAGAGAGGTGGTTTGTTTGATGGTTGAAAGAAGGGTTGAAAAATCAGTGTCCATTTATGGTTTGGAAACTAATTTCTCTCTACTTGTTTTGCAGGTTTGTGCAAGAGATCTGGAAAAGCAAAGGGGCAAAGCCAGGGTTTCTTTCTGGAGTGTGGAAAAGAGAGCAGATCTATGGTTTGAAGACTGAAGGAAGATGTTTAGTAGGAAGTAACACTATCTAATAAAACAATTCCAAGAGATCTGCAAGGATGGGAGGAGTTGAATGGAGAAAATGAAAAGGATAAGTAGGATAAGCTGGCTTCTGGAAACCTAGATTACCAAATCCTGATCGTTTTAACCATCAAAATCGTGCATTTCTTAATCCCTCGGCTAGATGTTTAAGAAGGCTAAATGTTAAGGGAAAAGGAATACTTGGAATTTACACAAATTGAGATGAAAAAGAGGCATGAAATGTCCAAAAATCCAACAAAAACACCAACCTATAGAATTGGGGCTTTTCTCCAAGATTAACATTTTAAACTCAAAATCTTATTAAATGGTGAGTGAAATTAATAAGAAACTTGGGGGAGTTGAAATCTACTGGAAATTGCCATAGGAAGGATTGAATTTGAGAGAAAATTAAAAAGGAGAGTGAAATCAATATGTCACAAATGCTATTCTATAGTGTTAAATTATGGTTAAACATATACCTTACAGGATAGTGTGTTAGTGTCATGTTCAAGGCACGGATGGAAATGGGTCTACACGAATGCCACATGGGAGCATGTTTGATACAAAAAGCGGTAAAATGGTTTAACATTCTTAGAACACGAGATAGACAGAGAACGGATATAGTACCAAGTTAATGCATTGAACATGAATAAAGAAACAAAAGCTACTTAAAATAAACAAAATGAGAACACGTTACCATGTTGTTGCATGTTATAAACTCTCAAAAATCCATTTCTGCACTAAGAAGAACAAAGCCTCTATACGTGGGAATGTTGCAAAACACGATAGATACACGGCAAAATTTTATTGTTTTTTTTAAAAAGGGTGCTCTCGGCTTCTTTAACTCACGTAAACATAGACTTAAAAAACTACTTTGTTGTCCCAATGTTATGCAGGAAAGAGTTTTTGAGAGTTTTACCTAGTCCAATACGGGAGCAAATTTAAAGGGGTGTTTAGCATACCAAGAATTGGAGGTGAATACAAGAGGTACATGGTAACGTGTTTGTCTCGTGTTCAGTATAGGTACTTACTACTCCTTTATGCAACAGAGCCATAGGGTTGAAAAATAAGGATGTTCTTCTACACAGGGGCAACATGGAGCTATATTTTGCACCATGTCCAATTCTGCTACTATCGAATTCTCATCTGAAATTTTGTGTGCTCTAACACAGACGTGTTTGGTAACATAGTCCAAACACAATGCCTTACTTGTCTCATGTTCAATTTTCCTACTCTCGACTTCTTAAGTGTGAATTGATGCAAGTCAATAGGGGACAAACAGGAGGGCATGTTTCTTATCGTGTTTACCTGTACAAGTGCAAAACTTGAATTGCATTAAGCCCAAGCAAAATACTATTAAATCATCATCAATTCCTAGTTCAGTCCATGAGTTTAACAACCACTTAAACTATAAAAAAAAAAACAGCATAAACAACAAAATGAACCAAAGAAGTACAAGATAATCCAATCAAATCAAAGCTAAAGCACCCAGAACATTGGACTACCTCCCAACAAGCATTTTTTTATAAGTCTGTTAGCTGGGCTTCTCGTAAAAGTTGATATACACCTTTGACCGATAGTAAAAAAGAAAATTGGTTATATTAAGTGAAGAAAGTAACTTTTATAAATAAATAATTTCTCCTTCCTCATTCATTTATTCTTTTATAAAATTATATTTATAGTATAATCTAGACCATTATAATAAAAGCAACACCCTATATTAATTATAATAAAAATAATATAAAATTAAAAGACTCTTAAACGCTTTAGAGAAAATATTTAGCAAAAGAATAGTATTTTGATTTCAACAGTTACCAACCGCAGATTATTCTCACCTAGAGTTTAGGTTCTTAAAGAAGTGTGGAAGAGACTTGAGTTGGACGGGCCTCGATGTCGCAAATGCCATTTCAAATGTTTGTGAAGGAAAAGAAAGGGCTACGTCGGGCATTAAATTTAAGAACTCTGGATCAGCAACTGGCCTCGTATGGCTGGAAGAGTAATTCTGTAGATGCGGACCCAATTTTACCAGCAACTATTCAAGGCCTGTTGCTACCGGCTTTGTTTCGATGTGAAGCCAGTTGGGTCATACTTCTCGAGAGCTAAATGCGTTATGATTTGGTGAGCTCAGTATGAGCATTAGACAAGAATCAGGTTAATCTAGATAGATTAAAGACCTTCTGGTATTCAACTGTGAACCTACAACTACTGTCTTACTGCCCTCACACTCCTCGTCGGCTTCTCTTTGTGGACTCATTTATCATATGGAAATATAATAAGATATTCAGCAAAATGAAACCAAAGACTATTTGATTTGTTTTACGGTAAAACCAAAACCATCAACTGCAACAATATCGAAGCGATGGCGGTCACGGACTATGTTTTGAAAGGGAGCGGAGCGAGCAAAACATTATTCAAGAGTTCCTTGAACCTGACAATCGTAAGATTATGCAGACAAATCCCAGAACCTGAAAAGTCATAGCTCCTGGACCTTTGATCATCAAGTAGTAGGGGAATATCTTCTCTTTTGTATTCGCAATCTAATCAGAGTTTTGCTGTCAAGAGTCTCACAGATAGCTACGCATATTTGTTTCTTACTTGAGAAGTTTCATGTGCTATATGTCAGGAGAGTATATGTTCTTGCATATGTAATATTTATTCTCTTATTCCAGTAGTACTTTCCCTGTTTTTGGAGTATATGAGATTGTAGAAAGGGATAACATTCATTTCAGGTTCTTGTGCTCAAGCCGAGATACAGGATTAACAGAATGTGCTGGTAGCGAATGTCCTATACCCACACAAGATATGCACGATAGTGTAGACAAATATAACATATACAAGGAATTTTCTATCAAAATTTACAATTGCTAGCATTCGAAGATACAAATCTATAGTTACAAGTCAGCAAGGAATTGATGTAATTGCTCGGCACATCCTACTTCGCTTCTGAGCTGTTCAAGCAGCAGCTCGTCAAGAAATTATCTATAATCAACAAGGACCGTGCATTCTGTAATAGCAGTTATATGTAGCACATGTAGATGCTGGTCTGACAAGCTAACCGCAGCTATAACTTACTACCATTAAGATACTCGCGGCACCTTCAAGATATTTATCCATGCTTTTCCCAATAAAGCTAATCCATGATCATTGTTTTAAAACACTGGCTCCAACCTCTATTCTTCATACATATTAAGATTTTTCGCCTGCAAATCATCCCCATGTCAGTATTTTCTTTTGCGAGCTTGGTGATCTGGACTAGGATACCCTTAATGGCTACAAATTGGAAATATAGCCGATTGAAAACTCTCCATCCCACAAGGCGTAGATAAACGGATCCCCACACCAAAAGAATTTTGTGAACAAGCTTGGCGGCATCAGCTTGCGATTGAGCCCCACCAGGACTTTGCTTCTTGCTGCCAAGCCAGTACAGGATTCGGGGAAATACAGATTCTTTATAAATTCAAGAGGATAAATATTCTCTAAACCATCTGCAGAGCTTTTATGCACCCACTTGAATTGGCTGCAATGACCGTGTCTGACTTCCCTCTCCAGCAGACACTTGAAACAAACTGCCCATTGTCATCATCGGTATCTTTACCAGAAATTGGGTCAATTGAACCAAATTTGTGTGAAGTGATTGGAATAGGTAGAGATCTATAGTAAGCATAAACCTGAAAAGAGATCGCATCATGAGGTAAAGATAGGACAATACAATGCTCCAATGAATATGGAAATATCACATCTAAACTAGGACATTTCCATTGCCATTTTTCTCCTTTCTTCTGCGCCCCCCAACATACACCCTTCTTCCCACCCAGAAGAAAAAATACGTGTACGAAATTCCCATTCATTTAAGAATAGAACACTTCATTCATTATCCAACAAATGCACTAGGAAGTTAAAGTCATACCTCATTTGTTTCTGAACCACAAGCTATGTAGCCATCAGACACGGACAAGCCCACAAAGTTCTGAGGAAGTAAGAAAGACTAAATTAAAATGAAACCAGAAAAGAACAAACAGGTAAGAGAAAAACAATTGAAACAGAGATCAGAATGACAATAATGACAAAGTTTAATTCCTTAAAGGATTCTGTCACAAAAAAAATGACATTAAACTCACAAAATAATACCTTCTCATTAGTATGCCCACTTAGGGTTAAGCTGCAAGCATTAGTGGATAAGCCACTCGAATGGGTTTTATTGAGATTCCAAAGCTTTAGTGAGTTGTCAGTTGATGCAGTAACAAGAGTGTCAGATTCCACAAATTTCACATAGCTCACAGCTTTGTCATGGCCAGTTAGCACACACCAAGGTGTTCTAACATTCCGAAGGTCATAGCAGTAGGTTCTATAATCTGCAGACCCAAAGGCCAGTAGATGAGTGGAATGAGGAGAGAACTGAACGCAGCAAACATTGGCAATGCTCCTTATTGTGGCTATACTGTTCTTCTGTAAAAATAAGCATCATAAGAATATTATGTTTCAAATAGCTGCTAGTGCTAAAGACAGATCAGCCCTCATGTAAACAAGTATGGAAAATCTCAGTGGGATGTATGGCTTTTTTATAAGTTACACTCAACTATCTTGACAACATCATGGTCACAAAGATGGATGGAGATGCATGCTTATATCACCTTATTTATCCCTCAAATACACAAATAGTATTATGTGTTATAACTCAATGCAATCATGAAACGGGGAGTTGTAATATAATTTCCTGCAGAACAAGAAGATTTAGTCAAAAGGAGACGAGAAACCTTCTGTTTTTGGTGATAAATAGCCCAAACCCTGACTCTCCTTAGTTGTAAATAACTTACATGCATAGGATGAGAAAGAAAGAACATACCTCGTTAATATTCCACAGCTTCACAGAACAGTCATCACTGCCACTAGCCAATTTTGTCGGATATACTTGAGAAAAATCAACAGACCAGGCCCTTTTCTCATGCTCACTATATTGAAAAACCCCTTGACCAGTACTGACATCCCATAACTGAAATCCATTGAACGAGGAATTTACAAGCAATGCATTGGGAGCATTATGAAGAAAGAAACAAGATGGATGTAGATGATATGCTAAGGAAGGCCAGACAGGAAACCATATTGCTTGCATCTACATAAATATAGTAATCACAGACTACATACTAAATGCAAGCTGTATGAAGTGGAAAAACATCTGATAAATCAACCAATGTCCTCAAATCTTGTCATACTATAAAATATCAAATGGTTTTTTTCCAAGTGATGATGCTTCAAAAAATTCAACATTGGCTAACTATAAACTGTGATATTAAAGTAGAAATAGGAGACAATTTTGGGACAGCTATTTACTATTTTATCCATATTGAATTTGAGTTTGGACAGTGATAATTTGAAGATCTAATCAAATCATAAAGTTCCAACTTGACTGATGATGTCAATATACGAGAGACTGCATTCCTGTATAAATTGGGACTTTAACAATCAACAGAAAAGACGTCATATCAGTACACACTGACAAACCAAATTAATGAACTCAAAATGATCCAGGAAATTAAAATCCATCACTGTTGAGCTCTTAATATCCAAAGACAAGTTTTAGACTTGAAAGCAACAAAAGAAAAGAAGACACACCTTCACCACACCATCATAGCCAGTTGAAGCCAGATAATTCTTGATATAATTATTCCAGCAAATACAGCTGAGCTTTGATTTATTTGACATTTCAATAACAGGATAATGAATATCAACAGAATCATTGAAGAGTGCATCAAACTCAAAAACTTTAATTTTCTTTGAAACTCCAGCAGCAGCGAAATAGTCAGCATCCCGGTCAAAACTTAAGGAACAAATCACATTAGCAGAACTATTGAAATCCCCAGTTCTTAGCAGCCCACGTACTTCAAACTTACTGTACCTAGCATACTTGCATAAACCATCAAAAAAGGCTCCAACGCGATCAGTGTGATCTTGTCCTTCTTCAGCCATTTGTGCTAAACAGCAGTTCTCACGATCTGTTAGTAAATCTCTATCGTGACGAATAGTAGCATCAGTTTCAGGGGGTTGGATTTTGGATCTCATTGAGAAGTAAGCACTTTCAAGCTGACTAATATTGTTCATAAATTTTGTTTTATTTGCATTAGAGCTAAATGAAATTGGAGAAAGTGGCTCAAAGCTCAAGCATTCTCTGTGAGCATTGTTTTGAATACCATCCAGTAGCTCACCATGTTTGGACATGTGAACCAAGCCGTCTGGATGACTCCTCCTTTCAACTTCTTCAATATCTGCATCTAACGACCTAATATCTTCCACTAACTTAGCAGATTGTTTTTGCTTATGTTCTTTCAATGAGACAAGGAAATGCATTAAAAGCTCTGATTCTGCATCATCTTGGTCAACTGAGTATGAAAGTTTTACAGCAGACACCTCGTGCAATCCAGTAATCAATTCAGATTGCAGGATTTCCCTGTCACATAAAACCAAAAGCTAGTGTATAACATATGAGGTATTTTAAATAGTTGATTAAAGATAATTACAGAATCACTCATTACCTGTATGCATTCAAAAGTGAAATACATTTTCACGAATAAAGAAAAAGGTTAGAATGCCTACCCATGAGCATAGGCTACTTCTTCAGAGAATCGGTAACCAATGGACATAACGAAGTAAGAGTCCTATCCTTTAAGCAATGAACTTCAATATGAAACAAAAATTCAAACCAAGAAAAAACAAACATTTATATCAGATAAAAAGAGTCAGACTTGCTGTTACTGTTGGATTCACATATAAATAATTGGGTCAACAAATCAAAGAGTAGAAGGGCCAAAACTCAGTTAAAGTAAACTGCTGATATGTTGGGTAAAAGGGACCAATATCCTCTACTTTGTAATGGCAATTCTTCAAGCCAAAATTTTTTTCCCCTCACAATCTCTCTATCTGTGTATATGTGTAAGGATACTTGAGAGGATCCATTATCTATATATACACAGATAAAGATGGTGCTGGAGGCTCTTGCCAAAGCCCAATCAACAGCATATCTAGCCTAAAAGGACAGACACAGACATAGGGCATTTGATTGCATAACGAGTAAGGAGTTAAATGTCAAACTTTGAAGCAAAACAACTACATGGGAAACAGATTTTAAGTCATGTCACATACACAACAAATATGGTGATTTGCACTCAGTTCCTATCAGATAATTTTAACACCCTGCATCATTGGGTCAGGCTTTTAAAGTCCTGATATCACATGACACCTGAGATGTTATGGAAGTCAAAACAAGCTATGTTACCTAGTTGTTGGGCGTGATGAAGGCTCAGGATGAAGTAACCACAGACAAAATCCAGCTTCCTTTTGATTCTCTGAAAGAAAACGTGGAGGAAGAATCCTGTGTCGCAGCTCCAACATTGCCACGGCATGTGCTCTTTCAGATTCAAAATGACCAAGCAACTGAAAGAATAATTCCATTAAATAAAAGCAGAAAATATGTACTCAAGAGTCTTCAACCAAAAGCATGAAGCAGCGAGTAACAAAATATTGGCATCACATAACTAATCAGAAAGTGTACAGAAAAATGCTATCACTGCAGGACTAGGTTAATACAGTAACCATAAGCAGTTGCAAGAACTACGCATATATATGCTACAGTACAAAAACAAACATGCATATACAAATCCAAATCTCTAATAGCTAAAGGATTACAAGGAAGGCTTGAAGAATAGAGTGTCATACCTTTTCTTATTTGAAATTAAGGTAGCACCATAAATTCAGACACAACAGTATAACTAACAGTGAATAAATGATTGATACTCCCATAAGTGGAAATTAGCCCATGTGAATTTGCCTCTCAAAAAGTAACAAGAAATTAAGATCATTTTTATCTCCTCAGCAGGTTTGGTAATTTGAAGATTTCTTTTTAGCTTAAGACTAATAGAAAAAAGTTCGGTAACTTTTAAGTTTCTAATCCTGGTTTTCCACACCCAACCACTACTAAATAAGAAAACAGACCCAACTCTTGACGCTTAGTCCCATTTCTCCATTTTGCCACTTAATACCTTAACAGAGACATCTTGATAACCACTCCCCAGGTCCTGTTCTAATTAAGCCAAACAGAGCAGATGCTGAACAATACCAAAAGTGAATTTCACACCTTGAACCGTGAAAACAAATATACGTTAGGCTATCTTATTGATACAAATTCACAGGTTTGTGCAGGTAAGATCAAGAACTTTTCACAGCTTGTCTAACGTGAGAGGAAATAATAAAATGGTCTGAAATTCAAGAAGTTCAACAGAACTGGACATAAAGAAGTCTAAATTAGATTGCTAGCTGGCTATAAATTGCTTGCTAACTTAAACAGTCAACTAATAAAATGCCTATGAGGCCCATAAAGATAGACCATATAGAATATAAGATAACAAATCATCCAAAATTAGCTAAATATAAGAACATAAATGCAAAATAGAATCAAAAAGTAAGATTCTATGGTGTCCAATCATCAACTTAAAGCTAACGTAACCTAAATTTTAGGATCAACACTGAAAAAAGATTTTATCTCATGCAACTGAATAAAAAGCTAGAAGGTATACCACAAAAACACAGATGAACTTCGAAGAAATATATCTTCAAGCATCTTAGAAATGATATACTTAGAAGAGATTCAGATGTAAGGAAATATCTAGCTGAACTAGAAAATCTTCAGTCAAGCATTCATAAAAAATCCAAGTACATATCAATAGTAGGTGACAAACTGCAATAATTCTGAGCAGACTCCTAATATACAGCAAGATGAAATCAAGCAGCATCTGAATATCTTTCAAGTATGAATCATTAATCATATGGACCAAAGTGATAGACAAAACAGAACAAATCCCAGTGCCTTTCTATGAAATAGTAGCATCTTTATGGCATCACAAGTGATAAGGCTATAATGAGATGAAGAACAATACAATATTTAATCCCTTTGCTTTAAGTGCCTAGAGGATGGCAACAATTTTCAGGAAGCTAGGACTATATATCACAACTAACCATAGTAATATCACAAGTAATTATGCTTTCGAAAACACATATTCAAGAAAAATCTTTCAGGTAGCCAACACATTATATTGACAAGCTGCATCATGTTGTAAAGAAATGTAGGTTTTCTATTTAAGGACTAGTCAAGCCCATAACTTGAGCAATCCTCAAATATATCTTTCAGAAGTATGATCACACAAGCCATGACAGAAACAGAATCAAAATTTCCCACCTCAAACAGAAGCACACCCAGACTGTAAACATTTGATGATATAGTGCAGATACCCTCAGTCTGCTCCTCAGGACTTGCGTACCACTTGTCTTCTAACTGATCACTAACAGAAGTCAACTGCAGTTGCACGTTAGACAACCGACAAGTGGTTGACGTGGCCTGCATTCTATTTGCATATTTATCATATACATTAGCTTCATTACTGATGTCTTTTGTATTGGCAACACTAATGTTCACATCAGTTTTAGGCCCAACTTTGAACATATATCTTGGAGTAAACTGAGGCCACTGCCTTGTATAGTTAATATTCTCATCAAGCTTCTGCTTCTTTGGACATACACCCAAATATGGAAACATTCCCAGCTCTAGTGGTCGTCTTTTTATCATGTTATTATTAGAGCAAGTTTTATCCTCGACCCGAGCAACCTCACTCGCATCCCTCTCAACAATTGAACCAATGTATTTAACTTGATTTGAGCACAATAACTTGAATGAAGACAGTCGTAAGTCATGCAAAGCAACTCCATGAGCGTGATAACAATCCACCAGATCCAAAATCTGTCTAAAGAGACGCAGGCACTCAACTTTAGTCACTTTCTGACGCCCATAATTCAGCCATTCTCTTAAATTCACTCCATCATGTACAGAACCACCAGGTATGGGGCCAGTAAAACCAGCATAAGAAGGAATCATAGTATCTACACCCAAGGCTTGTGAAGCATTAGAACAGACTGATGTGCCAGCAGCAGCCTTTTCGTTATTTGTGTCCCTTGATTCAAGTTTCATGCCACCCTGAGGTGGGCCTCTAAAAACGATTCCTTTACCCTTCAAAGTATTCTTTACAAAAAATTCAGAGAATCCTGATTTTGATAAAATTTTTGTTCGCATTCCACTGTGAGAGGTCATATTTTCTGAACCTTGTCCATAGGAAGTATTTACAAATGGTTCCATGACTTGGTTGCAGTCATCACTTGATGCTTTCTGATCAAAAAATTCAGGGAAAGGGGTATACCCGACATCCTCCCATACACTTTGCAAATTCTGACCATTGTCCCTGTGAAAATTGTTGGTATGTGAACTCCCAATTCCTGATCCATGACCCTGTTGAGAATGATGTTGCCACTGCCCCTGCCTAGTTTGCATCTTTTCCCTATTATTTGAGGTACCAACTACAGCCAAATTTGAACTATCAAAATCTCTCACCATTAATTCTTCAACCATGTTACCAGCATCATCCATGTAGCGAGGGCTAGTACAAGCCTGTTCAGATCCCTCCACAGCACTTCCACTCCTATTTATATCCTTACGCCCCCGGACATTTGAAAGTACATGGAATGAACTCTCACAATAGTCATCTTCACCAAGTATGGCTATTTCACGAGACTCTAACAAAATGTAGCTTTCAGATGGTTTTGTGGGGCACTCATTCTCTTTGACATGCAGATGTGCCCCCTCAGAAACATCAAGTGTCCCCATTTCATCTACCCCTCTTTCATCCATATCATCAATATATACAAATCTGTTTCATTCATCCATCTTGAAATGTAAAGACACTTGTCTAGTCAAATTGCCAAGTACCTCAGTAATCTAGGAAGACAAAATCAATAGCATCAGCTATATAATTCGAAAAGGGTCAAATGAAAAACGAAAAAGGGAAATCAATCCATTACACTTCTTCCATAAAATTCAGAACCTCAAACACATATATCATGAGCAAATATCAAACCCAGAAACCAAAACCCCAAATAAAAAGAATACCAATTTCACTGTCAATCAAGTACCAAAAGAACTCGCAACTTCAACAAAACGAGAAAACCCAGCAACAGCTCTTAAGAAACTTCAAATGGGCATCAATACTCTTTCTTCTGAGCAGCCCAAGAAACTAAAATAAACCCAAAATTAATAGAAGAAAAAACAACTTTACAATTTGACAACAGTATCAAAGCAACAATGCATGAAAAAAATCATTCTTCATCCGAACTTAACGTCAACAGTTTCCAATGATTGACCAGAATTAAAGAGAAGTGAATACAGAAATAAGAATTCCAAATTAAAAAGAAACGTACCCACGAACAAATTCGTACAAGAAACGGAGGAATTAAGCACCAGAGGCAGAGAGCAGGAGATGAAGGGGAAGAGAGGAAATTGAAGTTTGTAGCTTTGAAAACCCTAGAACTTGAAGCTATCCAGAGTCCTGAAACTAGAGGGACCAGTTCGGAAGAGGAAAAGCCGACATGCTGACTTGCCTGCAATGGAAGCAAATATCCTTTCGTTTCATAAGTTCCTAGTCCAGACTCGAATTTTTAAACACAATTTTCAATTGCATTTACATTTTACATTTTATTTGTTGTTTCTTTTTCAACGTCCATTCAATTCAATTGAATTCAATTCCAATATTTCTTCCTCAAAAATACTTTCCACCAATATTAAGTATTAACCCGTTTCAGTTTAGTTTTTAACTCCTTGCATTATTGTTAAGAAGTCTATCTATAAACCCTTGGAAAACTACTGGACTGATTTTAGACACGGATAACTAAAAATAAATAGCACATGTGAAATATTTCATGC
>JAOTAX010000198.1:28003549-28015117 GCA_025629825.1 Erythroxylum guanchezii | reverse complement strand
TATGTATATGTATATGTATATGTATACGTATATATATATATATACATATGTATATGTATATACATATATGTATATGTATATATACATACATACATATATGTATATGTACATATGTATATACATATATGTATATACATATACATATGTATATATATATATATATACATAGTTAAGTAGGATATAGTGTTATAAGACTAAACATATTCAGGTAAAATTGTCTGTGAGTTTGCTCAACAAGCCTAATATAAACAAAACTTTAGTTTATTCTTATAACAATGGAAAACAACAATCATATTTGAAACATTTGCTAAATATTTTAGCAAGGGATTAAATTGTGTTCATTTTATTAAACACAAAATTTTATGTAATATATCATAGATATGACATATACAATTCAACAAGCATCATATATATATATACAAAACTTTGGTTTATTCTTATAACAATGGAAAACAACAATCACGTTTGAAACATTTGCTTAATATTCCCTTGCTAAAATATTAAGCAAATGTTTCAAACGTGATTGTTGTTTTCTATTGTTATAAGAATAAACCAAAGTTTTGTTTATGTTAGGCTTGTTGAGCAAACTCACAGACAATTTTACCCGAATATGTTTAGTCTTGTAACACTATATCCTACTTAACTAAATTTGTGTGATTTAGATGAGCAAACTCATTATCATTTAAATTTAGAAGCGAATAACGTGTGAGATATGATTTGATAAGAGTTGTTACCTAACGGATTTAGGAGTTGCATGAGATATGATTGATAAAGATGTTACCTACCTGATTTAAGTTTAGTTAGTTTGTTGAGCAAAATCAAGGTAAGCTAATTTTGAATGGGATCTTAGCCCACTATAGAGATTATAGTAATATTATTTCAAATAAAATAGTGAGAATAACCAAATATATGATTAAAGTTTGATCTTATTTGATAGTTATAAATTACCTTAATATAATTGATACTAAGAATAGTGAACTAAATTTCTTTGGGTTACGTTTGAAAAGAATCCTCAAAGTTTAATAGAAAATTTACATGTCTATTATACAATTTTTTTATTAATTCCTATTAAGGATTTTTTGATAAAATTTTAGAGATATGTCAAAGTCATATTTATGAAAAAATATTTTGACATTTTGAGTTAACTAATATCTCATAAACTTTGAGGACAACATGTAAGATGTATGTCACAATCATGACAGTAAGATGAAAAAGGTTGTATAAAGTAAAGATGATATGTATAATACCTTAATGGAATTATTCCACTCATGTTTAACCTACTAAAAGCACAAACATATATTACAATTGAATTCATTTACTATAGTATTATAATAGTTATCATAAAAAGAAAATTGATTTTATGACTTTTCTTGCTTATATATGATATGATAGAGATCATGTGTATTATTTTTAGTTCATGATTATGAGTATTTGATAATTTAGATTCGACATTATTATAATGATTAAAGCATTACAAGAAATAGAATGTTGAGCAAAAGTAGTTGATCTAGATTTATACAAATAGTTTGTATGTATTGGTTTAAAGTAGACTTATGCTTAACATAAGTGACAAGAATACAACGTTGGATAATTGAAACCATCCTTTTATGCCATAATCGTTAAACCAACATGATAAGAATCATAAAGTTACATACAAGGAAATATTCATCCTCTTGATTATGAATCATATGAAACTTGTGAAACTTGTTGATTTGAAGAATAACCAAATCAATCTTTGGTGAAAGAATGATGATGGTATTGAATTGTCAAATCTTATATAAGTGATGTGTTAGGTGTTGGACCCCAAAAGTTTCTTCGAAGTTAGAACTATTAAATAAGAAATTTTGGTGATTAGTCATGAGTAAAGAATAAATGATGAAAATTCTTGAATTAGAAATGATAAACAAGATTAAAGTAGCAAATGAGAAGTGTGGATAGATTCATATTTTGCTTTGGTGCTTTTGGGTAGATGAGAGGTTATGAAATGGGAAAAATTAAGGTGAAAGTTAGAAGTAAAATGAAAGCAAAAACGAAGTTGAATATGTGTAGTAAGTCAATGAAAGATATGTAATTTTTGGACTTTAGAGTTGAAAGTTATGGTCCTTATAACGGGAGATGCTCAGGAGCATAGATGCATCGTCTGTAAAGATGTATCGTCTATGATGACGTCACATTGTCTGTGATGACGTCATATCGTCTGTAAGGATGCATCATCTGTAATGATGTATTGTCTGTAAAGATGTATCGTCTGTAGAGACGTATCGTTTATGATGACGTCATATCATCTTAAGTTGGCTTTGCTTCATCTACTTTTTGCTTCGTCCGCTCTTTGCTTCGTCTGCCCTTTGCTTCGTCTGCTTTTTACTTCGTCTGCTCTTTGCTTCATCTACTTTTCGATTCTTCTGCTTTTTGTTTCGTCTGCTCTTTGCTTCGTCTACTTTTCAATTCGTCTGCTTTTCACTTCGTCTACTTTGTGCTTCGTCTGATTTTCTCAATTCGTCTTACCTTTCGTCTTAGGTTGACTTTCTGCTTCGTCTTATATTGACTAGAACATCTACTGGTCCAAGTTTGACACTTTAGACGACAAAATTTGTCTTCAAGGTCTCTTGAAAGTCTTAGATCTCAAAGTCCTTTTTGAAACCATCCTAAGATGATCTTAATCCGACATCTATAGAGAGAGTTATGTCAATTTTCCCAAGATAGGTTCTGTAGGATTGAGGAAGAAAACCCTGTTTAATTCTTTCGACTTTGTCATCCGACCTTCAAATGAGGTGAATCTTGTACCAATAAATTCCGATTACATTTTTCTAACTCTCCATGAAAGTTATAGCTTTTGATGGTGTTTTGGAAAAAAAAAGGGGGTTGATTTAATCAAGGTAAGGGTATCGGTAGGAAGAGTTTGAATTGGAGGAATTTAAGTATAGTGTACTATTTCAATATAAGAACAGTCCTAAAATGTTTGGGGCAATACTTTTAAAGTTCTAAACTAAATGGATTTTGGTGTCATTAGAAACTTATGACAATGGAGAACATTTTTCTAGAAGAAAGAGTTATGTATGAATGTTCAAGGGTATTGTTGGCAAAACATTTAAGCATAAAAAGACATAAGGCATAAATGGAAGGACAAAGTGGACAATTCTTAATCATTAAAGGCATAATTGGAAGAAGAAGTGTTGTCTTGCATTTTAGGAAGAGAGGAGAACGAAAATTGAAGAAAAAAAAGAGAAAGTGTCATGAAGAAAAGAGAGAAATACGAAGAGAAGAAGAGAAACAAATTAGGGTTTAATTTTTCTTAGTCTTCAAGAGAGATTTTGGAGCTGTTCAAGAAGCGAAAAAGGTAGAGGAAGAGAAGAGCTTCCCTTTGAGCTAAAGATCCCTCCATTTGGTGAAGAATGAAGGGAACCAAGAGAATCCTACCCAAGAGTAAGGGGAAAGACAACCTTGACTTGGATTTTTGCAAGCAAATTAGGTGGGTAATATATTTATGATTATTGTGTAAATGGTCATTTTGCTCACGTATGTGTATATGCTAGAATTTCTATAATGTGTTTTAAGTTATGCATTGAAAGATATATGATATTTTGATATAATTAAATTGTGATTTTGAACATGTTATGCCTTGAAATATGTTACGGCATTTTGTATGAATAAAAAGAAAGGAAAGAGCATGAAAAGTATGAAAGCATTTGATAAATGATTTGAGTATAATTATGTACTTCTGTTTGGGCGAGAGTTGAACCATTCTGTTCTTTACGTGCACTTTGACAAGGGCCTTCTCCCGGCTGCCCACTTATGGCATATGAGTTCCAAAACTGGACTCATTCTGTTCATGGGCTAAACTTTAATTTCTCCATTATGTTTCCATAAAACCCTCGAGCCAATTGTTTATGCATTGCATAATTGAATTGCCAAGTATGATACATATTTGAGTGTTATGTTTAATGGATGAATCTTCATGATATGTTCTATGTGATGACATTCGAATTACGAAATTTTGGGCTTAAATTATGGATGATAGAATTGCTAGATTAAATGGGATATACATATATATATGCATACTTTGGAATATTTATATATATGTGTGTGTGCCTGAATTGTATGGTTCATTGACAACGGCTATAAATATATAAGCCATTGAGCTTCGTAGCTCACCTCATTACCTTCCACCCTGCAGGTGAAGAAAAAGCAGCTCAGCATTGATCCTTGCAAAGTTTGGTAAACACCAAGAATAGAGACTTTTGTAATTAAGTTAGTTTAGAGATTTTTGGTATTTAGAATCATTTTAAGCATAAGCATTCAATTGTATTGTGTATTTTTGTATAAGCCAAAGGGGTAGTTTTTGAAATGTAAAAATATTATGAAAACAAGCATTGTGTTCGTAATGGGCCCAAGTGATTACTGAAACTCTGATGTGTTTAATAATGTTTGCATCTTTGTGACTAAAATTATTTAAATAAATCAGGCCGATTTGATTATTGATTTTTCCCATATGCGTTAATTGCTTAAGAAAATTTGCAATGAGATTGTTTCAGTTTATGGCTCCGAATGCTAGGCTCCGGAAGCGGGGTCCAGTATTATTTGGTTTATGGCTCCGAATGCTGGGCTCCAAAAGCGGGGTCCAGCATTGGGTGTGATAACAATTCACAAAAGGATGATACATATATTTCATTGGATTACTAATGACTTTATATGATATAGTCTTATATATTAAATGAAATATTAATATAAATTTTTAAAAATTTCAAAGTATTTAAATCTAAGTATAAATTAAGCATTGAGAATATTGAAATGTTTTGATGAGATCAATGTGTTAAGGTTTAAATTATTCAGTTATATATAAAGAATGAGATTCTCTAATGGATATCTCCATAACTAAATACCATAAGAGTATGGCTTTGTATAAGGAGGAAAATGCATTGTGGTATATTATACGATGCAATATTTATTTCTTCTATAAGTAAGCCTAGTACTACCATTTACCTTCGAAAGTTCCAATTAAATCAATTAGCAAGATTTCATATTAGATATCAAATACTAAGACTTTGAAAGAGTCAAAGTAAATGATTTTGGAATGTGATGCTTATTTGAAGCATATATTGTTCATTAAGTTTAGAACTAAATTAGATAATAAAAGTTTATGAGATATTCAAAAGGTTAGATATAATCTTACTGACCCACAAAACAAATTGTTCGTTTCAATGAATAGTTTATAAAAAAAATGATTTTCAAAATAAATAGTGGGAGTAAAATAAAATTTGAAAAGTTCAAATCTTATGACAATGCATCCAACTGGAACTAATTCCTTTATCGATACATTTAATGTTAAAGAAGCGCAGTAAAGGCAATCACCTTTAGCAGTTATTGTACAAATCATTTTAAGATTAATAAAGGCATTTTCCGTTATTTTGATGTTTATACATTTATGGATTTGATGTTCACCTTAAATTGATTTAGTGAAGTCCTTGATACAAAACATAGCATGAGGAAATCATGATGAGATCATGATAATGAGATTTCTATCATGTCTAATTATGTTAGTATCTAAACTTTCCCTAGTCATAGGATTAATGAGATGGGATATCATTAATCAGGATAGACTAGTACATGTTATACTCCTTGATTGGATCAAGCAATAGATCTCATAAGTTATAGACATGAGCTGTTTAAAAGTAACATATGGATGCTTACTAAGGGTAGTAAGTACATTGGATTGACCTACTATGAGACAATCATATGGATATTCTATTATAGTGTCAATGATAGTCTGATCATAGCAATGGTGCAAGTATCCCTTAACTTGAAGTGCTCAAGAATATCTCGGATACTGATCCTATGCTTTGACTCCATTCATCGATGCCTTTAAGAGGTTACTTATATGGTGATTGGGTACAACTTGAGGTATTTGGAGGTAGTTGAGTAGCCAATAAAAGATTTACCACTCCTGATAGAAAGAGATGATACCCACTGTTGGACCCCGAACCTTACGATTAATTAAGGAATTGTTGGTTATTATTCATGTGTAGAGAAAAGGAGAATTCATGAATTTGAAATGAAATGGAAAAGATGGTTTAGATACAAGATGAATTATATGTGAAATGTTGGAAATGAAAAGCTGAAAAATGTATATGTTCATTGAGTATGCTTTGGTGTTTTAGCCATAACTTTTTCTCTAGTTATCCAAATGAGATGATTTTTGATTTGGAGTAAACTAGAGAGATAAGGCTACAAATTGTCTGATGAAATCGAGTTTTGATTTGGTCTCTAAGAATATTAATTTTTAGATGGAAGTCAAGCGCAGGATAATGTTTTAGCATAAGAACAGTCTGACATTGTTTTGGGTATAACTTTTGGACTATAGAACCAAATTGAATGATTTTGGTGTCATTAGAAAATTAAGACAATGAGGAACATTTTTCTAGAAGGAAGTGCAAGCAAATTCCTTCAATTGCATGATTAGAATAAGGTCTTGACTTATGGAAGGAGTTAAGCATGACTTGATTGAATTTTGAGGTTTTAATTGAGTATTTTTGTGGAATTAATTAGCATGTTAATGGGAGTTAATTAGCATATTAATTTGGGTAAGATCATATGATATGGATTAAATTGAATTAAGTGGCTAGAGCATGTATGTATGAGGGCAAATTTGGAAGATCACTTAAGCTTTTAAGTTATAAGGCTTACATGTAAGGGCAAGGTGGTCATTACTCATTCATTAATGGCATTTTTGTAAATAGAAGTGTAGGTTGGCTTTTAAGGGAGGAGCATGGACGAAATTGAGAAGAAAAGAACCAAAGAAAATAGAAGAGAGGGAGAGAGTCGGTGGAGAAGAAGATAAAAGAAAGAAGCCATGCTAGGTTTTTATTTTCTTGGTCATAAAGAGGGATTTTCAAGTTGATTCAAGAAGGAAAAAGGTGGAAGAAGATGAGAGCTTCCATATGAGCCAAGAAACTCCTCATTTGGTGAAGATCCAAGGTAAGTGGGATTTTAAATCTTTGAATTTTTAGAGAGCTTTTGGTTTAGATAGCTTAAGAATGGTATGGGTTTATGAATTCTAAGATCAATTTGGTGATTACGTGTTATGGGTTTCTCAATTGAAATGTCTTTTGATTTGGGGATTTTGTGAATAATGATGAAGGACATTAAGGGAGGCAAGAGGAATCAAGAGGAGCAAGAGAGAAAGCATGTTGAACAAGTATAAGCAAGGAATTTCAAGGTGGGTTTCATGTTTATAATTTGAGTAATAAGTCATTAATGTGTTTTCAAAATCAAAAAAGTAAAATGATTTTTAATTGCTTCATTAAATATTGCTTTATTACTTTGATTGATTTGATAAATTGCTATGTGAATTTGGCTGACAAGTTGGAAATGTCTGATGTATGAGTCCGCAAGAGTTGGGTTTCGAAAATGATATCCAACACCCACGGTCTTTTGTTGGGGTCATCACTCGGGAGTCTCTGGCCAAAGCAGATATGTGTCATAAAGAGAGTCTTTATTCATGAATCTTGTGTAAGATACAAGTGAAAGAAAGATTCTTTCTTACACACACTCTCTTTTTCTCTCTAACTCTCACAAGAGTTCTTGTCTTTGCTAGCATAAAGAAAGAATTCTAGCCATCTCTTAGTAAGGTTTCATCCTTCTATCTTCATGTGAACTTTCATTAGAGATGGTCTACGTTGATTGTTATGGTTTACGACAACCCAACTGGAGAAAATTAAAGAATGAAGGAGATTGTCGGAAAGGTATGTAAACATATTACATTTCATGTTTTTATTTTCTAAGTTTATATACATAAGTAGATCTACTTTTTTGAGGTTTTGTTTTATTTTCCTATTCATATATTTGATATATATTATGTATGAGATGCATGATCGGAACCTAACAGTGACATCAGAGTCATCTTGTGCTTTGTTAGATGTAGAATACATGACATGTGAAAATTGTTTTCATGGTTGTGACAGCTTAGAGTCTTGTAATGTTTTGTTCGAAAGTAATTATATAAAAATGGTTTTCACAATTTTCTTTCACCAATCTGTTCATAAGATGTATGTGAATGATCCAGTGTGAATGAAAATATTTTTAATGTGATTAAAATATTTAATTTCAAATTTACAAGAACATGCATGAAATATGTCTTTTTGCTGAGCATGTGATGTCTATTGGACAAACTGATGAGGTTACACATGATTTTCATGGAATTTGATTCTGGAAACATTATGTGAACATATTTGTTTTGTGTTTATGCCTCTTCAAATTTTTTAGAATTATTAAAAATGTTTTAATAATTTTATCAAACAATTTTCAAATCTGGACAATTTTCCAGAAATTGTAGGATTTGTTTTGTTTTATATTTTCGTATGTTTATATTTCGGTTCTTGAACCTTAAATAGATTTTTATGTGATAAAAATCTGTTAATTTGATGTTTGATGCATCTCTAAATGATTTTGCTCAAAATTTGATTTCCAGAAAAATTTTAGAAATCATATTTGTTGTTTTTGGTGTCTTATCGGTGTTTCGGTGATCATAATAATTTTTGGGTTATTTCTAAATTATTTTTATCATCATGAAACAACCTATAGATTCTTGGAATGATTATTTGATGGTCTGGAAATTATGGAAAATTATAGAAATTAATCTTGAATTATTTTTATTATGACTAGAAAAATTGGCATGTATGATAAAATTGAAATTATTTAATTTTAGATATCAAATAATTATGTTATGGTAAATTCATTATGAATTAATTTCTGCAATTATGCATTTATGTTAATTAGATTAATATTAATTCCAAATAAAATAACATACAATAGTAATTTTAGCCAAGTTAGTGAAAGGAAGATAGTAAATCTAAGTGTTGGATTGGGCTTAGATCCAAGTGTTGGATTAGGCCTTTCATATTAGAATCCATAAGATGTCATAACCAAAATGATGTGTTTACATATATGCATCAAAGAATGCATAGTTAGCAGAATATGTGGGCTTGCATGATGGAAGGTTATAGGCTTAGGCCTAATTTGATTGGGCAGTCTATATCATGTCATGTAGTTATAGTAACTATATGTATATATATATATATATATATATATATATAGTGGGCTTGCATGATGGATGGTTATGGGCTTAGGCCTAATTTGATTGGGTAGACCATATCATGCCATGTAGTTATAGTAACTACATGTATATATATATAGTGGGCTTGCATGATGGATGGTTATGGGCGTAGGCCTAATTTGATTGGGTAGTCCATCTCATGCCATGTAGTTATAGTAACTATATGTATATATATGAGTTATATGTATAAGACCATCTAAGTTAGATGAGACCTTAGTCAAACCCCTCATTTAGAATATTAAAACTAACGTCTTCCTTTAATATGGCGAGAATTAGAGTCCTTTTAAAGTTAGGGTTGTTGGCAAATCCAAGCCCGCTTTACACGGATATGTTTGAACTATAGAAATAAGATTGTCATATTATTGGGTCAATTTTAGCTAGAAGCGTTGGTATTTTGGGCAAACCCAAGATCAACGTGGATAGAGTCGAAGTTGGATGGTGTACATTAGATGTACACATGTCAAGAGTTGATAGCCTAATGAGTGTGCACACATCAATAGTTCAATAGTTGATAGCACTAGATTTAATAGTTGCATTGGAGATGCAATTGGTATGGTCGTTACCTACCGGTTGAACTAAGGTGGCTTGTTAGGCAAACCCAAGGCCATTCTTAGGGATATTGGATATTGACCTACTAGGAGAATTTTTCTACGAGTTCTCGCGGATTTATATTAAGGGTTATGAATTCGTGAAAATATTGGGAGCCATAATGCATGTTATTAAAGTCCTTATAGACATGCATTTAAGTACATTCTAATTTTCTCTCTTTAACCAAAGGTTGCTATTGCTTGAGTCAACACCATGAGTACTAGTTTGAATCTAAGATAATTGATGGCAGCTAACAAGTTAACTGGACTAAACTTCTTTGACTGGCTTAGGAACTTAAGAATAGTTCTCAAGTTCGAGAAGCTTGGTTATGTCTTGAAAGAACCACTTCCCAATCCCCCTACTGCTGATGCCTCTGATGATGATCAGAGGGCATATAGAAAGCTTCTCGATGATAGTGAGATGGCTAGTTGTATTATGCTAGCAACTATGTCACTGGAGCTGTAAAAGCAACACGAGGCTGTGGATGCTCATACCATAGTCTATCATCTTAGGGAGCTTTTTGATGAGCAAGCAAGGTCTAAAAGGTTTAAGAATTTACGATTGCTCTTCTGCTTCAAGATGGTTGAGGGGACATCTCCAATGTATGCATTAAAGATGAATGTTTACATCAAGCGGTTGGCTACCTTGGCTTTTGTTTTAGATTATGAAGTATTGACTTATTCTGACGGGTTTAATCGATAGTTACTCACAATTTGTGCTTAACTATTGGAAGAACAATATATCCAACACAATTCCTGAGCTGGTCAACATGCTCAAGGAAGTTGAGCCATCTGTCCATAAGGATAAGGTTGTGATGTTGGTGGACTCTTCTAGTTTGAAGAAAAAGAGTCAAAAGAAGAAGAAGTCCATAGGGCCTAAGGGAGGTGTCAAAAGAAGAAAAAGATGACTGCCTCGAAGGGAACTTGCTTCCACTGTGGCAAGGATGGCCACTGGAAGAGAAACTGTAAGGGCTATCTGGAGTCCTTAAAGCAGAAGAAGGCATTTGATGACTTTTGGACCTAAAACATATCGATGTATATAGTCCGATATCCATACATGCCAATGATTGTTTCTTATACTTCATTACCTTTATCGATGATCATTCTCGATATGGATATGTGTATCTTATCAGATACAAATCTGAAGCCTTTAAAAGGTTCAAAGAATTTAGAAATAAAGTTGAGAAACAACTTGGGAGAAGTATTAAATCACTTCGATTGGATCAAGGTGGTGAATAACTAAGCCAATAATTTTTAGATTATCTTAGGGGTAATGGAATATTGTCTTAGTGGACTCCATCTTACACGTCACAACACAATGGTGCGGCTGAGAGGAGAAGCCGAACCTTATTAGACATGGTGAGGTCTGTGATGGGTTTAGCAGATTTGCCAAAATCGTTTTGGGGGTATGCACTTGAAACTTCTATTTATGTATTAAACAAAGTCCCATCTAAGTCAATTGATGTTGCTCCATATGAGATATGGACTAATAAGAAACCCCATCTTTCTCATATGAAAGTTTGGGATTGTCCTGCTTATGTGAAGTGGATTTAGTCAGATAAGCTTGTAGCTAAATCTGACAAGTGTCTATTTGCAAGATATCCTAAGGAAACTATAGGATATCAGTTCTACCATGTTTTGGAACAAAAGGAGTTTGTTTCAAAACATGTTATCTTTTTAGAGAAAGAGTTTCTTCTAAGAGAAGACAGTGGGAGCAAAATTGAACTTATGAAAGTTCAAGAGCAAAATTGAACTTATGAAAGTTCAAGATGCTTAAACAGATGTGATGGCGTGTCAAACTAGCAAAAATAAATTCCTACTCTAGAACACTTAAACGAGTAAAGTGGTGAATAGGGTCGAACCACAGAGACC
>JAOTAX010000198.1:27981571-27994542 GCA_025629825.1 Erythroxylum guanchezii | reverse complement strand
AAGGGTCGGGTTGAAGAGCATAATGGGAGTATGTACACATTTAGGCTTTTTAAGCATATCTTGAGTTGTAAAACTCCAATTGAGGTGATTCTTTCTTCAAAGTAAATTAGAGATTTAAAGCTACAATTTCTATGAAGAGTTCAACTTATGATTTTGATGTTTAATTAGTGTGCGCATTCCACCATTGTGGAATGACAGCAAATGATCCTCAGGGTTTCAAGCACAAGGTTTTATGTTTTCGAAATTTGGGCTCCGTAAACGGGGTCCAACATTTTGGATGTTAATTGTGCAAAGAGTCACTTCCTATTATCTAAATCTTCTTTGGAAAATGAATCAAGCATCAAATCCATTATAGGTTTCAATTTTCAATCTTTCCTGATTGTCTACCTTGGCATTCTAATCTCCACTTCTAATCCTACTTTTGCTGAATTTTCCTTACTTATTAAAAGATTGAAAAGCAGAATGACCTCATGGAGCTCCAAAATTTTATCTACAGTAGGTATGATTCAACTTATATCCATGATGATAAATTCTATCAATATATTTTGGGCTGCACACCTGGCTATCCCTAGGAAAATCATTAAAACTATAAAGAGGATATGCAACAATTTTCTATGGAATGGACATGAGTAACATGCTAGGAGGGCTAAAATGCAATGAAAAGAGGTTTGTATTCCTAAAGACAATAGTGGACATGGGATTATCTCACTGAAATTAATGAATTTTGTCAAGCTAGCCAAAAGACTATGGAGATTATTAAAAGGCAAGCAATCCTTTGGTGTAAATTGGTTCATTAAAATCCCACCATCCTTAATTACCACTTAGAAGGCTATCCTGAAAACAAGAGATCTCTTGAGATATGAATTTGCTAACTTGATTTGCTCTGGATTGATAATTGGTTATCTTATGGCCCTTTATTTAACTTACAAGAGATGGAAGCTTCAAATCCTTTCTTGACAAGGGGTAATTGTTGCTGATGCTTTAAAGGATACATCTATATTTAATCAAACTGCAATCCCTATATCGATATATAAGGAAATTCAACAAACAAACCTACTTGGAAGGGAGGATAACATTATTTGGAAACATTCCAGATAAAGAGCTTTCACTAACCAATCATGTAGGAAATTTTTACAGGGGCACTACAGCCCA
Organism: Erythroxylum guanchezii; assembly: GCA_025629825.1. Classification (NCBI taxonomy): domain Eukaryota; kingdom Viridiplantae; phylum Streptophyta; class Magnoliopsida; order Malpighiales; family Erythroxylaceae; genus Erythroxylum; species Erythroxylum guanchezii. The sequence goes on along the minus strand of JAOTAX010000198.1, from coordinate 27,993,390 downwards.
ATTCCTTGGACTAAGGTGTTTGGATCAATCGATACCACCCCCGAGTTGCCTTCACTCTATAAATAGCTATGAAAGAAAGACTACCAACAGTGGACAGGTTGAAGAGATTTCTCCACATTCCAAACTGTTACATCCTATGTCAAAAGGCTGAAGAAAATCATGATCACTTTTTTTCTAATGTGAATTTGTTATATCTAACTGGAAGTTAATTCTCCACAAATGTTCCATTTTAAATTCCCCTAGTGATTGGAGCTTGATTAAAACGTGGAGCTTTCATTTCGCACTCTTGGATGATGTTATCAGTTAGTACCTATGTATAAGTCTTTCACTTATTGTTAAGGCCATCTAGGGTGAGAGGAACTCTAATATATTTTAGAACCGAAGATCAACCAAGGAGCAGTTTCACAACAACATGATCCAACAAATCAGAACCTATCTTAGCATACACAAGAACAGTTTTCAAAATTCTGACTACTAGGTGAGAAAGTGGAATATTTAGTTATTTCAATGTCTAGGAAGGTTACTATTTTGTTTTAAGTAATGTATGTTAATTGCCTTTAATGGCCAAATTCATTATTTTTCTAAAAAATATTATTATATTAATAAATGTATCATTGTTAATAAAGATGTTAGCATATATTGTAATTGATGGTCGAAATTGAATTCCTCTTTAGCTCTATTCAATAAAGCTTGAAATTTAGAAAAAAAAATCAATTACAATTTTTTAAGTCTCTATAAGGTAAAATGCCAAAAAACCTTTTGTGTATATAAATATCTTAAAGCAGATTTATTGACTTTTCAATTTCTACCCCCTTTAATACATAGATTTATTAACTTTTAAATTTTTAACTCTTTTAATAAATAATTTTTAATTTTTAATTCTTTTAAAATGAGCCCCACTCCATTTAAGCATGTGGTCTATTACAGGACTTCTTAAAAGAGTAAAGGATTTAACTATTTTTTTGTGACAAATAATTTTTGAAATTGACATATTTTATTACACGTTTTAAACCTTAGGATGCAACTTTTTACAAAATTGCATAGAGAAAAACTAAATTTGAGTTTAAGTATTAAGTATATTATTGAAAGATTATGAAGTTACATGAACTATATTTGAATTACAAAATATGTAGGGAACTTTTTAAATTTTGAATTTAAGCATTCTTGTAACATCCTATTATCCCATGTTAAAGGTTAGAATCCTAGAATAGTGTACACGAGAGATTATTGAGAAGTTAGAAAGTGAATTCATACTCACGCATAATATAGCATACACACACATGTGAATATTGATTTTTGCACATTAAAATGATTGTGCATGCATTCATTGACATTTTTTGGATATAATTGATCTATAAATGTGATTATATATGGAATTGTGAATTATATGTGTTAAAAACTGATTTAGAGAGTATATTTATTGACTCAGAATTTTTGGTAAAAATTTGGAAAAATTCTAAAATCTAGGTATTATTGCACTAGAAAAAATGCCAAGTGGCAAGACAATTGATAAATGATAGTAGAATTAACTGTCAAATGGCAATGAAAATTTTGATAAATGAATTTAGGATTTGTTGACAAGTGTCATTGAAAATTGGGATAATTGGACTAGAATTTGGAGACAAATAGACAAGTTATTAAAAAGTGGTCAAATAGAGACCACAATAAAAGGATAAGTGGCAAGTGATAAGTGTCACAACACTTGCCACTCACCACTCATGACATTTTCTTCTTTGAATGGCCATCTCCCTTATCTTTCATCTTTACTCTCATGAAATGCCCTAACCTTCTTCATCTTTTTCATTTGTTTTCATCCACGATATTCACTTCTCACCTCATCAATGTTGGAGCTTACTCTCACCTCCATTTGCTACTATCATTTTTGCTATCTTCTTCATATTTGTCACTAAAGACCTATCCCTACCACCTTTGGAATGATGAAGATCGTATGATATTTGGGAGCTAGGGTTAAATGTGATTTGAAGACATTGAAGCTAAATCAAGTAAGTTATGCTTTAATCATCATAAATAGTGTTAAATGAAACTAATATGATGAGTAATTTGAGATTGATAACTTGAAAATGAAATTTTTATGTGTGAGTTGTGAGCGATAAAATGTATATGCAAATGTCTTGCTTTTGTATATGTGATGATTAATGATTCATAAATTGATATAGAGATGATTTAGAGTTAGAATGAATCCTAAAAGGATGTAGAAAGAAATGCAGAAAAAATTGATTTATGAATGGATATTTTCATGTTCTATTTTTAATGATTAAAAACGTGGATCATTGACTGTTTTAGATATGGATTGGATAAAGTATTCAAGTTAAAGAAAAGGAAAGTGTAGTGTCTTAAAAAGAGAAGAACTAGGATGAAAGTTTAGAGATAAAGTGATAATGGTGTTTAAAATGTGCTAGAATATGTTAGTCGTAACATTTCTACTGGATATGCATATGTATTTTAGCCATAACTTGATCTGTAGATATCCAAATGAGATTATTTTTAATTTGGATTAAATTAGAGACATATGGCTACATTTTTCATGAAGGCATCAAATTCAAATTCTGTCTTTAAGAGTTTCAAAATTTGACTTGAAAATGAGTACTAGGTGCAGTAAATTGATGGATAAATACATGTGCTTGTGTTCTGTTTTGAGAGTATGAAAACCATAAGTGAGGAGTTGTTATGTAGATGTTATGGGTTGTGAATTAAGGGTATAATGAAAGTGAATGTTATGTTAACCAAGATGTTGAGTTATGTTCTTGAAATGAGATGATTTAAGGTGATAGTTAGGAATGAAATGAAGGTGAAAAATGAAGTAGAACAAGTGCAGTACATTTTTTATGAAAGTGTATACGAATATGTTATGTTTTGATGTTTATGATCAAGCATGGAATTTGATTTGTGTGTGGATGATATTGAACTGAAATTGAGGTATAAATGAAGAAGTTATCAACTTGAAATGATGAATCAAATGAGTTGAGGTTTGAAAGTTTAATGCAATCAATTTGGTAGTTGAATTACTATGAAATGATGTTGCATTAGAGGAGGTGAATCCTGGAAAATTTGGAGAGAAATTGATGCTAGAATATGTGTAGAAATCGTGGGAAATGTTGTTAAGTGAGATATGTTTCTCACATGTCCGTTAGAAGGACTTTAGGTCTGTTGGACGGACCTTCTCGGGTCTTCCAAGCTTCCCAACTCCGTTCATGTCCATTTGGAGGGACGTATGTCCGCTAGGCGGACATTCTCGAAACACTTACATAAATTTGCGATTTTGAGCCTTTAGACGAAAAAATCTCTCTTTGGGATCTTCATGAAAGTTATAGAACTTGAAGTCCTCTTAGAAAGCGCCCTAGAATAACATTAATCTGACATCTACAACAAAAATTATGCCTTTTGTCCCAAGATCATGTATATATATAAATTATCGACTTATTAATGTTTTCCTATAAGGTATTTAGGTTTGAGTGTGATCTTGAATGAGCCTAGTTGATGATGAATTGAGCCGTTAAAGTAAGGAAAGTGTATTAGGTATTAAGTAATGATTTAAAGATCATGATAATTGTTTATGAGACGCATATTAAGGAAATATACCCGGGATTGTAATTGAGCATGCATTGTACATAATCCATATACATATATGTGCATAAATAAATACTTATAATTGTGCAAAGTTTTGATGTGTATAAATGTGTATGTATTGCATGATTTAGAAGAGCATATTGAGTGACAACATCCAGACATTGCCGGGATTTCGAGGCAATAGCTTTCTAGAGCAAACTGTGAGTAACCAAGACAGTCTCACTTGAATAATTGTTTGTTTTAAATTTTGTATCGAATTATTTTTGTGAATTTGAAAATGTTGATTATGGACATTGAATTTTCGAGGCGTTTGATGAATGAATGATATATTGGAAGTGTTCCTTGTATGTGAATTTGACGAAATAAATGATTCTCAATGTATATGTTGAATGCCGGACCAAGGTCCGATGACAAAAGTGAATGAGAATGCGATAGTGAATATGACTGTGTAATATTGAGCACTTTTGATTGACTGAATATATATGATGCATTTCATTACATGAATACATAAACAGATAATGACAGTTGTGACCTGAGTAGCCATTGAAAATGAGCTTAAAGCTTATAATGTGATTAAGAGCCAAAGGCTCACTACGTATAATGAGCTATGTATCCTCAATGGATAAGGAACAATTAACAATGAGCCCAGTATCCACAATAGATATGGGACTGGTATAGGCACTCAGTCACAGCAACATAATAATCAGAAATGAGCCTCATGAGCATTGCATATACATTTAATATGTGTGTTTGAATGATTGAAATGTATTGTTGACATGTGTTTGAATGAGAATGTGATATGTGGAGTAAGTGATAGGTGATGCTACATGATAAATGAAAAGAAGCGAATTATGTGAATATATGATGTGATGTGTTATATGATTTGAGTGAACCATCGAGAATGGTTACCTCACTGAGTTCATAAAACTCACCAAAATTTGCAACGTTGACATTTCAGGACCAAGAGAGGACACTAAAGACAGAAAGACTCTACAAGAAGCATAGTTCTTGTACTTTTAGATAGAAGAAATGACTCAAAGGTCGATCTGCTGAAATTGAAAAATCTAGTTAGAAATTTTTGTATAATCCCTCAAGTATGTAGTGTGTTTTATAATTAGTCTTGATAATGTACATATTTGAAAGATGTCGTAAAACTATAATGTATATTTGGTTCTTATGTAATGAAATGAGGAATTTGGTTTTTAATTATTGTGTCTTTATTTATGATGCCTTATAAGAGAATATCACTACTCTAACATGTCATTATTATAAGTTATGTACTTGAATGTCCTCAGGGCATTTTGATATATACTATATGGTAGGGGGTGTTGCAATTCTAATACTTGCCATTCAGAAATATAGTTGAAAAAAAGTTGTAAAGTAAAACTTGGTAAATTTATTGAGATATCATCTTACTGTGAAGGCTTGAAATATTAGTATTCCAGTATTTGTCTATACTAATTTTATTGATTAGAAAAGATAATACTTTTAAGGTTGCTTATAATTTAAAATGTCAACATGTTTGTATTCAAATTTAAATTTTCTCTATGCAAAGGTTGTTACTTAAAGAAAGCTACTGGTAAGGAGATTGAATTTATTATTATTTGTCACGAAAAATGCAATTTAATTTGTATTTTAATCTTGGGTCTTAGATTCCATATTGCTCGTTCAGCTTTATCTTAAAGCTTAGAGTTAGTTATTAAGTAATTCAAATAACTATGACATGCACAAATCTGCACATAAATTGTGGACTAATGTTTATGTAATTTGCTAGCTTAGGCCTTCATTGCTTTTCTGCTAACATATACTTGTACACATATGCCTTGTTTAGTAAATGACTTATCAATTATTTTTTGACAGACTAAAAGGTATTTGACTATGTTAAATCACTGATAATCATGTTTGGTAATTAGTTAATTAGGCTGGCGGATTGAACTCAATCTACTGTTTTTTTTAAACGCTCATATAAGGAGAGTGTTTTAATTTAACGACTGAGAAATTAAGAGAGAAAAAGACGATTGTGCCTAAAAGTTATTACAAATTAAAAGAGAGAGAAGAGAAATAGAAATCAAAATAGAGAGAGATGGAGATAGAAATAGATAAGTATAAAGTGTGAATTCAATTTAAGAAGCTAAAAAAAGATTGGTTTATTCAAAAATTTAACCAACTTGAAATTTTTTCTTTAATAAATTTTTATGCTTCGTATCAGTATCATTATTTTTAAAATTTATTTCATTTTTAATTAAATAAAATAAGTATAATTGGATTTGATATTGTGCAGTAAAAAAACCAATACCAAATTATTATATACTAACCAAAATTTTGCTATAATATTAGATTCAAAGATTGGATTGGGCAGGAAAGTTTCAAGTTGCATTCATTATACTTATTAATACTTGGATTAAAATTTGTAATTGAGTAGAATTAAATCATTAAATTTAAAATATATTTAAATATTTTTAAAGATAAAAATGCTTCTACAAATAATTATTATGTCTAAAAAAATTTTAATGTTAATTTTAATAGATAAAATTATTAAAAACTTTTTTTCATTTTATTTATAAGATAAGACTAATTTTATTAAGGGATTAAATTTCAATATAATTAAAAATAAGTTTTATGCTCATTAACTACTACATTTTTTCAATTTAGTTTCAAACATTAATTTAAATAAATATTTTTTATTTTAAACATAAGCAAATAGGTTTAAATTTATTTAATTTTGACTAATTGAATTAAACAATTGAAATATAAGCATAAATTCTTATTGCAATATTCAAAGAACTACTAAGATATAATACACATCTCCTTATAATTATTTTTTTAGTCATACCCTCATAAATCATTTTTCATATAAATAGTTAATACTAAACAATTAATTTTACTAAATATTTTTAAATAAATAGCTGATGTTATCATTTAGTTCAATCATTTATATTAAAAATGATTAACTCACTGTCAACTAACTATTGTTAATACATAGAGCCCAATAAGCATATCTTGAGTTGGTACGGAAATGGGATCTCCAATAGCTGGAGACAAGAGATTCATATGAGAAAACATAAGTAAACGAGCCTCCGCTTGAGCCTCCAATGATAAAGGTACATGAACAGCCATTTGATCCCCATCAAAGTCTGCATTGAATCCCTTACGAACTAATGGATGTAAACAAATAGCACGCCCTTCCACTAAAATGGGTTGGAATGCCTGGATCCCTAATCTATGCTGATATAATCAGTTGACAATTAATATAATTCCATTTCTAAAAAAAAACGTTAGAAGGCAAAGTTTGTGCATCGAGGATTAGTAGGATGAGTGGTCGTTTTTCTTTTTTTTGGTTATAGGCATCGTTTCGTAGTCCAGAGAAGATGTAAATTATATATCAAATCGTAGGTATAGAAATTGAAGGAGAGGTCCAATTTCATATCCATTTTAATTTGGGCATTTGGGGTTAATTTACCTATTTCCTTTGTGTCTTAACCTAGGCCCACACATAAGTGTGGTAGGTCCATTTCTTTCCCCATCAAACATAGTTTTCACGTTTTCTCCACTACCAAATAGTCATATGATTCATAATAGATTGGTGCCGAATTTATAGAGCTTGTCTAATTTTCTGTGAATATATTATTAAACATTCCAGAAGGAACTGCCAGCTCTAATATTTTGTCTCCAATTCATTCTTCTTCCTAATATTTTCTTCATATTATTAATTTGGAACCGAAAAAGATGATTTTCTTTCAGAACTTTTACTTGTTTTTTTTTCTCGGAAAAGAAAAAAGAAACCCCGAGTCAAGCGCGGGAAGTGGTAAGACACATGGCATGCGCCTGCAGTAACACGAACAAATATACCAAAACTTTACATATCGCGATATTTTGGGCTTGTATGGATGGCGAGATTTTGCCGTTCCCGATTCTCAAAGTGGTTGTGGCAGTAATATTGAGGAAATCGAAGGGCATCGTTAAGAAAAGAAGCGCCAAAATCTTCATCCGCGGACAAAAGAAGAATTAAAAAGAGAGAATTACGTGAAATATATAATTGGGTTCCCCATCTACTTTTTGTTTTAATTATGTATTAACTTTTTGTTCTCATTCAGCTTTGGATCCCGCTGTTACCTCGTTCTGTTTCATAGGTAATTTCTTGTTTTTCACATTTTCCATAAATATACATACTTTCTTGTTTGAGCACGTATCAATCTACAATGGTTTGGAGCTGATTACCTTTCAGGCTCAATGAAAATCCGCAGATTTGAGGGATGAAACAGAAGCAAAATTTGGCAAAATGATAATTTGTGGATTTACTGGTAAAAAGAATATAGAGATGAAGATCTGATTGCTTCCTTATTTGTCACTTCCGTGTTCTTGTTTTCTTTTAAATCCTTTTCCTGAGATTGCCATTTTGTTTTTCAAATATAATATGTTTTGTGACGATATTATATAATATTTGTGCATGAGAGTGGAATGAACCTCGTGGCAGTTGTCTCTGAAGTTGATGTTTCAAGATTGAATTGTTTTCTTGCAATTTTGTAGCCTGCATCCATGGCTATAGTGCTGTAATCTGTAGTTCTATTATTCAAATGCATTAATGAATTGACCTGTAGTGAAAATTGTGTAGGTGCAATTCCGGTGGATTCAAACTACGCTTATTCTCTTCTACCGGCATAACATTTTTTGTACAGCTTCTTTGTTCTCCTACGTCTCTTTCACTCGTATACATCTTTGGATGAAGTCTAATGGAGGCAACAGATAGTAATACCAGTTCTCAAGACTTTGAAAATTTGAAAGCCAACAAACAAGGTGCAATTCCAAATATTATGCATCCGTCTGTTTATGTATTTAGCTGTTGATTGCATGTTCAAACAATTTCATGCACCAAAAAGAAAAATTCTTTCCTTCCATGCGGCCAAAAACCTTGAATATGATTCCAGGATGCTTTTATTCGCAGAAATTGAGCATAAAGTGGCAAAGATCTTGAAACTAATCAAGAACAATGGGCAAGATAAGAAAGGTAAGATCCCAGAAGACTCGTATAAAAAGGCGGAACTCGTTCAACTCGTTGAGGATTTTCACAAACAGTATCAATCACTCCTTGCCCAATACGATCATCTTAAACGAGAGATTGGTAAAAGGGCTTCCGGTAGAAAAGCAAAGGAAAGTTCTTCTTCCAGCTCCAGCTCTGACCTGGATTATTACTCTTCAGAGGACATAGACAATGTACTCTCAGTAAATGAGCACAATGACGGAGTAAGCAACTCTAAGGAAGAGCTTGAAGCCACGAATTTACAAGCAGGGGGAATAAAGCATAAACTGCCCACTACAATTCATGGAAGACCACCTTTGCACGAGAAACAAGAAGCAATGTCTCCAAGGAAAGCTCAAAAGAAGAAGGTCGATGAGCGAAAAGCTGAACATTCAGCATTTGTGAAGGTGCATGGAGCTGGTGGGACTCAAGCATCTGCTCAGATAAAGGAATTAGAGGGACAATTAACGGTGATGAAAATTGAGATGGAGTCATTTTACAGCCAAAGAAAGGAGCTTGAAGCTCAGATTGAAGATAAAGCAGCTGAAGCTAAACAGCTTAGAGAGAAAAACGAACAACTGAATGCCAAGCTTGAGTTGGTTTCAAAAGAGAAACATGAGGCAGCTCGAATGCTTCAGAATCTGGAGGATAATGATAAGAACATGACGTCCAGAATTGAAAGTCTTATGGAACAGGTGAGCAAGCTGCAGATGGAGGTGGATTGTTTGCGTGCACAGAAAGGTAAAACTGAAAGAGGCAAAAGAATTGATGGGTCAGGTCAAGTCAAGAACTTGAAGGATCGAATCAATGTCATGCAGCAGGAATTGGACTCCTTAAGAGGCAAGAAAACTGAGCTGGAACTTCAACTGGAAATGAAAACAAAGGAAGTGGGTGAATCCCAGATTCAGATAAACATGCTAAAAGACGAAATCGCAGAAAAAGTAGCATTTGAACAAGGACTGCTTAGAGAGAAAGAAGGTTTCCTTGCGCAGGTTGAGGACCTGCATTCTGCAGAGAACCAGAAAAGGAAATTGGAAGAGTTGTTGAGAAATAAAAGCCTGGAGACTGATCAGTTAAGAGATGAAAACAAAGGTCTGTACGCTAGAATGTCTGAATTGGAGGGGACCATAGCAGATAGATGTGAAGCACTTGCAACATTACAGAAGAAGCACAGGGACACGCAGAATAAAGCGTCTAGTGAGATTGCAGCCTTAAAGTCACAATTTAGCAATCTGGAAAAGGAAATAGAATCCTTGCTAACGGAGAAGAGCGAGTTAGAGATGCAATATGAGAGAACAAAGCTAGACTCTGCGGAAAACCAGATGCAGGTGGAAACTAAAATAACGAATTTAAATAGCAAAATTGAAGACCAGCAGAAAGTCATGAGGGAACAGGAGGATACCATCAAAAAGTTTGCTGAAGAGCACAGACTCGTTAAACATCATTCTCTGGATTCTCCTAAAAGCCGATCACCAGAATCTACACAAGTTAATCGACCAGTTGATCTCCCCAGATTAAACCATCATAAATTACAAAGGAAAGTTGAAGAACTAGCAGAGAGCTTTCAGATGAAAATGGAAAATCATATCCGACTCTTATCCCGACGCATTGTAGTTGCAGAGAAGATACACTACGAAACCAAAGATGGATACAAAAAGATAAAAGACAAGCTAGAGCAAGAAAATAAAGAGCTTCAAGAAAAGTCAGCTACTTTTGAAGCTCAGGTGCGGAAGGTAAAGGATGTACTACTGCAATCAGAAAACAATACATTCACAGTACTGGATACGTTGCAAAGGAAGCTTGAGGACTACAACGCAAACATTTTGTCCCGCATTTCAAGAACCTCAAACGAGCTTCAGTTTGCTAAGAATTGGATCACAGGGACCCGCAACGAGATGGAACAGCTGAAACAGAATGCGGAAAACCTGACAGCGGAGTTACACGACAAGAGAAAGAAAGAGCTAATGTTGACTGAAAAGATGTTGAAGTTGGAGGCAAAGCTTAGGAAAGAAGGAAAAAGCACAGTTGTGAGTGAGTTTGAGAGGAAGGTGAAGAATTTGGAGGAGCAACTAAAAGAGAAAGACGAAATTCTGATGGGTCTTTGCCAGGAGAAGAGGGAGGCCATAAGGCAGCTGTGTATATTAATTGATTATCATTGCAGTCGCTATGATCATCTCAAGCAAGGGATTTCAGAAATGACGTCCAGAACCAGGAGAACAACTTAAACGGAGCTTTATCATCATCATCGTCATTTTCACCTTGTTCTTCGCCACATCTGTTGTCTCGTACTTACAGTCTCGTCATCGTCATCGTCGTATTCAATTAAATCCAATTCTTTCCTTCTTTCGTATTAGAGCCCGTAAATCATTATACATTACTTATATTAAGAATCTACTTAATGTTTCGACTTTCAACTAGAGGTGTGCAACCTGTAATCCGGTGCAATTTAAATTATATAAAGTTTTTAATTATACCATATTGATCCATAAGGATTTGGTTTAATTTCCTTATTTGGAAAAACATATCTCTTAAAAATATTTTAAAATAAAATCTAACATTTGTTTAAAAAGTATATATATTATTAACCAACAAATATATAGCAGAAATATGATGTCCTTCTAAATATTGCGTACTTGTATGTATATATATATTATTGAGTGTAATGAACCGTATTCTATGAACTAGTCATATATAAATGATTCATATTTTTATTATTTACAGATTAACGGCCGATCATTTTTTATTGATTACAAATTGAAGGTCGAATGATTCAACTATGCAAACGATTTTATCAATTTGATTTGAATTATTTTATGGATGTACGCAGCTTTTACTCAGTCTTCGGTTGAAGAAAAGTTGAGGTAACAATTCTCATGTAATTGTACTAATACGGTAATATTATTTAATAGAGGATGGTATTATTACTTCAGTTGGAACTTGTTAAGACCCAATGGCTGAGAGGTTGAAGAAACTTTACCTACAATTTCTTCTACAATAGCACTAAATTTTCTTAGCCATTCAAATTTTCAAATCTATATTATATATATATATATAAGAAGTCATGAGCTTTCTAATATAAGAAAAAAGAAAGTGAACACCTTATTATATCAATAGAATCCAATGTCATATTTTTAATATCTTCTTTTAAGTTTTGATCTAATATGAAAATTAACCAAATTTTGTCTATCTATTTATGGTTTTACTGATTATTAAG
>JAOTAX010000198.1:27954274-27966594 GCA_025629825.1 Erythroxylum guanchezii | reverse complement strand
CAAAATAAGTCGTAAACCCTCTTAACTCTTTGCCAAGATTACCATTCTACCCTTTTCATTGGGGGTGGGATGTTACATAGAATGTGATAAATATTGTTCATATAAATCTGGATTCAACTTCTGAAACTCAAACTTTAAAATCCAAGTGCTGTAAAAAATCAGTTTTCGTTTTCGCTTGATAAGAAATTATTGACGTCCTTTATCTTTGGTAGTTACAATTTGTTCATCTAGAACATCATCTCCTCTTTAAGATGGGGAATGGTTGAAATTCTTACAACTGCAATAGGGGATTGCTCATAACGTTGTCCATGATAAATAGTTAAGCCCGCAACATTAAATATAGGACTTATTCCCATATCACTTGGTAGTTCCAATGCACAAGTATTAGCACTTATCTTCTTGATGATCTTATAAGGTCCAACATTTCGTGAATATAGTTTCTTATATTTTCCTTTATGAAAACACTTTGTTCTAATCCTAAATATCACCATAACCGCTTCATTAAATTCCACCAATCGACGATATTGATCAATAAGTTCTTTATAAGACAAATTACTGGTTGTTATCTTTCGTCGTATCTCATCAAAGATGTATCTCATTGTGTTGCGCAAAACCTTCAGCTTCAACACTAACTCTTGTTGTTTGTGGTAAAGAAACCAGATCAATAGACGTCATTGGTTGAACTCTTGAAACTATCTCAAAAGGGCTTTTACCAGTAGACCTATTTAGCAACATGGACAACATCACAAGTCTTGACGAACCTATTTGCAAATGGTTTCATAATTAATCCACATGGCTTCTCTACATCATAGGTATCAAGAACATACCTATTGTTGCTTCTTTCGATTAGATGCACAACTTACCATCATTGCTGAATTTTGACTTTGAAGTGCAGTCATAACTTCTCCTTTATTCCTATCTTGTATCAACTGTGCATCTTCATTCAAGTCTACTTCTCCTTCATTAGCCACTACAACATAATCTTCATCAACAATACCAATGATATCATCAACTTTTGACTTATCAAGCTTCAGAACCCCAAGTAGTTGCAGTTTAATCTTTTCAACCCCCTGTTCTGTTATATTAACTTGTTCGATTCTTTCAGCTTGTTGCCTTGTTATTTTAGCCTGCTTTCCTTATGTTTTGATTTGTTGTTCAAGGGTTTCAACCTGTTTTTTAGGTGTTTCAACCTTTAGTTCAAGTGTTTCAGCTTTCTGTTTAAGTGTTTGAACTTATTGTTCAATTGTTTTAACTTTAAGGTTTGCCAAAGAATCCATTTGGTTATGCTATTATTCATCTTTAATGATTTGATTGTCTTCCACTATCAAACTCTCTATGCCATTAAGTACTTGAACATCATCTACATATAGGCTTGAAGATTTCAATTGATCAATTGAAAGAGATGTGTCATTAATTTCGCCACCTATAATAACACTTCTTTTGAGGTAGTGCCTGCTAAAATTGAAGAATCAAAATCAGCACATAAATTTTTAGCAAAGATTTTTCCTTTGAGCTTTGTGTTGTTGAGCAATACCATTCCCTTCATATTGCATATTACCATATTTTCCATGTTAATCATTAAGTATATGTTGTTGGTTGGTATAATTTTTTCTTGTTGGAAATTTGAATTTTAAGGAATGTATGTCAAAGTTGTTTAGCCTCTCCAAAATTTGTAAAACATGTCTTCTTATAGGCGTTCCTATATGTAAGTTGATTCTTGGTGCACATTGTGAATGAGGATCATCGATGTCCAACCTTACAATATTAAGTAGTATTTCATCTTGCTCTAAGTCACTAAATATTCTTCTATATGCCTTTCCATTATGAGTCACCATTGTGAACCAAAGCTCTGATACAAAATTGATGTAGGACAAATAGAAGAATTATTAACTAATAGCTAAAACTCATAAATTTAGAAATATGGTTGATATTGGGCCGTTGGAATATCGGGTTTCAAGATTGGATTTAAGCTAATAATGTAGAATTTTCATATTTTGTATGGTTGGAATTTTAAGGTTTGATTGCTGAAAATTTAGGTTTAGGGTTTGAGGTTTAATATAGCTGGAATATAGGTTTGAGATGGCTAAAATGTAGGTTTAAGAGGGTTGGAATTCGGGTTAGGGTTGTTGAAATTTAGTGAAGAATGCAAAGAATAGATAGTAGGAAACACTCTTAAGGTCTAAGAATCACTCTTAGGAGAAAGCATCACACCTTATAGTTGAAAACTCAGAGTTGTGGAAAAATTCCATATTGTTTTTTATTAATGAAAGGATGAGTACACATATATATAGGGTTCTTAAAATCCTTATTCTAGTAGGAAAAGGATTTCTAATTTAAATCCTATTATAATAGAACTTCTATAAGTCCTATACAATTAGGATAACATGCCTAATAATAATAACATAATACTCTTACTTCTTATCTAACAAGAAATCCTAATACAATAAGGATTTGGATTTTAGCCTTTATCCTTAATGTTAATTCAATTCCCAATCGTTATCCTACCAATTAAAGCTTGTGATCGATTAACCTTTCCTCTTTTTTTCTCTTATAAAATTTAAGTTCTTTTGCATCAATAACATATTAAGAATTAAGAAGATGCTAACATTTACCTATAATACGTGAGATAATCGCTTAAAAGATGATGAGTTCCTTGCAGGTGATGAATTTAAGCTTAGAATTATGGCTCAAGTTTGGTCCAACTCGAATTCAATAGTTTAGATCGATTTAATTGGACTTTAGGTCGCTTGGAATTGTTTTGTGTACAAGATATTGCAACAAAGTGATATCATTTTACTTGGATTAAAAAAAAAACCCCTCTCTAATCCACTCTAGTGATTGTGATTCACTCACTCACTCACTGCTTCTCTCAACTTTGCTCTCTTCTACATTCCTTCTTTATCGATTGTTAATTATAGTACTCTTGAGTGTTAACTCACTGTATCAGTGGGCCACTATTTTGTTGTTTATTCCTCCAATCTTTACTAGTCGCCTCTAACCTTCGATTAGTCTTCCCTTTGATTGTAAGTTGGTGATCCCCCTTTTTTTTCATTTATCACTTTCCTTTAATGCTACTATGTTTTAATTTTGGTCTCAAAGTTTAGTTTGAATTGATTTTGGCTTCTAAATTTCCATTGAGTTATCTTTTTTCTATCTATTAAGCTTGTCCTATTCCCAAATGTGTCTCTTTGCATTTGTTATACGTGGTTTCCCCTTGTGTTATTCTTTTTATGAATTCACCGCTTTGTCCTTTTGTTGCTTTTAAATATCTTCTTTATTCAATGACACAATAAACTAGTTAGTGAAGAATTATAGAGAGCCAACGATCAGTTGAATGAACCTATATGATTATAGTTTGATTGAGAAAACTATCCCCTTCCTTTTGCTGTATTGGAATACCCTTAGGCGACAATCTATATCTCCTTTCCTTTTTCATTGATTCTTTTCTAAATTACTAATGGTGTATGACTTACTGACTATGGTGGAACCTGGGTTTCGTTCCTAAATTTGTGGGCTCATGCATGTTAACATTTATGGAAATTTAAAGCTTGAATGAATGTCATGTGTGCATAAAATTACAAGTTTGTTAACTTAAAAACTAGAAGCACAGCTCTAGAAGAGTGGTTGGCTTTATTTATAGTGTACTATTCACCATGAAGATGATTGATAACTAGTATAGTAATTAAAGCTTCCAAGACCTTGTCCTTTTTCCTGCTCTTGACTATCTTTTCTTAAACTCCATTCGTTTGTTGTATTTAATTTTTTTACTATTTAATTTTCGAGTTGCAAAAAGATGGTAATTATAATTTTCAATTGTTAACCTCTATTATAGTGATCAATGGCCTGCTTTTCTTTAACAAATGTTTAAATGGTCAAAAAGCAATCTTAAGAATTTATTCAATGGACATGCATTCATCTTTCAGGTGGGTGCCTTGAAGTAGAATATTTTGGATTGATTAAGAAATCAAATAAGCTTGTATTTAATCGTGCTAATATCTTTATAAAAGAAATAATTGGAAAAAATACTTAATGCATTTTCATTATTCTCATTGTTTTGGCATATTATGAGCAATCTTTATATATATGGAAAGAAGTGAAAAAAAAGTATAAAAAACGTAAAAAAATATCCTAATCTTCATTACCTAAAAGTGTAAAATGCTATAATCCCTAGTGTTAGGAAATTAAGCTTCAACGAAATGATTACAATTTTTTTTGTTTTGATTTCTTAAAAGTTAAGATCACTTGAATTCTATAAAATGATTAATACATAAATCATAATAAAAAATGAATCTTAATTCGTATCTTATTCCGAAACTTGATCATTTTCTTGTAGCATCCCTCTAATCGTTTTTGAAACTGACTCATCTCTATTACTGTAGATACACAAGTGTTCGACCTCTAATGGTATCCACAGAACGTGTTGAAAGAACTCTACAACTATTACAGAGAGGATAGGAAAAGAGTGTTAATTCCTTTAGAGCTTAAGCTTACTTACAATATGTTTTGAGTAGTATAATAATTTAATTGAAATTAAATTCTATTTATAATTAGATTTTATTACCAATTATGCCTAAATAAGTTCTAATATCTTATAATTATCTTTATTTATTAAATATCTCATATTTAATTATAAAGTTTCTCAAACTTTATAATCAAGTCCAACTTGACAAAAATATCTTTTCTCTTTAACCTGGTCTTTGTAAGTGCAACTAATGTACTCTATATTTTCTTAGAATTGTTAGTTTGAAATGCTTTGTAATGACTCCATTATTCCATTAAGAAATTCATTAATTACTTTCCAAAGAAAAAAAACAACAACGGAGTTTATAACTTTGGTTGATGAAAATTAGGATTAATAAGAAAGAATAAAGGAAGCGAAATTAAGAAAAAGGTAATAGGGATGAATTGTCATTAAAAATAGGTTGGTGAAATCAATAAGAAGATAAGGATGAAATAAAACTAAGATTTTTTTTACTAGAAAAAGGATTAGAATTTATGTTTCAATGCACACTTCTAATTTTGATTTTTTTTCTATTATATATATATACAATGTAAATTAACTAAAAAAACAATAGAAGAGAATGGAACAACTTTAATTGAAAAGGAATGCATTAAGTAAACGTTGTATTAGAAAGAAATTAAGGATAGAAAGAATTGTATAGATAGATGATGAACGACATAACAATAAATAAGAAGAAAGAAAATAAACACTTAAAGAAATCTTATAAAGGAAAACAACACAGAAATCTTATAGACTTCATGAGGCCAAGGTTCAATGCAAATCAATAAGGATTAACAAGACCACCATTGTCGACCATCACGATCGAAACCAAACTAGCATTGCTAAATATGTTGCAAATCAACGTCAAGTTTTATGCACCGACCAATGAGGATTCTAATGCTCATTTGACCAACTTCTTAGAGATATGTGTCACGTTTTGATATAATATATTGTCAGAAGGTGAACCTAAAATGAGGCTCTTTCCTTCTACATTTAAAGATCAAGCCAAGGTATGGTTGAACTATCTCAACCCAGAGAACATCATAATATGGGAGCAGTTGGCATAAGCCTTTTTGGATAAATAATTTCCCTTAACAAAGAACACTAGAATTATAAAGGAAATCATAAATTTCCAACAAAGCAAAGGGGAGTCATTATATAAAGGATGGGTTAAATTTAAAAAGTTGTAAAGGATCTTCCCACATCATAACTTGCTAAAGGATTTCCTTCTACAAACGTTCTAAAATGGTGTGAATCCACCCATGCGAGACATCATAAATGCAGCAACTAGTGGATCTTTAATAGGGAAAATGGTTGAAGCAATAGATGATTTGTTAGAAGAGATAGTAAACAACAGCTGTCAATGGACCTCATAAAGAAGTAAACAACAACCAACCTTTAGAGATTAAAAGGGAGTAGTTATTGTGGATTTAGTGATAGTGTTACAAGTTGAAGTATCAAATTTATCCAAACAATTGAACAACCTGAAAATCAATTCTTCTAGCCTACTCAAGTCCATTCAGCATGGATGTGAACTATATAAACAAAAAATTCTTGTCTTAGCTAATCTCTTCCTAATGGAAAACAAAAATACAGAGTAACTTAACTTTATGGGAGCACAATATGGTTAAGAAGGTAATAATCCCTATTCAAATACTTACAATCTTAGGTGAAAGAACCACCTAAATTTTTTCTTAGTCAAACAATGCTGGTAATCCAATAAGTGCTCAAGGCTTGCCAAGATTTTAACAAGATTGGCTTGATTCATTGGAATAAAAGGTGGATAAGCTAATAGACATTTTAAATTCCAAATTAGCCAGCCAAGATGAGAATCATAAGAGGATGAAAGCTAAATTTGAGTAAATTACAAAGAATTATGCTTTTTTCATTCATAATTTGGAGTTTCAAGTGGGCTAATTAGCTAATATATTGCCTACATAAAGTGTGGGGAGTCTTTGGAGCAATACAGAGTCCAATCTAAGGGAACAATTAAAGGATATCATAGTTATAAGCAAGAGAAAGTTATAAGAACCAACCAATATGAAGGCCAAACCCCATACCAATGTAAGTTGAGAGAAGGAGATTACGAAAGAAAAGAAAAAAAGATGAAATTCCTTGTTTTCCTCCCCCTCCCTATGCACCAAATATTCCATTTCCACAGAGTTTACAGAAGAATCAAAAGGGTCTATAATTTGCAAAGTTCATAGAGAAGTTAAAAGAAATTATAACTTAACTTGTCCTATGTGGAAGCTTTGGAGAGCATACCCAAGTATGCAAAGTTTCTCCAAGGCATCTTATCAAACAAGCAAACTTGGGAGGACAATTAAAAGGTCTCTTTGACTAAAAGCTATAGCTCAATAATTACCAGCTACATGCCTTCAAAATTAAAGGACTTAGAGAGCTTTAAAATACCTAGTGTTGTTAGTAATTTAGAAATTGTTAAATGTTTTTGTAACTTGGGGTAAATATTAATCTTATGCTATTTTCAATTTTTAGAAAATTGGTCTAGTAGATGTGAAGCCAACATCCATGCTTATTCAATTGACAGACCAATCTATAAAAAATCACTTAGTGTAGTGAAGGATGTGCTAGTAAAAATGGAAAAGCTTATTATCCATATGGATTTTATAGTGCTAGACTTTGAATAGGATCAAACTTATCCATTAATTCTTGTTAGACCCTTTATGACTAGAGAAAGAGCTTTAGTAGATGTTTATAAAGGGAAACTCTTTCTTCAGATTGGTGATGAGCAAGTTGAATTTAATATGAATAAAGTATTGAAGAATCCAAAGGAAAGCAGCTCTTGCATGAAGATAGATATAGTGGATGAATACATAAAAGAGCAAGCGAAGAGCTATAAAAAAGAAGTGATTGTTGGGAAAGTAAAAGATGAAAGAGAACTAGTAAAGGAGGAGGCTAAGTGAAAAATTCAAATAGGAATCATTAGTAAGGACAAAAGTAATGATGATACCCTTTGTTGAGAAACCATCCAATCTAGAGTTGAAAACTGATGGGGAATAGGAAAATAGAGTGATGGAGACAATTAGAAAGAGAATAAAAGCCATGGGATGGAAAATTTTAGACATGAGAAGAATAAGTCCTATTAATATTCAAAAGAGAAGTTTGTTAAAAAATTAAGCTGAAATGGTGAAGTTAGTGACCTTAAAATTAGCATGTTATTTTTTATATAGTTTTCTTTTTTAATTTCATATGTGTTTGTTACCTTGTTTTTATGATTTTCTAGTGAGTTATATTGATGGATGTTCATAGCATGAAGTGTGTCCAAGTTCCTTCTCCAAAACCATCATCACCACAATCTCCATTAGTATTCTTGCCTTTAGTTTGTGTTTGCTTATGTTTAGGTTTTGTTTCCACATTGAGGACAATGTGTTATTTAAATGTAGGACATCTATTCACTTGCATCTCATTTAAGATGACTTTGCATTTGCATTGTGTTAGTTTATTTGCATTGCATTTGTTTTTTATCAGGTTAACATTATATAAATGGTGGCGAGTCGTAAATGGTGGCGAGTCGTAACACTACACAAAATAACTAAACTTAAAACTATAACTAGTTATAAGTCTAGGTCAATCCCACAAAGAGTGTATGTAAAGATTTCAACATGAAAAGAATCGGTGTTTAGGTTATGAGGGGGTTTGATTTGGTTTCAAATAACAAAATAAAGTAAAATTAAAGTAATGAAAGCAAATTAAAGAAAACAATTAAAAAGTGATAAAAGTGATGAATGGATTTAGAATTCGGTCCTCAGGTCAATCTCAACCTACACATGAATAAGTACACTTTAATGTCTTGTTATTCTCATACCTCTCCTAGCAACAATTAATGGTAGGTTAACAATAAGCTCTGTTAACCCCAATTTCCCCTTAGGTCATGTTTACTTAAACCAAATTCAATAATTAAACCTAGATATTGAACAATGTAGAACAAACTCTCTAGATTTAATAAAACAATGCATTACGAGCTAGAAAAACAGATTAATCAAGGTAACAACCACATAAGCTCAGGTCATTTAACCAAGGTTGTGTTATCTCTAATGATTTGACACCATTAGTTGCTACAAATAAATTGAAAATACAATGATTATATATTTTATTTAAGATTCTAGCAATGAGTTTACATAAAAACAATCTAATAGAGCATTAAGATCATTCTTACACAAAACCCAATTCAATAAACATAGGATAACATAAATAATCCCTAAGAGAGAAATAACACAATACACAATGGAGAGAGCACAAAACGTGTCTTCGGCTTTGATTTCACTTCAAAACTGGAATGGGAAAGCTTAGCCCTCCATGGATCTCCAAAGAGTGCGTGCTCTGCCCCTCATTTTCTCCCAAAATCGATCTGTAACTCTTCAGCCACTCAAATGTCGTCTTATATTAAAAATTAGGGTTCTAAGGAGACACATGGTTTGATACATGGCCATGTACAAACTGTGTAAGTAAAAAAAAATGGAAATCTTGAACGTGTAACTACCCATGTAAGTCAAACATTTATCTTTAGAATGAATATACGACTGTGTATCTTCCATACCATCTTGATAACTTCATTTCTTTGGATTTTTTTGTCCCATCTTCACCCCCATCAGTCTCCTTTTTGTTCCACCAGGACAATTGAGTGTAAATATCAAGGGATGACTCAAAGAATGTGTTTTTAACTTACTTTAGCTGTTATGCTTCCAAATTATACCTAAAACCAAATATGAATCAAAATGAGTTTCTTAAACATTTCATAGCATTAATCACTAAGTGTTGTGGGATAAATGTATAATCAATTAAGCATATATCAAATTCCCCCACACTTAACCTTTGAGCATCCTCAGGCAAAACAATAAAATCAAATTCATAAACTAAAACACATACTCATTTTCCATATTTCCCAAGAATAGATATTCATAAGAAAAGAGGAACAACTTTCAAAACCATGACAGAAATCATCATTCAATGCCTTTACTCATGACTAATCCACAATCATTCCCTTTAGAAATTGAGAAATATAGAGGTACACTTGGACAAAATGTGTTTAAATACGATAGATTCATGGGTACACTTATACATCATTCATGATCATGACATTCCATGACTTTGCATATCATTCATTTCTCCACCACTAAGATTCACATACATAATCATGAATCAAAGGAATTTTCAAGGTTGTAATGTGGGCAAAGGTTAAGGTGAGATGTATTTGGATAGTGTAGTGCAAAAGCCATCAAAGCTAGTGAAATAATAAAAAACTCAATGGAATATCAAGCCTAAAAACTAACATTCACTCAACATTAGATACCATCAGTTATGATGAATGCAAAAAACTATGTTCCACATCTTAGATTCAAGCCCTCACACTATAAACCATATGAAACATAACCAATTAGAAGGATTCACTTGATAACAAACAATACATTATAACCATAAGTGGTGATCCTTCAAAACAACATCTACCTTATATACAATATACTCAAATCACCCGTTTTATACAACTTTAGGAGGAGAAACTAGCCATGAATAACTTTTCAAAATAGTTGCATTTCCTCCTTGATACTTTTATTTAAACATATTTTTCTTTCTTATCTTATCTTTTTATTTTTCCTTTTTTTTCTCTTTATTCATATAAAAATCGAAAGAAGCTACATCAATATTGGAATTCATTGATAAGAGATAAAATGGCATTCTAACAACTATATTCAACTCACACATGTGAACACCCTTACACTTACACTTTTGTACATCCATAATTATCAACAATCAATAAATGCTCCACTAGCTTTAAAGCTTGGGTAGGACATTTGGTTAGGGTAAGGCATGAAAAGTGGTTAGCACAAAAATAAAACACAATTAAAGATCAAGGGGGTTTATCAAAAGGAAACAATCATATCAATAAGTAGGCTATTTGACTAATGTAGCTTATGAAATAATGAATGCCTATATCATTTCCATGTTAAAATGTGTTATAAAAATGTGGTCTTAAATAGAAAATCAAAGCAAAGTCAGGATGTTCATGTTATGAAGATCATATGTAAACAAAATACAATGATACTGATATGGAAGTGTCAGTCTATAAAGGCTCAAAATCTCACTAGCTTGTGTCTACTACAAGTCACTACTCTTCTAAAGATTATGTCTATTGATCAATCACAAGAGTAAAAGTACACGCTAAAGTTGTCATGAATTTTTCTACTCAATTCACTCTCTAATTATGACTATATAGTCCTAGAAGCAATAGAAAAAGAGAAATTGTTTGTTTGTTTATATTGATTCCCTCTTTTTGTTTGAAAACTTAAAAACACGTAAGAAACAAACAAACTTCAAAACACACATACGTATCCTAAAAAATGAAAAAATGTAAAGGAAAAGAAATAAACGTCCCTTGGGTTGCCTCCTAAGAAGTACTTTTATTTATTGTCGTTGGCCCAACTCCTTGTTTTTCCTCGTCATGTGACAAAGTTATGGTCTTTAGGTGTCACACTTTGTACTTTCAACATTTGAGGTTCTTCAAGATAAGGCTTAATTTGGTGACCACTCATATGTAGCATCTTCCTCATCTTCAAACTCTTGATCTCTACTAAATCCCTGTACTCTTGGAATATCTCAAATATCTCTTCACCCTTTTCTTCCTTGTTCAATTTCTCTAACCTACTAGGTACAGGTGAAAGGTTAGTCTTAACAACAATTAAGGACTCAGTACTTACTTTCAAGCTAATCGATATATCATTTTCTCCTTTGATCTCCTTCTCATTTTCTTCTTTACAAGCAATCTCTTGAGTAGTCCTCTCAAGATTCCCAAGCTCCTTTTCACTCTATAAGATTTCTGCACTAACGTTCCTTGGGTACACCTCAAGTTGAGATGGTTGCATCTCTCCGCTTTGTGATGCTAGGCAGTTAATAGCTACCATCAGTTGACCTAGCTGGCTTACCAAGTTCTGGATTCTAAAACTAGTATCCTGCTGAAATTGCAAAGTATTAGTAGCAAAAGACATAACTAAATCGTCCATATATGTACTTGAGTTGGAATTAGAGACTTTTGGTCTATGTGGAAATTGTTGTGCATCTTGTAGTTCATTTAGGAAGTAGTCTTTTTGGTTATCCTCTTTATATCCTAAGTTCAATTGATCACTCCAACCTAGGTTATAGGATTGGCAATATAGACTATAGGCAAAGTTTCCAACTACAATATTGACATACTCTTGCAATTATATACTCCCTTTGTAGTATCAGTTTTTTATTAACAAAACACAAATAAACGTAAAAAGATCAAGAAATAAATGTACAAACTAATTATAAACAAATCTATATAAAACACCAATTAAAATCAATAACAAAAACTAAAGCATAACACTCTCCAGCAACAACGTCAAAATTGGCAGTGCATCGTAACATTACATAAAATAACTAAACTTAAAACTATAGTAAGTAATAAGTTTAGGTCAATCCTACAGAGAGTGTATGCAAAGCTTTCAGAATGAAAAGAATCAATGTTTAGGTATTTGGGGGAGGGGGTTGGTTTGGTTTCAAATGACAAAATAAAGTAAAATTAAACTAACAAAAGCAAATTAAAGAAAACAATCAAAAGTGATAAAAGTGATAAATAGATTTGGAATTCGGTCCTCAGTTCAGTATCGACCTACACACGAATAAGCATACTCCAATATTTTATTATTCTCGTACCTCTCTTAGCAACAATTAATCATCGGTTAACAGAGCCAACAATGTAGCGCCCCCTTACCGTAGGGTACACAACGGGAAACCCGAAGGTCGCTCCGACGAGTATCCCACGATAAAGGTGCACCACCAGAAC
>JAOTAX010000198.1:27934845-27954174 GCA_025629825.1 Erythroxylum guanchezii | reverse complement strand
AGTGAATGCAATGAAATCTATCAGTCTGACCCAACATTACCATAATACCCTTTGCTACCAGTAACGGGATGTTACAAACAAGCTCTGTTAATCCCAGTTTTCCCTTAAGTTATGTTTAGTTAAAACAAACTAAGAGAGCATTAAGATCATTTTAAAACAAAACCCAGTTCAATAAACATAGGATAACATAAACAATCCTTAAGAGATAAAGAACACAATACACAATGGAGAGATGCCCAAAACATGTCTTCGACTTCGATTTCACCTCATAACCAAATTGGGAAAGCCTAGCCCTCCATGGATCTCCAAAGAGTGCACGCTCTGCTCCTCATTTTCTCCGAAAACTGATCCATAACTCTTCAGCCACTTAAATGTTGTTTTATATTTAAAATGAGGGTTTTAGGAGATACACGGTTCGATACACGACCGTGTATATTTGCAATTTTCATATTTTTCTTACTTATGCTGTTTGATACATGATTGTGTATCAAATCGTGTATCTCCTTAAAACCCTCATTATTAATATCAAATGACATTTGAGTACGTCAAACATTTATCTTCCGAATGAATACACGGTCGTGTTAATAAATGCATGACTATGTATCTTCTAGATCATCTTTATAGCTTCATTTCCTTAGATTTTCTTGTCCTATGTTCACCCTATCTGTCTCCTTCTTGTTCCACAAGGACAATTAAGTGTGAGCATCAAGTGGATAGCTCAAAGAATGTGCTATTAACTCACTTTAGCTCTTATGCTTCCAAATTATACCTAAAACCAAATATGAACCAAAGTTTGTTTTGTAAACATTTCATAACATTAATCATTAAGTATTGTGGGATAAATGTATGATCAATTAAGCACATATCACTAAACATTTTGTTGCATGTTGTGTGCATTTTGTGAATGTGTCAATGGCATAAAATTAAAAGGAATTAGCTAAGCATTTATAAACATGATCATTTAATTTGTGAAGAAACATTAGTTACTAAAAATTGTGTTTTAAGTGTTTTTGAGGTGTATATGCATGTTAATTAGAATATTGTACTTATTCTCTTATGTTATGACATTGTTTTGGATACACTTATAATTAAATTTGTTTAAATTGGTAGAAATCATTAGTAGCCTTTCATAGGAGTGAATGACTAAGAAGAAGTTATGTAGGTAAAACGTGGAAAGAAAAGCACAAAAAACAGCAAAGTATGTTAAATAAATGTGTGAAAAAATTTCCTATGCTACTGACCAGTTAAAAAAAAGGGGTTAAGAATAGAGATTGTAGCTAGTTGTGAGTTATGATATAGCTGAGTAACTGTGGGAATTCATGAAAATGTTTGTCTTCATATTAAAATGCTAGAATAATACTCCAACCAATAATGATTAATATGATGTTGTCAACAAAATTAAACCTATGGATCTTCTTACTAAAAGTCAAATTAAATTTCATGAATGGATATTTAGTAATGGTCTACCTCTTTAATTGGTATCTAAGAATGAGTGTATGCTTACAAGTGTCACAAATATATGAATAGGTGTTAATATTTTGGTTGATATGAGCATCTAAATCAAAGCATTTGTACATGAATGGAATAAGTTAGTGTGTTGGAACTTTTTAAGTGATTTATGTTTATGGCTAAGTTAATTTCATGAGATTTGATTCTATTTTACCATTATTGTGTTGTTACATGATCGTGTGTTTTATGTTTTATGTTTTATGTTTTATTTTTATTTTGTGAGTTTAATTTTGCTTGGGGCCAAGCAAAGATTTAAGTGTGGGGATACTAATATGTATAAATTATAGTATGCTTTCCAAATGTTAGAGTTTGTTTCTAGTGTTTTATTAGACAATAATCACATATTTAGAACTTATATTTATGTTCTTATTAGTGTTTTGTGTGTTTTGTTTAATTAATTATTTTTAAGGAAAGAGTTTGATCTTAATTATATATTTCAAGGATTGTTTGGTGTGTTTGATGATGAGTAGAGACATGAAAAAGAGAAGAAAAAGATGGAAAAGTACATGCATAATCGTGCACAAGGAAGTAGCAAAGATGAAAGTCTTTTATACAATCGTGCAAATGAAGCAGTCTTATGCATGATTGTGCAAAGTGTTTTCTAGGATTTGAGTTTTCTTAATATTTTTGAAGTTTTAGGGATATTTTTGGAAGAAATACATATAGAAAAACCTAGACAAAACCCTAGAAAACTCAAGAGTATATAAAAACATCACTTGGCGATTGTATAAACATAATTAAATAAGATCAAAAAAGCAAAAATTTCTTAAGAACAAGGATTCAAATTTTCCAACTTAAGGCAAAGAAAAGAAGACTTTTAGATTCGATTCTCTACTCTTTTCTTATTTCCTTATTGTTGTTAGATACTGATGATGATTAAACTTGAATATTTAGTTCCATCTATCGATTTCTAAATTCCTTTTTAGGAATTACTCTTGATTTATTTATGAAACATTATATTCTTGAGTTAATGAATATGTTTATGATGTTTATTGTTTTATATTCAATTTGAATCTAGAGATTGAACTGGATCATCTGTGTTATGTTGCATAGTTAGTGCTGGTTCCTTAATATACCTATAAGCATCAAATTAATAGGTAATTGAAGAGAGATCTTAATCGTTTATTAGTTATCTGTAAGATTGCTTCAAATCATGTTACATAGTTAAAAAGAGTTTTGATAAGCTAAGAGATCAAAATTCAATTTCTATCCATTTTAATTGAGATTACTTTATTAGATCTTAAAAGAGGGTAATCATAACTATAGGATATGTAGGATTAAGTATGATTAAATCAAGGAGGTAAAGTGAAAACAAATAAGGATAGAAGTAATTCCTTGTTTTCATCATTAATAAATCAATTAATTTTGCCATTGCTTAGTTTATTGCTTATTTATTAATTCTTTGTTTTTAGTTTAATTATTATTTATTCAGTTTATCATTTAACTTGAACAAAGTTTACAAGAATTTTTGGGTGACTATTAAAATCCCTGTGGGAGGATATCTTTTATACTATAAGTTTCAATTCGTATACTTGCAGTTAAGAAAATTTTCAATTAAAACTTCAATAAAAATTACACAATAACGATGGATTTCGTGCTAAAAAAAGTTGATTTTAGATTTTCCTACAAATGGAATTCAACATTTAAGATGTTAAAGTTAGGAACCAATTACATTAAGGTATTCAATAGGCTGAGACAAAGAGATTCTCAATATACCTATTTACCGACAAGAGAGCAATAAGAGTTGGCTAAAGCCCTTTTTGTGAAGTTAGAAACATTTTATAATGTTATTGAGTTATTCTCAATGATAAAATATCCAACTTTGTATATTTACTTTAGCAACATGTAAGAGATCAAGAAAGCTTTATTTATTTGGATATGCAATTCCTATGAGGTGGCCCAAATTATGACAGAGCAGATGATGAAGAAACTCAATTCTTATTAATATATGGTTGGACAAACTGTAGTAGTCATTTCTGTGTTAAACCAAAGATATAAGATGGAGGGGCTACATTTTTTTAATCAAAATTTGTATAGAAATCAAGCTCAAGAATATGTTGATATCATTAAGCAATTATGACATTTTTTAATAATTATCAACTAAGATTAGGATCACAATAGTTCAGTATTAATTTCAGCTTCACTTTTAACTTCTTCTATTATTCATAAGACTGATGTGAGTCCCAAATTTTCATAATTCATGAAAAAGGCTAAGACTTTTTATAATATAATGGATTTAGGAAATTATTTAGAGGCTAGTGTTATTACTGAAGTTAAAAATGTGTAATTCGATGTATTAATATGTTAGAAGACACATGGAAGCCTTTTTCTAATTATGTAAGCAATTGCATGAGACCTTTTAGCAATTATAATATCTATTATTGCTTCAGAGTTTACTTTTAGTACAAGCAGTCGGACAATTATTTTTCATTATGCTATCAACTTCTTCCTAATATTATGGAAGCCCTTACGTGTGCCTGAAGTAGGTTAGATGATGAAGATATTCATAGTAAACTCTATTCTTTATGATATGTTAGTTTTGTTTACCATAATAATTTTAATAATCATATATTATATTATCTTATATTGTCTTTTTTATATTGAAACAGTTACAGAAACTAGTCTTTTAACAAAAATTTCCTCAACTAAATATTAGTTGGTGGATGTATACTTAATTGTTAATTTTCATGTGTTAAATATTTATTTAATTCAATTAAGAAAATAAAGTGAAATCGAACTAATGAAAGCAAATTAAATTAAACAATGGAAAAAAAATGATAAGATTGATGAATGAGTTTAAAATTTGGTTCTTGATTCAATATTAGCCTACACACAAATGAGCACACTTAATCATCATGTTATTCTCACACCTCTCTTAAAAAAATTAATCGTAGGTTAACATTAAGGTCTGTTAACTCCAGTTTTCCTTTAGGTCGTATCTAATCAAGATAAGCTCTTTAATTAGACCTAGCTATCAAATAACCTAGAATAAGCTATCTAGATTTAATATGATAACTGTGTTATGAACTAGGAAAACAAATTAATCTAGGTAATAACCACATAAGCCCGAGTCCTTTAACTTATATTATATTATCCCTAATGATTCACAGCAATTAGTTTACCACAAATGAATCAAATTTACAACTATTACGTATTATAATTTCGATTCTAGCAATGAGTTCATATATAAACAATTTATTAAAAGAGTTTAAATCATTCTTAGATGAATACCCAAAACATTAAGCAAAGAATAACATAAACAATTTCTAAAGAAAGAGAATCAATAATATAAGATGAAGAGATGCCTAAATGTGTTCTTCGGCTTCGATTTTCCCCTTGAACTAGAAGGAAGAAGGCTAGCTCTCCATAGATCTCAAAGAAGCAAGTATTCTGCTCACTTTCATGCTTCTCAAACCCTTCATACCATCTTTGGCCTTTTGAATGTCTATTTACAAAAAAAAGGGTTTTGGAAGATACATAGTTAGATATGTTGTCGTGTATCTAATCGTGTAAGTCAATTTTCCCAATTTGTGTTTCTACATGGTCGGATAAGTTACAGGAAGTGCTAAAATGATCATGCATGCTTTCATTGATAATAGATAAAATTATAACCAACCAGCATATATGTAGACCCTCACACTTATGCTCTTGTGCATCCATAAACATAAACAATCACAAATGTTCCACTAGATTTAAGGCTTGGGTAAGACATTTGGTTAGGTTAAAGGCTTGTAATGTGGTTATCACAAAAAGGAAAGGCTAGTAAAGCGCAAGGGGGCTTAATAAAAAAAAATCATATCAAGAGGTAAGTTATTTGGCTAATGTAGCTAGTAAAACAAAGAATGCTTATGTAATGTCCATGTTAATTCATAGGATAAAAATGTGGTCTCAAGTAGAAAAAAAAAAAAGTAAAGTCAAGATATACATATCATGAAGATCACACATGAACAAAAGACAATGAGATTGATATAGATGTGTCGATCTAAAAAGGCTCAAAATCTCACTTGCTTATGTTTACCCACTAGACACTATTCTTTTAAAGATTACTTACATTGACCAAACATAAGAGTAAAATTACATGTCCAAGTTGCCATGAATTTCTCTAGTTAATGACTATATAGTCTTAGAAGCAATAGAAAAAGAAAAAAATATTTTTTTGGTGTAATTTAAAAAAAGCAATATAGAGTATTACATTTCCCTTTAAACACCTCCTTCTTTGACTTCTCTTTACTTGGATTTTCCTTTTTGCCCTTGCTTCTTTCCACTTTTGGAAAAATCTTCTCTCGCGTTTAACTTTTAGTCCTCTGGTTACCTAAAGATTGCACGAAGTAGGAGGCCTCCTTCTTGTAGGTTAGCCTGCCTAAGGCCACACTAGTTGGAATGGATATGGATGAGCCATTCCTTTCGAAGGAGGACTTCCTCGTATCCTCAAGCGTGGTGGTTGCAAGCAACGTTGGATATAAGATGACTGATACCCAAGCAGAATCCCTTAGCAGCTTCTTAACCTGGTGGAGCTTGGAGAGATAAGGTACATTCTTAGCCCACTAAAGGACTACTTAACCATTTTCTGAATGTGGTTAAGAATGGTGTGGTTACTCCTCCGAATGATTTGTTACAAGCTGGAGCCAGAGCTTAGTCCTTTGCTTAATTGGGTTTTTCTAGAATAAACGAGTTGCTTTTCTAGTTGTTAATGCCTGGCCTAAGGTTAAATGGGGGAAGTAGAGAGAATGGATCCATTCTCTTTAAATTTGTGGATGAAACTAATCTTTCTGAGATAGTGGAACATGGTCCTTGGCACACTAGAGATTAGCCCTTTTTTATTCAACAATGGAAACTAAGGATGGAGATAGACTAAAGTAAAATAGAAATGTTGCCATTTTGAGTTAATTTCCACAATTTGTTGATGGATTTGTGGACTATAGAAGGTTTGAGTTTCACCGTTAGTTTCCTTGGGAAGCTTATTTCTATAGATTCCCAGACTGCCTCTATATAGAGAATTGGCTATGCTAAACTTTGTATTGAAATTTATAAATGTGCTCCATTACCTAACAGTCTATCAATTCTCTAATTAAGAGAGAATGGGGAGTTGGTTAAAACAGATATACAATTTACATATCCTTGGAAGCCTTCTAATTTAATAGAGAAATAGGTTCCTATAAGTAAGGTGTTTAAAACTGGTTGGAGTGACGAGATATTAGAGGATAATCTAGGTAGTTCTTCAAAAGAGCAAGTAGCTGATTTTGTTGACACCATGGACATTAATGTTCTGTCAAACTCTCCTCAAGTTGTCATTGAGCAAGTTGTAACCATGAATGTTACTGAACCAAACCTTCATCCTACAGGTAATCCTACAACTGAGAGTGGTAGATTTGTAACTGATTCAAATCACATTGATTTGGATGTCAATGATTTTAGTGATCATATCAGAGCTGAGGATAGTGAGCAAGTAATTCAATGTGACTCAACAATCCATTGCTTAACTGAACCCAATCCTCAATTAGAGCAATTTATAGTGCAGTCTAAGAATGCTAGGAGAAAGTTTGCTTGTATGAAGGGTAAATAACAGTGTGTAGGGGATTCCTCCTCCAATCTACATCCATCCTAGTTTGGAACACAAAAGGACTGAATGACCCTCATAAAAAATCAATGATGAAGGAGGTGGCGAGGTTCAAGAAACCAGTTTTGATTGGCATTCTTGAAACTAAAATAAAGGACCCTTTTACACTTTTTGGATCACAATTTTTAGGTGCTAATTGGGAGATTTTTTAGAACCATAACTCACATTAGAATGGAAGAATCATAGGCCTGTTTAATGCAGCTTTGATGGAGTGACTATTAATGACCAGTTGATGCATTTCCACTGTCACATGAGATAACTGAATTAGGGTTTGATCTTACTCTTATGTGTGCCTCAAATTTTAGCTTTCAAAGAACATAATTATAGACTGAGATGCAATGTTTAAAAGAAAGCATGCAAAATCTATGGCTTGTGGCTGCAGATTTTAACTGCTCACTGACTTTATCATAAGTGGAGCGTAGTAGGAGATTTCATACTAGACTTACTAAGGAGCTCTTAGTTTTTTGTTGCAAATGGATCTTATTGATCTTCACTCTATAGGCTGGTTGCTTACTTGGTCTAATAATCAACATGGTAATCTACTTGTGAGAAAGAAACTTGATAGAACCTTTATGAACACTCTCTGGTTAAATAAGTTCCTTACTTCATTTCTGCACTTTAGAGAAAACTTGATGTCTGATCACTCACATATGCTAATTCAACGACCCTTTCATTTCAAGTCTATGGGAGCTCTATTTATATTCTTTAATGTTATAACTGGTATGGTAGGTTTTTCTAATCTTGTTAATACTTGTTGGCACAATGATGTTACAGGTTACAAATCTTATCAGTTTATATATAAGTTAAGATGTGTGAAAGTTGTTATTAAACATTTTCTATTAGGTAGGTAACCTAACATGTATGCCTTGAAGGAAAAGCTTACCATTGCTCAATAAATATGTTATATGAATCCTTATAATCTTAAGAATAAACAAACTAAAATGCATTCTCTGTAATCATACGAAGAAGATCTCAGGTATCATAATTCAGTTCTTAAGTAGAAGCCTTAACTACATTGGTTGAAGGAAGGAGATTCTACTACTAAATACTTTCACTCCCCATTGCTTGCTTGTAGGAATGTTAATCAAATTCCTTTGCTTCTTGACAGAAGTGGGAGAGAACACACTGATCAAACCAATCTCAAAAAGTTAGCTCGATAGTATTGCATGGAATTAATGGGCACAACTGATGTTATTTCGCCAAGCTCCAATGAACGAAGCCTACTTGAATGCAATCTTGAGCAGGGTACCATTGTTGCTCTCACCTCATATGTCACAACTTAAGATATTAAAAGAGTTTTATTCAGTTTGCACCCCTCTAAATCCCTTAGACTTGATGGCTTCACTGCTTTATTGTTTCATCATACATGGAACATTACTGGTCAATTATTCATCGAGACAGTAGAGGAGTTCTTCAAGTTAGCCAAACTCTTGTAAGAAATTAATCATACTTACCTCTATTTAGTCCTTAAGAAGCATATACCTTCTCTCATAAGCAACTTTCGACCAATCTCTTATTGTAGTACTATATACAAAGTTATATCGAAGATTTTAGCTGAAAGACTTAAAACTGGCCCTATAAGTCATTATTAACCCAGCTGAAGGTGATTTTATGCTTGACAGAAATATTGGTGATCATATTCTGATGGTTCCAGAACTGATGAAAGGCTATAATTCAGCTAAAAAAATCAAAAGTTAATTAATAAAGATTGAATTTTTTAAAGGTTTTGATACTATTGGCTAGGAATTCATTCGAATGTCTTGAAGTTATCTAACTCCCTCATCAACTAGTGTAATGGATCATGAATTGCATCCAAACCTCATCTTTGAGTGTCCTTATCAATGGCATTCCTTCCAAACCTTTCAAACCAGCTAGAGGCATTTAACAGGGAGACCATCTATTTCCATAATTGTTCACTTTGGTTATGGAAGGTTTTTCCAGACTTTTAACTAGCTCATAGCTTCCAATGGTGGATTCAAAAATCATCATCAACATAAAGCAATCAATCTTACCCATCTGATATATACAGATGATCTTTTACTTTCATATGAAGCAAATGTTTTCTCTATCAATATTATGATGCATGCTCTTAGCCTCTTTGCTCAATGGTCTGGCCACAAGCATAACCCAAGCAAAAGAAACCTCTTTCTCTCTGCAGATGTAAGGAATTTTGAGGAGATAAGAAGATTCACTAGTTTTGCTACAGTCTCTCATACCTCCATCTATTTAGGAGTTCCTATTATAGCTTCCAAACTTAAGTACCTTGACTATCTTCCCATTATTGAAAGATTGAATTCTAGAGTACTGGCATGGCGTAACAGGTTTTTATCTTATATTACTTGATTAACTCTTATCATTTCGGTACGTAGTAGCTTACATATCCATTGGACTGAAAATCTAGCTTTACCTAGGAAAGCTATCAAAGAGATGGATAGAATTATAAAGACCTTCTTATGGTCTGGTACATTTGGTAACTCTAAGAAAGCTAGAACTAAATGAAATGATGTTACAGTCTCGAAGAAGAAAGGAGGGCTTGGTATCATTCCAATCTCTACGATGCAAAAGGTTTTGATGTGTAAGAGGCTATGGAGATTATACACTGATCAAAATGCACTATGGATCAAATGGATCTATTGCATTACTTAAAGCATACTGATTTTTGGCAGTTGGAATGCACTAGAGATGGCTCTTTTATTATTAAGCAAATGATGGCTTTAAAGGGCTCATCTATCCTTACATTCAACATATAATTGGAAATGGGTCCAGGACTTAGATTCGGTATGACAATTGGCTTGAAATTAGCCCTCTTGTCTATATACCTGAATTACAATACCTAATGAATAGATTGCCTTTGAACGTTAAAGTTTCTTCTTTAATTATGAACAGTTAATGGCATGGAGATTTCAGGGGATTGTAGAATTTGTTGAGCTACCTTCCACAGTTTAAGGATATACATGATGTTGATGTCATTTCTTGGTCATTAAACAGGAATGGCACCTTCTCAAACCACTTTTGTTATTAACTATTTACTGCTAAAACGGCTGATTTGCCTTGGTTCAATCTCTTATGGAGAAATGTTATTAGCTTTAAGGCTTCTTTCATATCATTGCTTGCAATCAAGAATAGACTCCAAACCAAGAGTCAATGGTATGGCAATGCTGATACTTCTTGTTTACTTTGTAACATTGCTGTTGAGGTTAAAGATCACATGTTCTTTCAATGTTCGTATTCTGAAACTATTTGGAGTAGAATCTTACATATGTTATTGTTTACTTATAATTCCTATGGTTACAATTGGCAGCAAACATTAAACTGGATCATTTTTCAATTGGAGCAAAGGAAAATCAATGCTACTCTTTACAAAGCAGCATTCACCATTATCATATATACCCTATGGATAGAACGAAATAGTTGCAGACTTACTGATAAGAAGGAAGAGAAATACCAACTTACAAATAGAGTTGTCAACTTTATTAGAGCCATCGTACATACTAAAAATATACAACACTCTTTGTCTATGGAGATGAAGTGAACTTAGAGCTTGTAATTCATTTGTAATTTTACTAAGGCATATATATCTCCCTTTGGCTATTTCTATAGCTTTGTTACTTGTAATTAGTTCTCTTTAAAGGAATAAGTGGATAGCCTAGAACTCATTGTAATGTTGCTTTAGTTTCATCTATAAATTACCCATTATTCATTTTTAAAAATTAAAAAAAACTAAGAAACAAAACAAACTTAAAAGCACACATGATAACTAAGATCCCCACCTCACACTTAAAACTTACATTATCCTCAATGTAACATCAAATGTAAAAATGAAGCATTCAATAAAAATGTAAAAGGAAAGGAACAACTTCCCTTCGGTTGCCTCCTAAGCAGTGTCTTTGTTTAGTATCATTGACTTGACTCCATGTTTCCCTTTTTAAATGATTCCATTTATGTCTTCAAGCATCACCACTTCCACATTCTCTGTTTGGAAGCCTTTGTAGTACAACTTTAGGCGATGACCATTAACTTTAAATTTATTTTCTATTTTCGAACTCTGTATCTCTATTGTACCAAATGGAAAGACATGAGAAACCACAAAAGGGCCAACCTAACGGGAATGTAACTTTCTGATAGAGAAGCACTTTCTGACCCACAAAAAAGATTTTCCTTGAGGTCATTTTATCATAGAAAGCTTTGGTCTTTTCCTAATATATCATTGCATTATGATTAGAGTCATTCCCCATCTCTTTCTCTTGCAATTGTAACTTTCTATGCACTCCCACATCATCAAAATTCATATTGTAATGCTTTATAGCCCAAAACACTTTATTTTCCAACTCCACAAGAATATAACTCGACTTTCCAAACACAAATCTATATAGGGACATTACAATTAGTGGCATATAGGTCGTTCTATAGGCCCATAGTGCATATTCCAGCCTCAAGCTCTAATCCTTCTTGTCAGGTTGGACTGTTTTCTCCAATATTAACTTAATTTCTCTATTGGATAACTTAGCTTGGCCACTAGTCTAGGGATGGTAGGAGATGGAAACTTTATGCATGATATGGTGATTCTTGAACAATGATTCCATCACCCTATTGTAGAAATGGGATCCCCTGTCGCTTATGATGGCCTTTGGAATCCCAAACCTAGAAAGGATATTAGATTTGATAAAACAAAAACAACTTTAATGTCATTAGTTTTGGTGGCTTTAACTTCCACCCACTTGGAGACATAATTAACTGCAAGTAAAATATAATGAAAACCAAAAGATAGAGGAAACGATCCCATAAAATTAATACCAAAAACATCAAAAACTTCATAGAAAAGAGTGGGAGTTTGTGACATTTGATTTTTAGGGGATAAGTTACCTGACTGTTGTCCCCTGTTGCATGACTTGCAAAAGATATACACATCATTAAACAGTGAAGACCAGTAAAAAGCACTCTCTAAAATTTATGAGCAGTCCTTTTTACCCCAAAGTGTCCTCCACAAGCGTATAAATGGCAAAAGGTCAAGATGGAAGATATCTCGCTCTTAGGAACAATCCTTTTTATGACTTGATCTATACAGTGCCTCCATATATATGAATCATCCCAAACGTAGTACTTAACTTCACTTATCAATTTAGCCCTTTGAGCCTTTGAAAAACCTACAAGTAATTTGTTAGTCACTAAAAAATTCACGACATCTGTATACTATGGAGGTGTCAAATCGGTGGAAAATAATTGTTCATCTAGAGATGTTTCTCTCATAGGGATATTATCTTCCTTTCTGATCAAGCGATTGAGGTGGTCAATAATTGCATTTTTTGCCCCCTTCTCATCTCCCATTTCCAAATCAAACTCCTAAAGGAGGAGAATCCATTTGATCAACCTAAATTTTTCTTCTTTCTTAGTGGGCAGAGTAAATAATAACTTTAACACCTAACAATATGATTGAATTTTTTCCAAAGAAAATACCATAGATAAAAGTTTTTTTTTCAGTTGTAGAATATTCAAATTAGGCTAGACTCAAAGTCTTAGAAGCATAGTAGATGACATATGCAACTTTGCCCACTCTTTGTCCTAGAACTGCCCCATTGTATAATCACTCACATCGCATATGATCTCGTAGGGAAGGGTCCAGTTTGGAGGCTAAATTACTAGCGGGGATGTTAAGAGCTCATTAAGTTTATTAAAATCCTTCTTACGCTTATCATCAAACTCAAAAGAGACATCTTGTTGTAGTAGCTTGCATAAAGGTAAGACTATCTTCAAGAAATCTTTGATGAACCTGCAATAAAAAACCTGTATATCCAAGAAAAGAACAAACTTTCCACATAATTGAGGGGTAAGGCAAGGTAGAAATGAGATTGATTTTAGACTTATCTACCTTTATACCCACAGAAGATATAACATGCCCTATAACTATAAATTGATCTATCATACAATGACACTTTTTCCAATTTAGTACAAGGTTAGTTTCAATAATTATTTCCAAAATAAGTGTAAGATTCTCTAATCAAGCATCAAAAGAATAGTTATAAACACTAAAGTCATTCATGAATACCTCTATGATCTTCTCAACATACATAACTAAAATGCCCACCTTATATTTTAGAAAGTGACGGGTGCTTTGTACAATCCGAATGGCATCCTTCAGTAAGCAAATGTACTGAATGAGCATGTAAAAGTCGTCTTTTCTTGGTTCTCTAGTGTAATAGTGGTTTAAAGATAACCTGAAAATCCATCTAGAAAGTGGTAGTACTCATATCTAACCAATCTTTCAAGCACTTATCAATAAAGGGGAGGAGAAAATGGTCTTTACGAGTTGCCACATTCAATTTTCTATAATCAATGCATATTTTCCACTTGATTTGCACGTGGTTGGGAACTAACTCACCTTCTTGATTAGCTACTACTGTGATTCCAAATTTCTAAGTTGCAATTTAAAAGGGATTAAGCTAGGAGGTTCAAAGGTTTGCCTTTTCAAGTTTTTAATGAACTAAGAGTAAAAAAAGGAGGAATTGAAAAGGTTGAAATGGTTGCTTTACTTGATATATAGCCATTATTTTGAGAACTAAAGAGAATTTGTTGAGAAAGCAACAAGAGCTTTACCTCTATTTGGATCATAATGATAAAAAGGCAGCTCAAAGGGATGTAATAGGAGGTTACGTTAAAGCCTGAAGGTCATAACTTAGTGATTCTTCAAAAGTTAAGGGTGCGGTGGTAAAGGAAGGGGAGAACAATATGTGGTGGTTAAAGGAAGGGGAGAACAATACATGTTTCCTTTATAGGTTTCTGCTAACTAGAAGGAATAAAAACAAGATTGTTTCCCTAAAGAATGAAATGAGTCGAGAGGTTAATTCAAAGGCTAAGTTTCTGTCACACACTAGAAAGTACTTCCAGAATATTATAAGAATGCCATCTTACCACTTTCCCTCTCATTTGGACATATCCTTTATAATGCCTAGGTTAATCACTAGTCATCCAATTGGCTTCCTTACAAGGCCAGTCACCATTAATGAATTTAAAGGTGTAGTTTTCAATTTTAATCCTAACAAATTTCCTGGTCTTGATGGATTCAACGAATGTTTCTAGTAAAAAGCCTAGTTCTTATCAAAATAGACATTTGTGAAGCTATTTTGGAATTCTTTTCCAACTTAAAGATGGTGAAAGCTTGGAATTAAACATATCTATGCTTAGTCCCTAAGTCACCTAATCTCTCCTCCTTAAACGACTTTCGCCCTATTTCCTACTTCAATATATTTGATAAGATAATATCAAAGATGTTGGCCTTCTAGATTAAAGGAAATTTCCTTTTTATTATAAACTTAGCTTAGACAACCTTTATAGAGGGTAAAATTATATGTGATAATGTCTTAATGGCTCAAGAATTGTATAAAAATTATCATCTACAAGTTTTAGGTACAATATGTGCAATGAAGATTGATATAAATTAAGCTTTTGATATGGTTAAATGTTCTTTCATCATTAATTTCTTGAGAGCCTTGGGATTCTTAGGCAGGTTCATATCCTGGATTAGCAGCTACATCTCCACTACCTCTTCTAAAGTGATCAATAATAGGGAAGCCTCTAACAGCTTTTAAAGGTCTAGGGATTAAGGTAGGGGCATCCCCTCTCCCCATACCTTTTTACAATATACATTAGGGCCCTCAATGAGATTACCCAGCAGAATATCAAAATTGAACATTTAGATTTTATATAAAAAAAAGTGGGAGAATAGGAATAACTCATCTTGCTTTAAGTGATTATTAATTACTTTCTACTCAGCTACCTATAGTTTAGTCTCCTGTTTTATGAAATCCTTAGAGGATTTCACTATCATATTTGGGTTGAGGATCATTAAGGACGAAAGTTTTATCATGTTTTCACTTGAAAATTTTAGCTTTAATCCCAATTTTTGTAGTTTATTTGGTTTATCTTCCCATTCTCCTCTTTTTACATACTTGGGTTTTACCATCAACTCAAGGAGGATCACATTCAAGGATTAACCAAGGCTTTATGAAATCATCTAAAGGAGAATTAGTAACTATGCTAACAAATTTTTATCTTATGTAGTTCAATTACAACTTATAATTTCTATCCTTGTAAACATTTATACTTTCCAGACCTCTTATATCCTATTAGCTAAGAGCATGTGTAAGGATATAAATATTTAGAACCTTTTTGTGGTTAGTAGATTGCAATGTGAAACCAAAGGCAAAAGTTAGTTAAAATGACATATGTTTGCCTAAGGTTTAAGGATGTCTAGGGATTTATTCAAATAACACTATAAATAAGTTCCTCTTAACCAAAAAGCTTTAGAGATTAGCTAGTGACAAGATACTCTATGGATTAGATTGTTACATGGTTATTATTTAAGGAATAACAATCTATAAATGGCAAAGCCTGGGTAAAATTCAACTTGGAGTGTGAAGTAGATTATTAAGCTGAGGGAATCTCCCTAAACCTAAATATAGATGAAATTGGGAATAGCAACAAAACTTGGTTATAAGGTGACAACTAGGGAGCTAAAGGACCTTTATACTTGCTCTTAATTGCACAGGGTCTCAAAACTTTCCATCCATCAAATGTTAGAGTAAGTGTCCTAATCAATGAAGGGAATTGGCAATGCAACAGGAGATGCTAAGAGACGCTATTAGGTTATTTTCCAAAATCTAACAAGGAAGATAAAGTCATTTAACTAAGACATTTATTATGTTAGTTCACTAATAAATCCTAACTAGATTTATTTGGAAGGACTGGCACAAAGGCCCCTTAATATACGTTGTCCTAGAGCAAGTACCATACTCTTAAGCCCTTATTTGTGTTATGGGTGATAGTGAGAGGAAGGCTATCAACCATGGATCTCTTAGGGGGTACTAATGGAACTATGTCGAACCACAACTGTAGATTATGTATGTCACCTATAAAACAACTAACCACTTGTTTTTTGAATGCCCATTTTCAAACTTTTATAGAGGGATTCACTAGGAAAATGTGGAACGTCATCTTAGGCTACTAACTGTACCAAGTAGTCCTATAGACCTATAACCTTAACCACCTAATGAAGGCTGATGCATTTATCTTTCAAACAACACTTAGTTGTTCAATAAATAGTCTCTAGAGAGAGGAATTAGAGGGTGTTCTATAACAAGAGGATAGATGCTAGTCAAATGATCCAAATGAATATAACTTGGATTAGAGAACTGATTATGGTCAGAGGTACTATCTTAGTGTTATCTAAAGGCATCAATAACAACAACAATATCCAGTATAAATTCCATTGATACGCACAATCTAAAGAGGTCCACTAGTGTTATGTAAAAGCATCAAGGACAAATGGAACTTCTGAAGTGTTTGTTATCCATTATTCTACTATTATTTTCATTAACATGTAATACAGGCACTCTGCGATCTAGTTTGGCAACTCATGCATGTTTTGTAATGTCCAGTTTAGAATTGCTTTTGGGGCTATTTTCCTCTTTTCTTTTCTTTTCTTTTTTTGCTTTTTCTTAGTAATAACATTGTTTGGTTTGAAGAAAATGAACTTATTTGTGAGAGATTTATTTCAATATGTATCAAATTTCTAGGTTCTTCCATATCTCTATAGGAGATACAATATCTATATTGTGTTATATGACCTTTTCTGTTAAATATAACTGTATGATTTTGGCTACTCACAGATATAACTCTTCCTAATTTAATATACCTACATGTTCTAAATTATTCTCTTATATTCATTTTAATGTACCTTGTTATACCAGTAAATCCTTCACTCTTCATTGTCACAATTTGAAATTCCTAGTCATATTGAATTTCTCCTATACAAACTTTGTAACTAAACTTTATTGTTGCCTCAATATGCTCTAGTACAACTTATTAAGAAAGTACATGTAGAAAGAAAATAATAATGTAAAAGGAAAACAACAAGAATACAAGAAGATTTTTAATGAGGTTTGTCTAATTTTTTGTGCTTACATCCTCAAGATCCAAGAGCAACTTATTTTGCTATTCAGTTGAATCACTTGATAAGATTACTGATTTTTCTCTCCTATGGAACTAGGTTTACACTAAATATATTAGAATATATTTTATATATTCTTTATTTGGTTTTGACATTTTAAATTGGACATAGGAATTTTTATATGCCTTGAAGATTGCATTGCCACATGTAGGATTTGTTATATGCCTTGAAGATTGCATTGTCACATGTCCCTATCACTGTAGAAGTTTTTCTTTAATATACATTCTATTTTCGGTGGTATCTTGATATTTAAAGATTATCCATATATGGGATATCTCCTTATTATGGAAGGAGTCTAGCTATACACTATCGTTGAAAAATATCTGCAGGAGGTTTTCTTTTTGGTTTTTACATATGTGTGGATTTTGGTGATTAAATGTGTGTGGGTCATGACATTAAAAAAGAGGAGTTTTTGGTTTTGTTGGCTGCGCACAAGTTTCTTTTTGGTTTTCAGCTGTACAATGTATTTTTGTGGGAGAGTGACTGCTGCTCTGTTTTTGCTATTCTGTTGGGCTGATTGCGTAGGCGTTTTTGAACAGTTCTTTTTCCCACTCTCAATTATTTTTCTGACAAGGAGTTCTCCCGTAATGTGGAGTTGCTGAGTCTTTGGGTTCTTGAGGTTGGCTGTTGGTTACGGCACAGAGGAGTATTATTGTTGATGGATGCGTGACTTATTGGTGTAGCCACTTGATTTTATCGGTGAACAATTTCATATTTGGAAAGTTGTCATTCCTTGATTTATTTGTTTTTGCTTTTGAGTAAAAATAGTTAGGCAAATCCTCTGACGAGGTTAACACGAGTTGGTCGTGTTATTGGGCGTGAAAAACTTTCATAAGTAGTTAGGTTGTGGGATAGTTACATAGATTGAATGGTACGGGGTTGGATCAATGTTGTGTAATTTTTTTCGAACTACAGTGAAAGTAATTAATCTGGCTGAGGCCCCACAGACGTAGACAGAGTGTGCCGAACTGCATTACCAAATTTCTAGTATTTTTATTATTTCGGTTTTGCTTGTTTTTATATTTTATTGGTGCTAAGGAAATTTGCGAAAAGTTTGCGAAATAATTAACCCCCTTCAGTTTTTTCAATTGGTATCAGAGCAAGGTCACAGATTCAGAACTTGGTAGCAA
This sequence comes from Erythroxylum guanchezii, assembly GCA_025629825.1. Lineage (NCBI taxonomy): Eukaryota > Viridiplantae > Streptophyta > Magnoliopsida > Malpighiales > Erythroxylaceae > Erythroxylum > Erythroxylum guanchezii. Next base: position 27,935,915 of record JAOTAX010000198.1, on the reverse strand, counting down.
GTTGGTGCAAATCCTAGATTCGCAGACATGGCTATGAGAGAAGGTGCATCAATCACCAGGCCACCACTATTGGATGGATCAAATTATCCATCATGGAAATCCCGGATCAAATTCTTTATTTAAGCTCAGAGCACGAGAGCCTGGTATTCAGTAATACATGGTTGGACGCATCCAATGGTCATTGATGATAAAGGAGAGGCAGTTCAGAAAGATCCGTCAGAATGGACAAGAATGGAAGAAGAAAGTGCACTGGCAAATTCACAAGCAATACATGCGATATTCAGTGCTGTTGATGAAGGACGCTTCTTAATGATTTTAGCATGTGAAACGGCAAAAGAAGCGTGAGACATGTTGCAGACTATTCATGAAGGGTCTAAATATGTGATATCGTCAAAACTATAGATATTAGCTGTGCTATTTGAAGAGATAAAGATGGATGAGAATGAGACTATTGGAGATTTTCATGAAAGATTGAGAGACATAGCAAATCAAGCTCATCAACTGGGGAAGAAATACTCCAACGTGAAATCAGTCAAGAAAACGCTGAGATCGCTACCTCCAAGGTTTTTTTCCGAAAATTGCAGCAATAGAGGAGGCTCATGACATTGATAATCTATCATTGGAAAAAGTCATCGGCATTCTCACGAATTTTGAGATGAATCTCTTAAAAGGTAAGCAAGAAAGGAGCAAAGGATTGGCACTACAGGTGAAAACAAGAAAAAAAGGTGAACGGAAGGCCAACAGAATTCAGTGTCATGAATGTCAGGGGTTTGGACATCTTCAATCCGAATGTACTAACACATTGAAGAAACAAAGAAGAAAGTCTTTCACAACCACCTGGAGTGAAAATGATTATGAAAGTGATTTGGGCAGTGAAGAAAAATTAGCAAACAATGTTGCATTGGTTGCATTACACAGCAAAAGTCCAGTTTCTTGTTTAACAGTAACTGAGAAAGAAGTAACTGACAGCAGAACATGGAGAAAATTTGAAATTTTCGAAATCAGTTCAGCTCGGGATACAATATCAGACTATGACAGTGACAGAAGTGGTCTTGATGATAAAAATGGGG
>JAOTAX010000198.1:27903775-27926502 GCA_025629825.1 Erythroxylum guanchezii | reverse complement strand
GCAATAAGAAAACCAAAATGCTAATTTTTGGTACAATAACGTATCTAAAAATCGTTTGAGGAAAAAGGAGACCGGTTGAGAATTTTTATTGGGAATTAAAAGAGCCGCTTCATTTGAATACGCATTTATTTTCAGGATTTTTGGGATAGGGACGCATGGAATAGGCTTTCAGTTTCGTTGGGGTTGGTGGCTAGTGGCTAGTGGGTTGAGGATGAGGATGAGGATGAGGTTTTATAACAATTGTCTGCCACTTCAATTAGAGCATCAACATACTTGGAAGTGATTGCTATTGCATTGCAGGCTGCAGCAATTAGTAACTGACGCGACAAGAGTTGACATCAATACCATAACTTAGTTTAGTACTCCACAAATTTTAGTCTGTTTAATTTTGCAACTTGATACTAAGAATCATAATTAGATCAGAAGCATCAAAATAGTAGTAATAACTAAATCCATAATTTAGTTGCGAACGGAATATATTTAGAAGGGCATATTCGACTTGTTTGTCATTCTGTGGGATCAAATCTTATAGTTTTATATAAATTAAACGGCCCATTGCCTTTTTTAGCTTTTAGAATGCGTCTGCGCGTGGGCGGGTAGTGGCTGGCTGGGCTCCACTTCTTTTCTCGGAATAAATCTATTGTTCCCCTTTAGAACAAGGTCAATCTGAAAATTGATTAAAGAAGGGCAGTACAGTATAGTAATTCGAGCCTCAATAAAAAGAATAAAATAATAAAGAGCTGTGATTAAGGATGAAATTTGATCCAAGTTGACAACTTTGTGGTACAGGGTCAGGAAGCATGTTTTACTTTGTGATAACCATTCAAGCGGCCATCAACACGGGAATTGGTATAGGGACAATTTTACTTTCGGGGGAATGTCTCAAGGTAATTGTTTCGTCTTCACTCTTCTAATTATGCATCATCATCCAACATAAATGTGGAATTTAATTATATTCAATTTCATCGTGCATGTTATTGCTCTTTGACCGAAAGCCATGACCAATAGACTCAATTACTGCTTAATTATAGGAGATATGTATTTCTTTAATTCCTGGAAAAGCTTTCTATTCAAACCAACCAGTTAGATTTATGTAGCAATTGCTTCCAAATTTTCCACTAGTGAATGCTGAGTTTCACCTCATTCACTTATAATATAAGACGGCATATCGAGTTACACAATTGATAGCGATACGAAACCAATCGATTCCTTTAGAGCTTTTGAGGTCTAATTAAGCTGCAGAATAGAATAGATTTTGATGTAAATAATGCCTTAACATGTATATGCACGTATTATATATACATTTATTATATGTGTGATGTAATGTAAAACGTTTGCGTTCAACCTTTTTTTTTTCTTTTATCACACTCTTATATATTGCGGATTAATTAAACTGCATGTACGTCATAAAAAATATAAAAAAATATTTTTTAAGTAATTTTAACAGACGTATTCTTTTATGTTAGTATATTCCAACTCTAAATATATATCCAGTGCTCTTAAAACCCAATAGAATAATAATATTAAACTTTTAATCAAACTAATGTATAAGTGTTATGCTTATTCCGAAGAACAGTACTGACTAAAAATATTTATAATGAGATTTAAATTTAATGTTGCAATTCTATGGCATAATTGTCAAAATTAATCTTATATTTCTATTATCATAAAAGTAACTATTATAAAAGTTTTCATAATAAGTCTAAAGACAAATTTTAAAAAATAGATAATTAAATTTTTATTAATAATATAATTATTTTTTCAATTTTTTTATAGATCTTGTATTAATTATGATAATAATATGGGTTTAAATAATAACTAAAGTTACATAGACATAATAAAAATTTATAATATATTTCTTTTTATCGATGAATTTTTTATATATTTGAAAATTTAATTTATTTAAAATTTTGAAAAAGTTAAAAAATTTCTATGCAAAAAATCAAATTAGAAAAATAAGTTTCTTTCATTGGACAAATGAAAAATTTGTAATTCTCTTCCCCTTGTCCTATAATATATTTTTCCCTAATGATTATCAAACTTATTCGTTCAGTAATTGCCAGCTGCATGTAGAATAAGCCTACTTTTTCTTATATCATTATTCTAATGATTTTGGCACTGTGAAGATAATGTACTCGAATCTTTCGGCGCATGGACCAATGAAATTGTACCATTTCATAGCGATCGTGACGGTCGTTATGATAGCTCTTTCTCAGCTGCCGACCTTCCATTCCCTCAGACACCTCAACATGGCTTCGTTACTTTTAAGTCTCGGTTACACCTTCATTGTGGTTGGTGCCTGCATCCATTCAGGTATGCTTAAGAGTTTCATTTCATGCGCAACTATTTTCACTTTGCAATTTTGTCTCCGATTTGTGTGGTTTGGAAATGAGACCTCAGAACTGAAGGCCCATCGTTCCCAAAATTCAAGGTTATAAAGACACATGACCAATTTATTTAACTCCAGATGTCCACTATCTTGTGGAATTGCTTCAACAAATCAGCATCCTGCTGGACCATCCCTCTGCTAGTCAGCTTACCACATAACAAATAGTTGAAACTGAATCATGGCAGGGTCCCAGTATTGTTTGATATTGAATTAAGGGTTAGAATTTAGAAATTAAAACATGAGAACTTAAAAACATTTCCCTGGTTCAAATATTTTTGTAGACACGTTTCTTTTGTGCGTAGGATAAGGTTTTGCGTGCACAAGCTTAGTACCACCTTATCCATCCTTCAAAAGCCAAATACCCCTTGCTCGCATCTTCTCCCTCGCGGGGATCTCACGCTCTGCAGCTCTAAGGGACAACTCATTCACCTCTTACTCTATAAAAGTGTCCTAGTGGTAAAGATTTGAAGTTAGGTAATCAGCTAACAACGGTTCACTTTTGCTAGAACCTCCTTTTAAGGAAAAACTTGGACTTAAATACGCACAGTTTGTATCTTCTAAAACTTGAAGAAAACTTACTAAAGTTCTCCTATCATTGTATTTTTAAATACGTTTAATGCATCATTCTTGTTTTTATTTTAACACTTCTGCAAATTATGTTTGTAGTTGAAGCTATATATTCACCCTTTTTAGTTTTGTTATCCTAGCTATAAAATTTTTGCGACCACTTACAATTTTAACTTCAATACATTTTCTAAGAATATTAAAAGAATTAAGGTACGTCCTCACAAATTTCATGCGTTAAAAAATGACTAGTATGATTAAATAGTAATAATATTTATAATTAGTAACCCTTAAATATTTGTATATATTTATTTAGATTAAGATATTTGAAATCTGTAACTATAATGACTAATATAACCTTACAATTATATATGTTATGAAGTAATAATTTAATAATTTTTTATATTATTATTATACTATTATGAATCATATAGAAACGGACTTTTAGAAATATATACATATAGCGATATTGAAAATTGAAATGAATTTTTCACGTCGTAGTTGTGTTGAGAAATGATATTAGGATACAATAATTTTTCTTTAATTGCTTTTTACTCTTTTCTCATAATACCATATCTTTTTATTTAATTTAATTTCATTTCTGTCCTGAGAATTGACTAATTAATTCCCCATTGATATTTTTGTTTGTTTCCGTGACAGCGACTGTAGAATGACTAAATTATATTTATGTGGATGAGAATTTGATTCTTTGTAGTTCGTGTTAGTTTCTTCTGAAAGGTTTTTCAAGATTTTGGCTTCTTTAATACAATTGCAAGTAGAACAAATGAAATTATGTCGATTTGTTGGCCTAGAATTTAATCAGCTATGAATTATTGCAGCAAATGCGGTTCTTTGTTTTCTTCTGGCAATGACAGCAGCCTTCATTGTTATGTAGGTCTTTCAAAGACTAGCCCTCCAAAGGACTATTCTCTGGAATCCTCGGAGAAAGCAAGGGTCTTAAGTGCCTTCAATTCTATATCCATACTAGCGGCAATTTATGGCAATGGAATACTGCCCGAAATACATGTAATGTAACTAGCTTCCCACCACTATATCCTTTACTTGGGTTTTAAACCTTGAAACGTTTAAATTAAACTCCTAGTTTATGATATACCCGGAGAAAGAAGCATCTTTCCTGAACTGACCAGACCAAATAAATTTTATTAATTTGACTACCCTGTACGATTGGGGAACAAACCTCTCTCGATTATCTGTGCCACTCTACCATTCATCCACACTTATTATGATAAGAGGAATAAAGTGGCACAGATAATCGGGGTTAAAAAAAAATATTTGTTTAAGTATTTAGTTCTTTTCTTAGTTTTAGCTTTTTCAGTTTTCATAAATTATGAAACTTATAAAAAGGAATTTTTGTTTTTTTGTTTTTTATAATTTGATTTTCTATTGACTAAATATATATTATTTAATTATTTAATACTAATTATAAATAATTTAACTGAATTTTAAGAATTAATTTAAATAATAAATTTAAAAACAAAATTAATTTAATTTATTATAAAATAAATTTAAAATATTTTCAAAAAATATATACAAAAATTCTTTAATAGTTAAAAATATATTAACATAAAATTAATTTATAAATAAAATTTTAATTATTAAATTATTTATTTTAATAAAATAGAATAATTTTTAGTTGATAATTTATCAATAAACATTATACAAGAAATTAAAATAAATTTAATTTTAAATTTTATCTAATATATAATTATTACACATTAACAAGTAAACAAGTTTTTTTTTATTTTAAAAATATAAATTAAAAACAGAAAAATAGAATTGAAACTAAAATATCTCTTAGTTATTATCCCTTTCATGTATCACAATAGATTGACATTGGAAGATTATATAACGTTCTTGTTAGAAAAACAATTGCTGGACATGATTATGATGCTAATTCACGCAGGCGACCTTGGCTCCACCTGCCACGGGGAAGATGGTAAAAGGCCTCATAATGTGCTATTCAGTCATCTTTGTCACTTTTTATTCAGCTTCATTTTCTGGGTATTGGGCGTTTGGAAACAAATCTAATTCAAACATTCTCAAGAGCCTAATGCCTGATGACGGACCTGCCTTGGCTCCAGAATGGTTACTAGGTCTCGCTGTTGTTTTTGTTCTACTTCAGCTCTTGGCTATTGGCCAGGTAATGAGCCAAAAGAACCGTTTCACTTAATGATTATGTGCCAAGCGGACAAGTTAGTTGACCGTTCTGAATGTTTCAAGTGTTTCATGGGATTCTTGTCCACATAAAAAACAGGTTTATTCCCAAGTAGCTTACGACATCATGGAAAAGCAGTCGGCTGACGTGAATCAAGGGATATTCTCCAAAAGAAACTTTATTCCCAGGCTGGTTCTCCGAGCACTTTATATGATATTCTGCGGCTTCATGGCATCAATGTTACCGTTCTTTGGAGACATTAATGCTGTTGTGGGAGCTATAGGATTCATTCCTCTAGATTTCGTCCTCCCAATGCTTCTCTACAATATGAGCTTCAAGCCTCCAAAATCGTCCCCCACCTATTTGATCAACATGGCTATCATAGTTATCTTTACAGGTGCTGGATTAATGGGGGCCTACTCGTCCGTAAGGAAATTAGTTCTTGATGCCAACCACTTCAAGCTCTTTAGCGATGATGTGACTGACTAATCCTTATAAGCACAGACTACGGTTGACAGGACTGTGGAGAGGATGTTAAAAAGTGGCTTTTCCCTACATTTTATGTTCACCATGCTTCCTGGTCTCTTCCTTCCTACGTTCCTTGCTTCAAATGCTTCCTTCTCAAGCTCATCCACTGTTTTGTTTCTTTTTCTTTACCTTTCTCCCTAAAGCTTGATTATACTGCTAATCCCGACTTCCACCTGCTTGGATCCATTTCTGCCTTACTACTACTCCAGGGATGGTCTTGGAACGTCCTCTTTTTCCTCCTTTACTCTTTACCGTTTAAAGTAACCATTTTTTGACTTATGTCCTGCCTTCATTGTTTTTTTTTTCCCTCGGATAGAAATCTTAGAGACAGAATCAGACCTTAGCAAAGTCCCACTTTTGAATTTCTCCCCTAACCTTGAAACCTCCATGCCAAGCCACTCAACCTTCTCCACCCATTTACTATGCCAAATCTTGAAGTGAGTTGGTGAAACCAGGCCCCTTTATAACAGCCTTAACATTAAATTCTTCCCTGAAGCTGTCTCTAGTGATGGAGGAATCTTCCCACCTCTGAACTTTCTGCAAGCAGGAGCTCTGACTTGGTCTTCATCTCTAGCTGGATATTTTTTGGATAAGCATTTATCCTTTCCTTTAGTAGATGCGTGGGCAAACTCTAAACCGCCAAGTTGGAAAGAATTGGATATGTATAGGTTTGTATTTAAGTCAATAGAGAAACTAAGCATCCTTACTCTATAATCAAAAAAAAAAAAAAAAACGTTTTAAGCTTAGAAAGTTAGAAGACCATGTAATCCAGGTCACATATCTTTGGAAGCCTATGTAATCCAAAGTGTGCAAACCTATTAGGAAATTATCTAAGACTAGCTCTTACAATGAACTTATGGGCAGTCTATATGAAAATGAGGATGTCACTAATGCCTAAAAATTTATGTAATATTATGTTTATGATTGATGCAATAACTATTGAGATAGATAGAGGCAAAAAAATCTAGTATCTTCTCCTTTGCAGTTTGTAAAGCTGAAGGAGGATATTATTATGGTTGAACCACCTAAGGACCTTATCTTTAACAATGAGTTTGGGCCTGAGCATATACCTGGAACTAATATTTTCAGTTCTCCTCTTCCTCTAGAAAGGGGGGAGGAGTAGCTCCGTTCCTCATCAAATGAAGCGCTAGATCATCATTATATGCCTTTGGATAATTCAAAATTTAACCAACACTTCCAACAGCTACAAGATCTTGGAAATAAGTCAATTGAAAACACATTTTGGTACTAAGCTAGGAAGCAAAATGGAAGAAAAAAGGAGGTGGCCCCTCCTCTAACTTTTTAATATGTCATTATTAATATAGAATATTAGATGGCTGAATAGTCCTTAGAAAAAGCAGGTTATGAAGGACGTTATTTTCAAAAAGACGCCTATTCTAATAGGTCTTCTTAAAACAAAAATCAAAGTTGGAAGATTAAAGGAAGAACTAAGCTTTTTAGGTAGAAGTTATAGCTGCAATTCGAATCACTCACATCACTTCTATGGTAGAATTGTGATTGTGTCAACCTTGCTCCAATTCAAATCATTGAGATGTTCAGTTCTAACTAAATGAAACACCTCTATTTCCAATCCCACTAATTTCATTTGACTTTTTACTGTCCATTATCTATGCTTCAAATTTTAACTTCCAAAGAAGTAATCCCTTAAATGACCTAGGAAATATTCATGTTAGAATCCAAAGATCCTGGCTTCTTGCTGGTGATCTTAACTACATTCTACATGTAAATAAGGTAAAAGGAATGAGAATTAATAAGAATTTATTTGGGAAGGAGCTCAACTCCTTTATCAACCACATGGAAATCACTACTTGAACTCAATAGGTCAGTTTTTCACTTGGTCAAACAATAATCAAGTGTCTCCTTTATAAGAAAAAACTAGATAGATCCTTGGTGAATAAAGACTCGTTGTTTAAATTCCCCTCCAACTTTGTGCAAATGGTCCACCATTATGCTCAGATCATGCCACTATAGAAATCAAAGATATAGTATATTGTAATCATATTAAATCTCCTTTTAGATTTTATAACTTTATGCTTTAGGTTAAAAGCTTATAAGAGTTGGTCAGAAATGTGATGAATATTCCCATCAATCACTGTAAGGCCTTTTAATTAGTGTACGAACTTAAAGCTCTAGAAAGGGAAATAAAAATATTAAAATAGAGGCATATCCTAGATCTAAAACCTCAGATGGACACCACTAAATATGTCCTAAGATTCTGTCAAAAAAAGCTTTATAAAAACCCCTCGAATGATAAATTAAAATTACAAGAAGAGCAAACCCTAAATAACTATTCACAAGCCCTCATGGATCATATTTCTTACCTGAGACAAGAGGTAAGAATTTTCTAGCTCAAACATAAAGATAAGTGTGTATGTTTCTTTTTAGCACCCTCTTAGCTCACAAAAATCACAATAGAATTAGTGCCTTGAAGGATGACTAAAAAATTTTACAAAGTGACAAATTCATAATGAAATCCTTAGCCTTCAACCACTTTAACAATTTGTTGGGACCCAAAGATCAGTGAAAATCTTCAATTAATAAACTGAGGCAATTCATTGAAACTCACATTGATTCATACACCTTCCCATCTCTAACCAATGATGTTACCATAGAGGAGGTAAAGAGAGTATTATTCAGCTTTAAACCAGACAAGACCCTAGGCCTTAGTGGTTTAAATGCAACTTTCTTTCAACATACATGGTATATAACTAGTAAGAATTATTTAGTATATGTAAGATTTCTTCAAGAAAAATAAAATGTTCAAAGAGTTAAACAAAAAAATTTTATGCCTCATTTAAAAAAAGCTAATCGAACCACCTTATAAGACTTTTACCCCATATTTTGTTGCAACTTGGCATACGAGATCATTACTTGCAATAAGACTTAAGGAAGCTCCAATACCCTTGTTCAATCCTTATTAAGGGGCCTTTATTAATGGAAGATATATTGGGGACAATCTTCTCCTAGCTCAAGAGTTATTCGAAGACTATAACACCAACCTTTCAGCCAATAATTGTACCCTTAAGAATGACCTCTATAAGGCCTTTTACACTATGGATTAGCAATTTATACTTAACTCTCTTTATAAAATTAGGTTCCCTAATTATTTCATCATATAGATTGAAGTATGCATTACTAATTAATGGGGAACCTACCCATGTTTTTTATAGAGCTAGAGGCATAAGGCAGGGTAACCCGTTGTCCCCTTATCTCTTCACACAAACAATTGAAGTTCTCATCCATATCCTTCAAAATAATATCAATAATATGTATAGCTTCAAATATCATTTTAAATGCAAGGAGCTCAAACTTTTCATCTTGGTGTAAGTTGATGATATAATGTTATTATGTGGAAATGATCCCAATTAACTTAGAACCATCATCTATTCACTAAACAACTTCTCTGGGATGTCTGGTCTACATATTAACATTGAAAAAGTAACCTAATGACCTCTACTATTATTTTATAGGCAAACACATTATCTTAAATCTCAAATATGCAATTATAAGCATTACCCTTTACATACATAGGCTTAACTATTTTCACTAAACAACCTAGAGCTACTAAATGCAAACATTTAATAGATCTAGTCAAGAAAAGGGTTGCAGCTTGGCAAAACAAGTCTATTTTTATCTAAAACTAAAAGAGTCTAGCTTGTAAAGACAGTCCTCTTGAATCTTCATACTTGTTGGTGTTCTTATTTAATTCTTTGTAAAGGAATTATCAAAGAACTGGAGAAACTGATCAATAGATTTGTGTGGTCCAGCAATATGAACAATCCTTATAGACCTAACGTCAAGTGGACTAAGGTTCGCTCCATAAAGAGGAAGGTAGATTAGGTATCACAACATTCAAACTTAAAAATCAGATGCTAATAGAAAAGAAGATTTGGAGATTATGCACTAATAAGGAAGCCATTTGGGTTAAATGGATGAGTACTCATTACTTATGTAATTGTTTTTGGAATCTTAGAGAAAACAAGACTCATTCCTGACCTCTTATTGAAATTCTAAGATCAAGGAACTTATTATACCATTTAATCAAAAATAGGTTGGAAATGGACTTGGCACATAGTTTTGGCTTGAAAATTAGTGTGCCGTTAACCCTCTCCATATGCAAGAAGAGATAAACTCCTTGAGAGGCAGACTCCCATTGAACACAAAAGTAGCTAAGATGGTATCTAATAACTCTTGGAGTTGTAGATATAGAGGTATGTCTCAAATTTTAGCTAATTTACCAAATTATAAATTTGATCAAGGTAAAAATGTTCAAGCAATATGAACTTTGGAAAATTCTCATAATTTCTCCAATAATTCCTAGCTAAAATACTTCAAAACATACTTCCCCAAAGTTAGATGGTACAATCTCATTTGGTTTAGATCCATTAAACCTAAGCTGCAATCACCTGCTGGCTTGTTATTAAAGGTAAACTTTGGACCAATGACATAATTCAAGCTGCTAATCCTCTTTGTGTCTTGTGCAAAGCTAAACCAGAGTCATTTTTCACTTATTCTTTCAATGTTCTTATGCTTAAACCATTTAGTATAGACTCCAACATATGATGACTATATTTTTTAATGAAAGGAACTGAACAAATCATCTAATGGGCCTATAAGTGTGACAAGAAATTGAAAATAATTTTGTGGTGTTTAAAATAACATTCATTTATAGTGTTTATATTATCTGGAGGGACAGGAATAATTGATTCCATAACAAACAAGAGCTAGATAAGCATACCTTAGCTTAGAAGCTGTATCATTGGATGAGAGATATTCTTATTTCTAACAACTACCACAAATTGTTAAGTAATAATGCAAAGAACTCTTGGTTCTTAAACTAGTTCATCTAAATGATGTTCTATGGATGAATTGTTTACTTTGTTTACCCAACGAATATCATTGTGAAAGCCAAATTTTTGAATGTTCATGGCCATGCACTCGATTAAAGTTCTAACCTTTATGAGAGTCTTTTCATATAGTGCTCCACCACTTGCTGTATCGACCAAGCTCCTATCTGTAAGCAATAATCCTTCATAAAAGTATTGGATGAGGAGTTGTTTCATGATATTACAGTACGAGAAGCTAGCAGACAACTTCTTAAAGCTTGCCTAATACTCATAAAGGGATTCTTTATGATGTTTAAAAAGCCACTCTTTTGTTGCATCTTTCAATAAAAATGAGAAGGCTCTTAACATAAGATGCTCGTCTACCACCCTTAGAGGTTTCATACAAAAAGAAACCACATCAAGCTCTTTGAGATGCTTGTATGCATCCTCACCTACAAGTCTATGAAGTTAGGCAAAAGATGGACTAATCCAGACTTGAAGTCCAAAAGTGATATGTTTAGCAAAATTAGAGAAAATGATGCATTAAGGTCTTTGAGTTATGTTTGATGCAGCCAACTCTCTTAGAGTTCTCGGATTAACTATGACTTCTTTAAATTCAAGTCCTTATTGTATTCCTAGAGTTGTTTTGATTTCTCTTCGCAACCTTCGTAATGTCCTTTTGGTCTCATGGTCAAATTATACATGTTCTTAATGAGGAGATCTCGTTACTACCATATACAACCATTAACAAACATGAAAACATCAAGAAATAACTATATATATATATATATATATATATATATATATATAACATTACAACCATCTGTGAGCCAAATATTTTTCTCTTCTTTCTTGCTTGCTTCATCTTTTTTTAAAAAGCATGTCATAATTGCATAGTTGAAATCAAGAAGGTAAAGATATCGATACCATGACTCAGACTGCAAAAATAAAATTTTTTTAAAATGGATTACATATTTACGTGCTATGAAAATATTGTTTGTTTACCTTGGTATTCTTCATTCGTGATTTGTTATCAACACACCAGGCCAGAGTAGCATTGACATCCCTATTATAAAGGGCATCAATCACGCTTTTTGCTTATTGGAATTCATCAATATCAACAAGATCCTAAAATATCTGACTTATCAGATGATTTGCATCCCAGTGGTTGACCAATATAAAGTAGGTAATAAGTACATACATAAAAGTCATAAGTCCACAACTTCCAATTCGCACTCATCCACTTAAAGAAAGCAACAATTAGTGGGAGAAAAAGGAAAGGAAATGGGCAATGACGTTACCAGAATGTTGTTGTCTTATGCTAGCTTGACTCCCAACTCTGTAACACCCCATGTTAGGGGTTAGAAAATTGAGAAATTTCAGTGCATTGTATGCTTTGCATAATTGAGTATTCGCTGATATGTGCATAAGAATTTTGACACATACAAATAATTTTACATACATTCATTGACATTTTTCAAGTATAATTGGTTTCTAAATTTGATTAAAATGAGAATTTTGGGTTTTTTATGTGTTGAAATTTTATTTGGAGACTATTAGTATTATTTCAGAATTTTTGGTGACTTTTAGAAATTTTTTTAAAATTTGGGGTATTTTTGGACTATGAAAAATAAGAGACAAATAGACTAATGAAATTGTGACATTTGGCAGCCTTGCATGCTGACATATGGCCCGCATGCAAGGGATACACATAGTTACATGTATTTTCTTGGAAAAGAGAAGAAAATTTTCGGTTGTTCTTCACCAAAAGCATGCAACACTAAACTTTTTTCCTTGTTCTTTGTTCATCACCAAAACATCTGATTTTGGTTCTCACATCAATGATATACCTTGCAAAATAAACATTTCAGTCCAGCTATTATTTTGCTTCTTTTTATTCTTGCTTTTTCCATTCACCGAAAGCTCTTATTCACTCTCAATGCTGGAAAATTTTGGTGAAATCAAGTAAGTGAGCTTTCAATTTTCTGGTTATTGTACAAAAATTTGGATGATGTTTTAGTGTTAGAAGTGAAATTAAATTTGGATATAGTGTAGAAGAAATGAAAATGCAGTAGTGAGAGTAAACAGAACAGAAAATGCAGTAGTGAGAGAAAGCAGAACATGATGAAATACATATATGCTTTCAGTTTTGATGTTTGTGTTTCATCTTGAATTTTGAGATGTTTTGATAGTGAGCTAAATGTAAATGGAAGTAGAATATGTGGGAGAGTATAACTTAGAAAGAAATGGTGTTTAGAAATAATGGATTACGTAAAAGAAGAGGGGAAAAAGAAGAGAAGAAGTGCTGTAAAGTCTAGAAACTAATGGAGTGTACGATTGTGCACCCAAAGATTTTCTGAATTGAACAACTTTGATACTTGTGACTATAACTTTGTCTCCTGAGCTCCAAATGACTTGAAACTTAAACCAATAGATTCCTAAGACATTTTTCTTTCTCTCCATGAAAATTTAGAGCTATCTGAATTGATTTGAGAATGATTGATAGGATGAAAGTGAGGAAGTCTGCTGGAATGTTATGAATTGGAGATTTTTCATGAACATGCTTCCGTATTCTGATTATAACTTGATCTGTAGATTTCTAAATGAGGTGATTCTTAATTCATATTAAACTTGAGACATATGCCTACAACTTTCTTAATAATTTGAATTTTAATTATGTCTATAAGATTTTCAAAATTGGCATGAAATTAAGTTTTGGCTTAGTCCATAACACTACCAGGGACAGAAATTATGTCCTATGTTTATTGAATAAACTGTATTGATGTAGCTTGAATTGGGCTAAGGTGTCTTCATAAAAGTTGTATCTTATTCTCTTTGCTATAAATTGATATAAATTTTGTAATTTTTGGATATTGGAATTGAGAGTTATGAGGTGTACAACTTGGAGGCATGATCACGCATTAGCCAAAATTTCAAAGGTACACAATTTGTGGTATTTAGAGCATAACTCATTGAATAATAAACCAAATTGTATGATCTTAGTATCATTAGAAACTTAAGACTCAGAGGAACAATTGTCTAGAAGAGAGTGTTATAGAAATACATCATTTTCTTGATCTTATTGATTATACAAAGTTGACCCGAATGAGATGCTTCAAGCAAAAGCTGGAATAGTTATTGAATGTATGAATTTTGAAACTTTTGAAGTACAATTGATGTTTACATCAGTTTAGTAAGAACATATACCTGAGAATTTGTCATGAACATACATCATACATATTCAGTATACATAAATAAATTTTTAGTCATGCAGAATAGTGATTTGTATATGTGTTAAATGTTATAGAGGAACCCTTAGAGCTACTGATTCCAGATATTGCCGGGTCTTCGAGGCAATAAACAATAAGAGGGCTTTTGGTGAGCAATCTTAGATGGTCATACCTTACTTTGATGCATGATTATATCATTGAAAATGCTACTTGTATGTGAATATGATTGACTACTTGCTTTGCACATAAAATGTCTGAAATGACTTTGTTTTGCTTTAAAACTATTGAGTCAGGTATACCTAGAAGGGTCTGTGGCTGCTTTTGTGATACTTTAGTGTCTTCTGTTATTGACACTTCGGTATCTTCTATTAGTGACACTTCGGTGTTGAGACTTCGGTCTCTTCTTTGACACTTCGGTGTCGAGACTTCGGTCTCTTTTGTATAAGTCTCGTTACCCGCTTCTGTAAATAGATTTAGCAGACATCTGATTTTGTACTCTGACATCTATTTGATTTTGAAATAAATTAAATTATGTTCTGATTTTGAAGGGTTTATACCCTTTTATGTTATGCAGTTCTGTAATTTATAAAACTCTGTTCTGAAACGCTTTATGCCCGACTTACTGTTAAAGAAATCTTTGAATGCATGTTAATGCTGTTACATGATTCAGTGTGATGATTTGTCAATTTATGTATAGATTAGTCATTACTCACTAAGCTATATACTTAGCACGGTGGATTTATCCCGTATAGGTTCAAAGTGAAGCTTATAAGGACTGGGATGAGTCAACCGTAATAGCCAATGGAGTCTGAGTCTTGTTTTGATAAAAATGTATTTGGAGTTTGTTTTGGGCTTGTATATAAAGTTTTTGTAATAACTATGTCTTAGGTTGGTTTCGATTTTTAGAACAAATTTGTATTAAGCTTTTGTGATATAATGTATGTTTGTTTAAGATTCTGGAAATGCATATATGTAATGTTTCGTACGCTTTGTAATGTTTATTTCGGAATGTTATGCTTCTGCAAAATGTTTTGTATTCTGTATCTTCTGTGTGTGTAGCACTCGCAATATCCTTCTAGGGGGTATTAGGGTGTCACAGTCTCATAATACGACATACGCATCATGTAGTGCATAAGAATTTGCTTCAGGCGAGTGTGGCTCCACTATGATAAATTCTCTGCGTCTATCAATTCTAGATGCTCAAGCCGAGTTTAACACCTTTACACTTGCAAGTTTTCTATTTTACTTCCCTTTTTTATAATGTCAAAATCTAATTGGTGCCACATCATAATCAAAACTAGAATCGAAACCTCTAAACACCAAATTTCTAAAAATTAATACGCACAACTGAGCCTTTTATATGCAAAGTCATTGATAAATCATACAAAAATTAAAAAAAAGAAACCAAAACCCTAACCTCTGTGAGGGAGATGGAATGGGGTCAAAAAACATGGGAATCGTTGAGAGGCCCGAATTTGAAGTCGTATGAATTAGAATCATGGAGGTGGCAGCTTGTGAGGCTCTCCTTGATTGTGGGATTGAAGAAAGTTTCCCCTCTGCAACCCTCAGCATTGTCCACTTATGTCTCTTGCTCTGTTTACTGTAAAAATAGATTGCATGTAAATAATCAAAACCAGATGGTTAAAGGCAATGCTATAACAATAATCGATTGAGAATGAGATGACAGTGAACTATGAAATGAGATAAGGATGCGACAACTGCGTGATTTCAATATAACAAAGCTTTATTAATTAATTTATTGTTGAATCCATCCTGAAAAGTCCCAATACGTAAATAGATGGTAGGTTGTAGCAACAATTTTATAATGTTGCATATATAAAATTTAGTTGCAACTATTTTTAATGTTGATTCCTTTTCTTATATTTAGCAACAAATTATTATTGTTTTTGTCTTTTAATATTATTAAAAACAACAATTTAAAAACTGTTGCATTGTATTAATTTTTGGCAACATATTTTAAAATTGTTGCAAACATATTGTTGCTTAAAGCCCTTTTTGTTGTGGTGCAATTTATCCAAGAACTAGATCTGTTGAGATAGTATAATTAGCTAAGCACCTCACTTTCTATAATTTTACCCAATTTGTGATTGTTGCATCAAGTGTATTTATTCTCACAAACTTTAGAATTAACGCCATCATATTTTCTTCACTCCACTTTCCTCAAGTCAAATGTGCACATCACAATGAAAAACTATATAATTTTTAATTTTTGATTTCTCAACTTAATAATATGTTAGATTTCCATACACTTGACCTCTCCTCCATAACATAAAAGATATTTCCAAATTTTCCTAATTATAATAAAAATAGTCACTTGTTGTTGTTTATATGCTGAGCCAAATTTTTATATAGTATAATAAGCAAACCAGTTGCATGTCTAAAGTATCTGAGAAAAAATAGCAAAAACAAGATGGAAGGGAAATACGGTTAAGTTTCACATTTTGTCCATCATTCTAAGGGTGAAAAATGTTATATTTTACATTTGACTGAACTCGAAATTTTAATGTTAAATCACTGTACCATTAACATACATAAGTTATAACACTTACGATTTCTCATCACCAAATTTCCACCATTCTGGCTCATACCATTGCCTTCCCCTATAAACAAAAAGGATAGTAAAAAAGAATAATCTCTTATAGCCTTTCTTCTTTTTGCTTCTGATAAGCACAATTCCAATAACCTTAATATCTTAAATAGCAGATTGAAGTAAGAACATATTAGACCTTGGGCTACTATGGAGCCATAAAAGGAAACCAAACACAATTCAAAACATGATCCTAACTTATAGCTCATATATAGAACATAAATAGTTTATATTATATGCCCAAAATAAATTCCAAAAGAGCAACAAGGTTCTGAAGATAAATTTCCTTCAAATTGATAAGAATAAGAGATGACAAGCTAGGAATTTTGTGCTATGTTGGATTCACTCTACATCCACACGAATAAGGAACAAAAGTCCATAAACCTATATAGGAAAATTAGTTCATAGAAGTTCCAGTGAGCTAGAAAACTTGGTAGCAAAATTCAAGTTGGGACTACAACAATCATATATTGAAAATGATAAGTCACAGCCATTTGGCTAGAGAACCACTATCTCACACTACTCACATTCACTAATAAAAAGATTGAATTTTTCACCTATTTCTAACTTCTAACCATAATTTAATTTTTCAAACACTACCCATTGCAATCTACGCCCTAATACCTGTTGTAGAACCCACAATGTAGAACCCATAATCCCGTTGTTTTGATCCATACAAGCAAACTCTTATCTAAAATGCCTTCATCCATAATTATAGCTTTGTTTCAAGAATGACATCAACCTGTATACAAAACAAAGGTGGCAACTCCACAATATCAAGCAATTAGAATTGTAAGATATAACAAGGTTGAAGTAGAAACTTATCTTAAATTTTCTACAACCAAGGTTGCAGCAAACTTTTTTATCACTATATTGTATACATTGCAATAAACATATACTTAAACAAAGCGCATAAAATTTCCACACATATCCCAATATGGTATACATTCAGACACAAAAGAAACTTCATAAAATTGAAGAGTGTTTCTATACATGATAAAATTAAATCACAATTCAACTTTACAAAATTGAAGTGATAGTGTAAAGAGCAATATACATGTGACAGAACAATGCTCAATTTCACCAATAAACTTGATACTATGAATACTTCCCCATTACATGGTGAAATAAAAAAATAATCTAGTTCACAATCAAATAGCTTAATACTTGAACAGAACAATGCTCAACTTCACCAAAAATTCATAGTTTAACAATAACGGGCTTTGTAAATGAAAATCTCAAGATACAGTAAACAATATTTGTTGGGAAATAATCAAGAAGGGAAGAAGGGAAGAAGGGAAGAAGAAAAGAAGCTAATGATTAGTTGACTTCCCTTATTCACTTATACAGTGTGGGTGATTTCGTATAATACATGAATTAAGCAGGAGCAAAACTATGTTAAAAATATACACATAAATAAGGATGAAGATGCAAGAGTGGCTTAAGGAGGGAAGAAGAAAAGCAACCATCATGTAATAATTTTACCTGATGCTGCTATACACTCTGTCCATTGACGACAGAGCATGATCTACAGAAGGATCAAGAACATAATAAAACATGAGTTGCCATTCATATGATAATAAACCCATACTATTAACATTATCTGAAGAGTTTATAAGTATTCTTTTTCCTATCAAATTCGTGAGCCACAATTCAATTTCCCTATTATGATTTAACCTAAATTAAATCCCTAATTAGATAATTAAAGAACTATAAAAAAAGAAATTAAGCCTAACTTGCTAATTTATCCTTCAAGCTTGAATTTTTCTCCTAGTTCTAACTTCTAACAACAATTTAATTTCCAAACACTACCCATTATAATCTACGCCTTAATACCCGTTGTAAAACCCACAACGCCGTTATTTTGGTCGACCATCTCTACCAACTGGCCGATGATGAGAGGCACCAACTAGATCCGCTTGACCTCTTCTCAGGCTTTAAAAAGTTCTTGCTTAAGATTCTTCTATTTGTATTTGATGTACTCTTCTTGGATGTCAATGAACTTGAGCTGTCATTGGATAGACTTGAGGCGGCTACAAAGGTCCTCTTATTGGTGGTGACCAAGTTAGTAAGGTTGGATTTTGTTGTCAAAATTGACGACGGTAAGGGAGTGGAGACTAAAGTGCGACAAGGGAACTGGGAGAGTGGAGACTGACTGGGAGAGAAGACGCAGCGAGTGACCAATAGAAGAACTAATGTGTGGAAATTAAATGAAAGCAAAATGATGACGTTTTGCTTCTCTATAACTCTGTTTTGATTGAAGTAAAATGACGTCATTTTGATTAAATAAAGCAATATTGCACTATCCAATTCTTAACTAAGTAAAACGACGTCATTTTGATTAAGTAAAATGACATTAAACTTTCCAATTATTAACTAAGTAAAACGATATCAAAATAACATCATTTTATTGTTTGATGTTAATTAGTTTTTGTGTAATTAGTTTTCACTTACAAGAATATAATATAATATCATGATATAATATAATATAAAACTAGAGCAACAATTTTGGATGTTGCATATATAAGATTTATTGTAGCCTTTTTTTATTTTTGTTGTCTTTTCTCATATATAAAAACAAATTATTATTTCGTTGATTTTTAATATTATTGAAGACAACACTTTTAAAATTGTTGCGATATATTAATTTTTAGCAACACATTTTTAAATTGTTGCAAACTTATTATTGCTTAAAACACTTTTTGTTATATTGCAATGCTATTAAAAAATTTAGTCGAAAGTTTGAGATACTTGACTTTCACATGCCTAAATATTATGCATGCAGTTGGATTGGTCAATAAATATATGCATAAGCCAAAGCAGGCTCACTTCATTGCAGCAAAAAGATTTTGAAGATATTTTAAAGGTATAATAAATCATGATCTATTTTATACACAAATTGAGTGGCTATTCAAATAGTGATTATAGCGGAGACTTAGATGATCAAAAAAGTACCTCTGGATATACATTTTATATTGGACCAACAATGTTTTCGTAGTCATAAAGAAAGTAACAAATAGTTGTTCTTTCGACGTCTGAAACCCACTATGTTACTGCAACAGCATGTACATTTCAAGCAATATAGTTGAAAAATATTTTAAGTGAGTTATATCACGCACAAGAAGGTCTTATTACAAAATATATTGACGATAAATCTGCTATATCACTTGTGAAAAATCAATTGTCACATAGCCGAAGCAAACATATAAACACGAAATATCATTTTATTAGAGAACAAGTGAAAGACAAAACTGTAGAGCTCATTCGTTGCAAAACTAAAGATCAACTTGTGGATATTTTTATAAAGCCTTTGAAGAGTGATGTATTTCACAAATTCAAATAAAAGCTTGACATGCAAAGTCAGGTTTAAGGGGGAGTGTTAAAAGACAAACATGTGTAGAACTCTTCTGGGTTCTTCTAAACACAACAAATGAGTTGTATTACTTAGGCTTATCACTTTGATAGCTATCAAAGTTCATTAATTATCGCTATCAGTTAATGTAGCTGTTGCTAGCTGTCAAAGTCGGTGAGTAAACTAACTTTCATGCCTATAAAATGCCCGTAGCATTTGTAATGTATGTATGAGAGAAAAACAGAAAAAACAGGGAAATATAGAGGAAAAGCTCATATAGCAGCAGCTAGAGTGTAACGTTGTTTTATTATCAATATATTGTTGTTTGTCTACTCCGTTTTCCAACAAAACTCTCAAAGCTACAACAGTCAACCCAGATATCGAGATAGTAAGTTATGTAAATATTGTATTATAATATTATATATGTCTACTGTCAAATTCATATGAATTAGATTTTCATTTACTATTTTGGTGTCTATGTAAATATTATATTATGATATATGACTATTTGCCAAATTCTTATGAATTAGATTTAATGTTTACTATTTTAGTGTGTTACTAAAGAATCACACGTATTTTGATTCTATAGGACAATTTAGGAGAACAAAATTCAATTATAAATAATTGAGAATAGAAGAACCTCACTATGAATGTTAAATTACATTTATATGCATTAAAAATGGGCATCTATTCTTAGCTAAAGAAACTAAACCAATTGAAAGTTGGGCAAGGGTAAGGATGTGATTCAACAAAGTTAAGATCGTTTTATTGATTGAAAGCTATATATTCCTAGGAGGTATAATGCAAAAACTTCTCAGAAATATGTTATTAGAAAAATACATTTAAATCAACTGCTGGAAAGAATACATTTAATGTGCTAGCCCTAATCTATTATAATCCATAACTTCCAAGGAGTAACTGCATGTGCAGTTTTCAACAGTTGCTCTGTTACGTTGCTAAGAGATAAAAGAAAAGAAAAGAAGATGTATAGCGAAATTTCTCTTTCAATATTGTACAAGAATTGTGTACAGGTCCTTTAACTTGTTAGAATTAAGCGAAACCTAAAAATGAGTAGTTTTCAATCAGTAATACAAGTCCTTGAGTCGATCTTGTTGATCCTTTTTCATGTTCAATGCATGATTATTTGTTTTCTAACAGATAGGTGAAACTCAGTTCAGTGGAGTTCAAATTTGGCGTTGAAGAAATCTTCTTCGTTGCTTTTACGTAATCCCGTTGCGAGTGCATAGACATGAAAAGCTCGAAGGAAAACTTAGACAAGCTTTTTAGCACTATGTGAGCGAAGCTATTCAACAATCCATGAAAGATAACTGTCATAAAGACAATGCTCTCATCTGATCTCTTGGTGTTATGTATGTTTTTAATTATATTTTCTTCGTGTAAATTAGCTGCAGCAATGTGTTCATGGATGTAGTAAGCGCCACACAGGGAAAGCTTGTTTTGGAGTTTTGCGATTGCTCTGTTATGCCGTTGGAGTGGGGATAAGAATAAGAAGCATGATTTGGAGAATGTCAAAAGGAAAATTTATCAACCCACCTGCGCTGCCTTGCAAAATGCTCTTTCCGGTCCTTAGATAAGGATGAGATGCCAATCCTAAGGAAGCTTTATTCTTTGATATGGCAACTAAAATAATGGATAAATTGCCTTCTCCGAGGTTCTTCCTTCTTAGGCGTCAACCCCTCGTCTTGTTTGAAACCAAAAAATAGTGGTCCCAACTCCCAACGTCGCCCGAATTAATTTCCATGTGACTACAAAGCTAATAACCTTTTAATATGCTAGTCTAACCAGATATCCATTTAACTTTCCGCTAAAGGGACTCATCTCTAACATTGATTTGGGTCCGAATCTAGATCTTCTGTCTAATATTATGGTGTTTTATTGTGTCCAATGAATCTCAACCATTCATTTATGTAGGTCCCGCGTGGATCCCGCAAAATAAATAGCTGAAATTTCATGAGACAGAATAAGACAAAGTAAAATTGGATAGAGGATCTTGTCCCTTTGGGTCCTCCATCTTTTAGGTACCAGGAGAATCTGATTTAGCCACTACATAGACAAGTGTCTAGATATGAGGACCCTACCGAATCGAGCAACAGATATTTTATACCATCCACCTTCGGTTTGAACTTTAAAAGGGCTATAAGATGGAGGGTACAATACTCAAAGCCAATTGGAAATAGAATGGGTGAATTATTCAAGGAGGTGTCCCTTTTCTCTCCTTCAACAGTTATCTACATTACAGACGAATAAGGTTTCAGTGGTTACGCTTTCTGAACTGAACATCACCATTTCTTTTCTTATGGTGTCGGTAAGTATCCAGAGACGTATATAGCAAATTGCAAGTACGTATACTAGTTTGGATATAATCAGAATATATACAGACCTTGCTTACCACAAAAATAATATAAATTCTTGAACATGTTACCTTCAATCTTAAAACAATCTGTAATTATCAACCTAAATGCCTTGCAGCTGTTAGCGATTCAGTCCTCTTCACGATATTCAATATTCTGTCTCTTGGTCTTCCCCTTTGATTTGTTTCAGGTGTTCGGTAAGATTTGACATTTTTTCTAGATCGAGTTGAATTCAACTAGATTAATTTGATTTGATTAGTCTTGGATCGGAATTCGATTTTTTTTTAAAAAAATTTAGTTTTAGTTCGATCAGGCACATCAATCTGGCTTGTCCCAAAACTCCAGCCATCTTGTTTGTATTTCTATATGAAATGACCTAGTTTCGTTTCGTGTCACATAAAACAGCTCTTCATCCCCAGCAAGCTTCACTGTATCTTAATTGAAATTAAATTCCTCCTCCTTGCCTCAGTTCTTACTCCTCGATCCTCGTTGGTCGACACTGCTCCTCATCCTATGCTCCTTTGTCCTACTGCTCCTCGTCGCGAACCTAGCAACTGCCATAGTCACCATGCTCCTCTACTCTTGCAATCCCGCCTGGCTCTGCTCGCCTTTGCATTAAATAACTAATGTTTTTCTTTGCTTCCTACATCAAATCTAACAT
>JAOTAX010000198.1:27889277-27900310 GCA_025629825.1 Erythroxylum guanchezii | reverse complement strand
ACCTAATCACTAACAATCTTTCAAAAACTAAATTAACACTATAACCAAATTTTTCATCCCAACAACACAGTATTCATGATATTCATGTAAATGTCATTTTTCATGCAGATGACAGTAATTCATCAAATTTATTTCATAAATCTCCAACTCTAAAAGATTTATTCCCTACTTACTTGCTGAAAACTCAAAAATCTTCAATTATCTTCAAGCCCTAAACTCCATGCAAATCACGTATTTCATTGTAAATAATATGACCAGCTTCCGGTTTTTCTTATGGTAAAAGACACAAATAGCAAAGTAGAATTAGTATAGGAAAAGGAAAAACACAGAAACCTCTTAAAAGGTGTTTGATGAAAAACTTTGTGTATTGGGAGGAAATTCGAAGAAGGTCATTATGAAGAAGTTAACTGGACAAAACTTAACCTTTCAACTCTCAGAGAGCAGTAACCTACTTCTAGCAAAAGTACAAAAAGCAAATTGACACTTATCACTTTTCTAAGGTCTAAGCTCTAACTAAGTTTCTTTTGAACCAAACTCTTTAACTCCTATCTTTACAATCTAATTATCTCAAAATATCTTTTGATTCTTTGTTCCCTATTTATTTATTTTTTTATAAAACTCCATAATTCTTTATAAATTCCGAAAATAAAATCCTAAATTCACCAAAATTCACAAATACAATATTTCCACTAATCAATAATATTTCCAATATAAATAAATTCAAAATTCTCAAAATTCCTAAAAATCACAACTCAATCCAATTATACCCGGAATTATTCATGAATGCATGTACAATTATTTTCATGTGCAACAACTTCACTATTCATGTGTATGTGTATGACATTTTATACATGAACATGAAAAATGCATTTCTAAACTCTCATTGATCACTCATATTGACTATTCTAACCTTCCCGCAAGTAACGGGATGTTACACCAAATGTTTCTTATACATCATGAATGATCTATCAAGCTACAAGCCCAATTCAAAAGAAGATATAATAATCTAGTTAAGATAAAATTCTAAAATATTCACAAACAATCATCTGGTTAAGGCACAATTCTAAGACATTCACAAATACATTGTGTTTAAAAGCCTTCATAACTATTTACTAAGCAGTTCACTAAACAAAACTGGTATGATCAACCAATAATCTTCACAAAGCATTCTTCATCTTTTGATTACCAATAGAAAAAAGTGGAATGACCAAAAACAGACTCAAATTTGTAGCCACCAATTTTTTAAAAAGTTAAAAGAAATTAGTGCAAAGACTTGATGGGTGGAGCTTCCAAACAATTGTATCCATGTGATAATAGTTATGCTGACTGAGGAATACCTGGAAAAGAGTAGAAAAGCCTCTGAAGTGTCCGACTCACTGCCTGTCCGAAATAAGTGTTGAGACTTTGGCATTGAGGGGTTTTCGACGTCTGAAACGAGTTAGTTCAGATCTTTGGACTAATGGACTGGAATCAGTTCAATTATCGTACGAAAACCAGATGGAGTTACCATTTCCCAATCGATGATGAATATACAGGTATATTAAGTCTCTATTCTTCAGCATCTGATGGAATACCCACCCAAGAGCAGCAGTTGATAACCAGTATATGCCAAAAGCTCTGAGATGAGAGGTAGAGTTCATGAATCTATTTAATCCATATAGTCATATAGAGGATTTATCTGTGAGTAATATCCATATTTTCTTATAAATTAGAACTTGTTGCATGATGCTAGTAGAATAGATTCCTAAGCCACCTTGTTGGTTAGCACTGGTCACCTCATCCCATTTCAATTTAGCCTTCTTAGCATTATCCGAGGAACTCAATCAAAGGAAGGCTTTAATTGTTCTATCCAGCTCCTTAGTCACCTTCTTTGGCAGAATTAAATGATTGATCCAATGTATGTGTGTATACTGGAGAGCACTGAGATGGAAAGCGTGACTCTCGCTGTCATAAAAAGAAAGCGATTTTGCCAAGCTAACATTTTAGACTTGTATCATTTCTAGGAGGGGTAGGCAATCTGAGCACGTGAGTTTAACATGAGAGATAAGGACTCCCAAGTATTTGAAAGGTGGCAGATGTAGGTACATCCGACGAGCAATAGAAGCTACTACTTTTCTAGAGATTGATTTTCAAACCTGACCAGCTACAGAATCTGGTCAAAATATCCTTAAGAACTAACTCGACTAAACTTTTAATATTTGTCAATCAGCATTATGTAATTAATCAATTAGCCATTTAAAAATGGAAGCAACCAAGCACTACCAATGTACTAAATAAGAGATTTGATTAAGTCGGAGTGATATTGGAGGTAGAAGTTCAATCAGCTATGCAGCTTTGGAGATAAGATTTGAAGCCAAAAGATTATGGGGAGAGAGAAGTGGGGAACAGTGGAGTTCCTAGCAGTAGAAAAGTCAAGTGCAAGTGGCTAATGATATTGAATGCCAAAACAGAGGCTGCATGGGTAGCGGAAAACAAGCATGTGACAGTGATTCCCACTACTAGTGCACTAACTACTTCGTCAGTCTCTCTTTCTCTCTCGCACACACAAAACTTGTCTGAGAGTCCGAAGTCATATGGGGTAAACTTGACCTGGTCCTTTATCAAGCATAACTAGATAAAGTGGGTGGGACAACCCTCTAGCTAGCTGCATCAGTCGTATTATATCAAACATTAGCCCAAAACAGAATCTATTCTCACCTGCTTTATGAATATTCAGATAATATCATTGTGTGCATCCGATGTGCGGGCGATGATTATACAACTAATGAGACCGATATTCGGACTAAACATGCCAAGTAATCAAACTGCATTCTGATTCGGTTACTTCCAGAGACAGACACAAGTGATTATGATGGTCTCTATATATTATGTTCATAACATCACTACTTTAATTTGGGTCTCGAAATCCCATGCTGTATAGGCCAGCTGCCATGATTAGTTAAAGATTAATCGCAGATCAATTTTGAACAGCTAATTTGTGAACCCCGTTCCTTTTTCTCTGATTTGAAATTATTAGTCGATAAGTAAACATGGTCAACTGATTACGATGAGCTATAAAATGTGGAAAAGGGAAGATAAACTGAATACTGAGTAACTGATCATTGACATTATAGTGGCATGATCTTGGGCAAGTCCCAACACAATCTCTTTGGAGGGAACCCAACCCAAAAACCGTAGTCGACTGGCCGCGATAAGGGGCCATTTAAGAACATTGTGATTTTAATTAGTGAACGGCATTTAACAAGTTGGTGATACCATCTAGGCCAGAGCTCTCTACTGACTAAGGCTACACAAGCTGTTGATTCTTCTCTACAACTCTCACCCCATTGGCAGATCTAAGTACATTGGCCTGTTCAAGAAGAAAAGGAAGAAACCTTAAGTTTTCCGTGATTTGCAGACTACTGCTTTGCAGTAATTTAACAAATTTCCGCATTGCGTTTCATGAATTACCTGATCTTCAGTGATTTCCACAGCAAACCCATCAACAATGACCAAAGACAATGTCTTCTTGTAGGTACCACCCCCTAGTGTCTTCGCCAGCAACTCGTCGTGCTTCTTAGTTAGATACAAATCAAGCTCATTATTTGCCCCTCGCTTCGTTCTACATCATGGTGCGATTTCCAGAATCATAAAACAACGTTAATATCAGAAAAGGAAATTTAGTTGAAGTAAATAACGACAAGGAGTATAGAGGGTTTACCGATCAGTTCGAAGGCGTTCATATTCAGGGTCATAGTTCATGAAGACAAAATATAGCTCGCTTGCTTTACTTTCCATTGTCGTTGCCCCCTGACTCTTGCTTCTCTCCTTAATTGTTTAATGTCCTGATGTTGCTTGTTCAAATACATAAACTTTATGTCCTCCAGGCTCGCATGGTACCTATTTATAAGGCACGCGCCTTCATCCAATTTGTGTTCAAGATGTTGGGGTGTTAATCGACATTCTCATATGAACATTGATGTTTCAAAATGAAATCGAAATTATCATGTCATCAATTGCAAGTAGTGAAGAAGAATATTTTTAAAATCATTATTGTAACTTAATTCATAGTGCGTTGTGAAAAGGAAAAGAATATCCTAAATATTGATATAATTAAGACATTATCTCCACAGTTATCCGACTCATTCTAACATTTTCGTTTATGAGGAAAAACTGTAGTGTACATTGCAACTCACGATTCGTAATTGTTTTAAACGTCAATGATTAAGTTGCAAACGCATATATACATTTAAAGGCAATGTTCTCAATATCGGACCGGTCATCGAACCGGAGGTTTTACTGGTCACCAGTTTGATCGGTTCGATCGGTTCAACCATCGGTCGAACCAGTATGACGTCATAATTATGCAATAATTATATTTAATTATATATAATATTAAAAATATTAAAAAATAAAAAAATAAAAAAATAAAAATAAAAAAATTTGATAGACCAGTGGTCCGACCGGTCCGGTTTTGACCGGTCCGATCGATCAATTGACCGATTTTGACCGGTTCAGACTGATCCAATTGGAGTCTGATTTTATAGCTCCGGGTTTGAAAACCCTGTTTAAAGGTATTCATGTTAGGAAAGTAACTCCTTAATTTACTCGCCGCTTAAGAGACAGTAAAATTTCTTGACAGAGTTGACACGCCTCTTCGATGATTCTTAACTTGAGGAGGATAGAAGTCAACAGACTTTAATATAATTGCTATGAGGGTGAGATGCGCTTAATGGCAGATGTAGCCATTTGGGAGGTTAGTAAACGGGGACCAATGTGAACTTTCAATGATTTAGTTGACTTGAAAATTGGAAGCTACTTTCATATAGAGGATAGATAGGAGAGTGGAATAAAATGTTGCTTCACATGGCCAATCCACTAATTTATTGGAAAATACATGCGCTATTCCTACCATGGTTAGGTGTCAATCAATTGACTGCATTTTTTTTTATTTAATCACACTGAGTAAACCTTGAATAGTAATTGGATATGCACCATCTAATCTTTCATCTACGTCAAACTTAGTTTTTTAATAATCAGGTCGCCATGTTATACCCAAAAAATAAATAAATCAATCAAAGGGTTCTTTATTTAAATCAAAATGGTCGATAAACTGGATATAAAAGGATACGAAAATTGATATTTTGCAAAAGGTTTCTATTGTTGGATTTTTTTACGTCATAATAATTGTTTATACTATTGATGTAATTAGTGAATGACTTATTAATTAGTTTATTTGATCCCAATAAGTTGATTTCTAAAAATTCCATAAGAGCAGAGTTTTTTATGATTAGCCAAAAATTAATAGGTAAAAAAATAATTATAGCCTCCTTTCATAATTTTTCAATTATGCTAATTATGTTGTAGTGATGTTATGGATAATTCAAATTAAAAATCATGCATATATTCTACAGTGATAAAAATTTTTACAATGAAATAAGTTTTTTAGTTATAAAACTTGGGAGTTTTTTCACTAATAAAATAAGTTTTTAGTTACAAAATAAAAAATATATTATGGTGACAAAATTTTTAAGAACGTTTTATGTTTTTTGTTAGAGTTAAAAACTTAAATTTTTGTAAAATTAAATATCTAATCACGACCTTATAAGTTCTTTTTTTTGACGTCATATCATTAGAAGTCATTTTACACTTAGGCCCTGTTTGGTAATCAGTGGATTGCATTAGCTGTTAGATAATAGTGGATTATATCAACTAATTTGATCAGTGGATAACATCACCTGTTTATTATGAATGTTTGGTAACATTAACTGTTTATTATTAACTATTTATGTGTAAAATGATTTATGAGGGTATGATTTAAAAAAATTTATTAGAATATGAATATTATATCTTAGTATTTTATTGAATATTCTTATAATAATTTAGATTTTCAACCCTAATAGTTAGTGATGCAATTAAGTTAAAAAAAAAGTAAATTTATTAATCACACAAATTTCTTATTTGTTAAGTAATTTATTTAAATTATATAATTTATAATTATTCTGTACATCTAAAATATATAAAATAAGATACGCCAATATATTTTAGAAATAATGAACATTGAATACTTTAATATTTTTTAGTAAACTAATAGAAGATGAGAGAGTTCAAGAGTACAGGAACTAATACCTTCTTTTATACGTAAAGGAGTGGAATAGCCTGTGTCGCCCACTCCCTCTACCTACGTATTCAAAACGGATTGGACTTCTTATCAGTCTTTTCTACCTACCGTTACTATCTTTTGCAAGCTAGCACATCCTTCTTGTAAGACAAGCTTCGTGATTTAGAAATTTTTGTTTACTTCTTTCGAATCTCTTCTCACCAATCTCATTCAATTTTGCCTGCCACTTGCAAAACCCCTTAGCAAGAGCTCTTGACGAGAACAGGTGTCTTTAGTATCTTTTGTCTTTTTCTAATTTTACTATAGATCCCATTATTTGGCTAATTAATTTTTTTAGCGTAGTTTTATTGCTACTTTGTTGCTATTTTATTATTTATTTATTTTTCATTTATTTTTAATTCCATATATTACTATTATTAGTATCACTTTTATTATTCTTCTTCTTCTTCTTCTTGACAATTTCTCCTTTTAGAATCTCACAAGTGTGGGTTAATTTCTCTTCTACTCTAAATCGGTTTTTTTAAATAACTTTTTAAGTTCTCTTCATTTATTTATTTATGTATTGAGCTTTCTTAGTCCTAGTAATGTTGCTTTTTGTATTATTATTAGTCTTAATATTATTAGTAGCTTAGTATTATTAGTAGTTTATTTATTTATCTATTTTTTAAGTATTTATTGTCATTGGGTATCCATTTATTTTATGTTTTTAATGAATTGTTTCTGCATCCTGCATCATTCTTATATTGTCTCATTTGCATGTGGGTCCACCGGAAACAGCCTCTCTACTATGTAAGGGTAAGGTTACGTACTATCGGACCTCCCCAGACCCTGCTTCATTGCAGGATTTTGGACTGGGTGGTGATGATAATGATGAGTGGAATATAATAGAATTAAACAACCAAGCACCAAATATTCTTTTATTACTTTTTATTCAGGCTATAAAATATTCAAAATTTTGTTGTCATACCCATACGTCTTCGTATTTTTAGAGCTTACTCACTCCATATGGTAGAGACCCACTTCACAAAATATAGTCTTTGAGGTGCGTTTTCAAGCTTTTGGTGATCTATTCAATTCTAATAAGGGCATAATTGTCAAGCTAACAAATTTTTGTTAGCTAATTGGGTAAAACACTCCTTTTTGGAGCTTTTTTATTTTCATCTGATTGGGTTGAATAAGCCAACCAAACAAAAGGTATTAGTCAAATAGCTAATACCCTCAAAAAGCTAACATATGGCTTTTCAGCCATCAAACAAACGGGGGCTTAAATAGTTAATACTAAGCAACTAATTTTACCAAACATCTTTAATAAATAACTAATATTATCCGTTGGTCAAATCAACTAATATAATCAGCTGTTAGCTAACTGATGATATAATAAGCTAATAGCTAATGCAATCCGTTGACTGCCAAACAGGGCTAAGATGGATGACCCTCTTCTTTTCAACTAACATAATCCACTTACGTTACTGAATTGAGGGATATTTGTTGGGAAAGCAAAGTCACAATTTCTATGGTATTTAATTCTTTCACTTTACCTATATAAGCCTTATTCTTGCCTTAAAGCAACATACACCATTTAACTTTTGGGCGTTCAATCACACTACAACAAAACTGAGATTTAGCCACGATTGTTTTGGTATGATTTTCAATAACGCTGCCAAAAGCTTATCTTTGGGCGACATTTCCATGAATTGTCAATAAAGGCATGTATTTGGTAACGATTAATTGGGATGATTTAGAATTTTCATCGCCAAGAATAAGGCCTTTGGTGACAAATTTTTAAAGTCATCGCCAAAAGTTGAGATAATTACAATTTTAACCTAATTTATTCAAACTCTATAAATTTATTTAAATTTATGGATTTGTACACAAATGATTCTTGAATGATGCCTATTGTACATAGTATACCTCCATTCATCATGTATCTTTGAACTGTAGAAAATATGACTTCTCTTGTCCTATGTTATACTATAGACCACTATAAAAGAAGGGTGAATAAAGCAAGAAACTTAAAAGGCAAAATGTTTTTCTTTTCCTTGTGTTGGACGCCATTGCACATGACCCTTTTCTGCTTTTTATCTCTTCCTTGGATGGGCTAAATGGGTATTGGAGAGAGACATTTAGATTCAAACTCCTGGTTAACAACTATGTAAAGTAGAAAATACATTTTTATTTTATTTTTGGATTAAAATTATAGGATCTAGCCTTGGCCTCATACTTAATTCATGCAAATTATAGCAAGGGCCTTATTGTTGTATTAAAAGATAATGATGGTCAATTTGAACCACTAGGAAATCAGGATGGGATTTGATCCCAACCGCAATGGAATAATCACAGAACTTTTTAGTATTTTGATTTCCTGAAAATTAAGATTACTTTAATTCTATAAAATAATTAATACATAAATCAAAGCATGAATCTTAATTCGTATCTTATTCTAAAGCTTGATTTGCAAGCTGTTGGTGATACTCGATCAACACATCTAGCAATCTCAATCGCAAGCAAACCCAGAAACAATTGACTTTTCTAGATACTCTTACAACAAAACCAGCACACAAGCAAATGTAGAAAATCAAAGCAAGAAACAACTAAAGAACAAGGAGCAGGCGCAAAGGCATGAAGAATAAAAATAAAAACAATCAGAATAAACAATCACAAATGAAGATGCATAATCTGATTTTTTCCTGTTAGGGTAATTATAAACCTATGGCAGACGCAACATTCATGGCCTTTTCCTTATTCCAGAATTCTATAACACAAACAATAAAAGGAAAGCGCTAAAATAATCTTGGTATTAATCTGAAACCCTTTTTCATATTTAAGTTGCAAACTTTTTCTATTCAATTCCAAAATTATAATTAATAACAATCAAACATTTTTAATCAAATCGTAGAATTAAAGATAACTCTGATACAATTGTTGGAAAATCATAGCAGGATTCGATCCCAACATGATAGAATAATTACAAAACTTTTTCGTATTTTGATTTTCCAGAAAGCAAGATCACTTGAATTCTATAAAATGATTAACACATAAATTGAAACATGAATCTTAATTTGAACCTTATTCCGAAGATTAATTCTTTCTTGTTGTATCCCTCAAATCATTTCTGAAATTGATATATCTCAACCACCATAGTTATACAAGTGTCTGACCTCTAATGATATCCACATAATAGGTTGAGAGAACTCTATAACTCTTAAAGAGAAGTTAAGCAATAAGTGCTAGCTCTATAGAGCTTAAGTCTATTTATAATAGGTTTTATACATTTTAGTAATTTAATTGAAATTACATTCTAATTTCAATTAAACTTTAATTAGAATTACAAATAATTATAATTAAATACTAATTATGCCAAAATAAGATCCAATATCATATATTTAATCATAAAGTTTTTTAAACTTTATAGTCAAGTCTAACTTGATAAGATATCTTTGCTTTCTTCAATTCGTTCTTTATATAAGACACATTAGGTTTCTAAATATGTTGACAATGATTATAAATTTTAATTTTAATTTATAATTAGAAGTAGATAAATTAAAAGGTTTTTAATTTATCTTTAATTCTCCAATTAAACAATTTATAATCATAGATCAAGATTGACATCTAGTAATGCATTATGACCATAAAAATTTAGAAATGTCAAAGTGGTTTTGATTAACCTTTTCTTGCATGATTTTTCTGTATAATTCAATTATTTCATCATATAATGTTTCGATTAGACATGGAGCTTGAAATTAATGTCTACTCTACTTTGAGTTCAATCTTATTAGTTTTCCATCATTAACTATTGATTCAATTAATAACATTTATAAATTAATTACAAAACGTCATTATACTTTAGAGAACAATGAAAGATTCTTCCTAGTTATTTCAAGGTGATAAATCTTATCTTGATCATATAACTACCTCCATATAGTTCATACTACATCTAATAGCTACCGATTAAACTACTCATGACTAAATAAATCATAAGTAGTATCAAAACATAGCAATCCCTATACAAGATAACTTTAGAGACCTCTAAAGGATCACTTATACAATCATCACAATGAGAATTTCATAAACATACAAGTAATGTTTTAAATAGATTTCTCATATCAAGTATATTCAGCGAACTTGTTCTCTAAGAAGTATCCACATATTTGTTTAAGTATATACATACTTTAGTCTATAAGATTGACTATTTCTTTTATAAGAAAAGCATAACGTGTGCTAGTCTTTTTAGATTCTATTAAGGTCTAGTCTTAATAAAACAATGACTAGGAACAATTTAGGGATAATACATAAATGTAATATGAATCTCATAATTATAATCTCATTATAATTTCATTTACAATAATAATTATCCTATGGACTTTATCATATGCATTTAAACATGTACAAAATAATAATGTCTTTAAATAATTATCATTAAACTGTAATTAAACCGATTGATTGTAGAGCATAAATTATGAACAACAGGAGATTAGTAGTTGGACACGCGTAACGCGTGTAGATGAGATGAAATAAAACAAAGTAGGAATTAGTTTACGGGAATAGAAGATCTTCTCCCTAGTTAGTATAACACAAGGCGTTTAATAAGGAGGTGTTCAGTACGTTGCGGAACAATACAAATCTGTCAAAGTTTTATGAAACTAACCCTGCGTATGGTTAGCGTCTTCAGCAGGCAGAGACAGGACGAGACGGGACAGAAGAGGGCAGAACAGAACAAGAATTGAAGACAGTGAGATGTTTGGTTGCAGTGGACATGACAGAGAAGATTATCTTTGTCCTGAGGACAGAAACGTGTTTGGTTGCAGAGGACAGAACAAAAACCAGTGTTAATGACAAAAATGCCCTTGTAGTATAACAAGAAGAGTTGATGTAATTCATTTATTATTTTGTCAATGTATAAATATTTAATATACAATATTTAATTATGTCATTA
>JAOTAX010000198.1:27862481-27880650 GCA_025629825.1 Erythroxylum guanchezii | reverse complement strand
AACAAGCCTACTACTACTTAATCTAACTTAATCCTAACCCTTCATTCTAATTTCAATTTCAACTTTCAATACCCCATTCTTCCTTGCTAAGTTAAAGACTCAACTAAAAAAAACAATTAAATCAAAAGAAAGAATAAATAAAAAAAATAAAAAAAATTGAAACCCAACAAGTGTAATTAACTCCTAGAGTTTGATGGGGGCTTTTGGCTACAAAACGAGCTTTATAGCACTTAATGGAGTCATCAGGATTTTGTTTAGTGTGAAAAACCCATTTATAGATGACAATGTTTATGTTTAGTAGGGGGAATAAGGGTCCATATGTGATTGCGATGGAGGGCGTTAAACTCTTCAAGCATAGCTTGGCGTTAGTAAGGAATTTTGGTGGCTTGAGTAAAAGAGGTGGGATTAGAATAAGTATTTGGGGTAGTGACATTATAGGTGATATAATCAAAAAAATGTCAAGGGGTATGTGTGTTATGTCGGGTACGGGTGATCATTGGGTGAGGAGGACGCTAGGATGTGTTTATGGTAGGGGGAGAAGAGGAAATAGAGGATAGAGGTGGAAGAGGTAAAGGTAAAGAAAGAGGAAGGGAGGAGGGTGAGGTAGAAGATGACATATGTAGTGTATGGAAGGGAAAGAGATGTTCAATAAAGCGAACATGACGAGAAATATAAAATTTGGAGGTGATGGGATCAAAGCATCGCTAGCCTTTATATTGGGAGGCATATTTAAGAAAATCATATTGGATAGATTTTGGTGTAAGTTTGTCTGGACGAGTGGTGCCTAAATAAGGAAAACATACACAATCAAAAATACGAAGATGCGTAAGGTTAGGTTGAGTACAATAAAGGACTTCATGAGGAGATTTGTGGTGAAGAACAGGAGTAGGTAATAGATTCATAAGATAAACAACAGTGTTGAATGATTCATAACAGAAGGACTTAGGAAAAGAGGCATGAAGAAGAAAGGTATGGCTAGTTTTAGTGAAGTGACGAATTTTTTGTTAGCAATGCCATTTTGTTGAGGTGTACTGGGATAAGAAATGTGAAAAGTGATTGCATGAAAAAAAGAAAAGATAGTGAGCAAAGGCATGTTTAGTAAGTTCGGGAGCTTCATCTCATTGAAAAGATTGGATGGTAAGGGAAAATTAATTTTCAGTGGTGATTTTTAAAGGAATAAAAACAAAGTAAGGCATGATTTTTGTAGATGGGAGGAAAATTCCAAGTAAATCAACTAAAGTCATCCACAAAGATAATGAAATAGTGATAACCAGATTGGGAAAGAGACAAGAAAGGACCCAAACTATCACAGTGAATTAATGTAAAGATTGGATAGAAATGCAGGAAGATAAAGGCAATGAAAGGCGAATACTTTTGCCTTGAAGAAAAGAAGTACATGGATTGAGATTATTTTTAAAGCGCAAAATATGACCTAATCTAGATAGTGCAATAGGACATAGGTGACTCAGACGTTGATGTCACAAATTTATTGAAGTGGGGGCAACAGTGAAAGCAACTGGATTTGTGAATTGTTATGGTCCGTGAGAAGCGAAATCTTAGATTTGAGATCCTTTACAATGTAACCAAATGGATTAAATTTAATGACACCAGGATTATCGGTGACATACCAGAATTATCAGTGACAAATTTGGCAATAGATAAAAGAGTTATAGTAATGTGAGAAACAATCAATATATCACGAAGATGAAAATTACAGAAAGAAGTGGAAAATGTTATAGTACTAGTGGATGAAATTACGAGAGTGTGTCCATTACCGATAATAACTTGATTTTATCCTTCATTTGGTGTGACCGATTCTACAAAATCAGGATGTGGAGTCAAGTGAGCCGTTGCACCAGTATTTAGTAATTAGTCAGTAACAGTGCTGTGTTTGAATGGAGTGGGATCAAGATCTAATTTCATGGTAGCGAATGTTGTGGTAAGATTATGTCTATTATTGCAAAATCTAGGGAAGCGATTACTAGATTCAAAATACCTAAAACGACATTGAGCATCAATGTATCCCCATTTTCAACAAATTTGACATTGGGTAGGTGGGTTATTATTGTGAAAATTAGGCTTAGGATAAGGTGGGTTATTAGGAGAAAAGTGGGTTTGGGTTGGCATGTGGGTTGGCTTTGTCATTGGAAGGTTAAACGGCCGTTATTAAAATGTGCTGACCCATTAAACAAGCCATTTGAAGAATTTGCACGTAGATTAGAGGGCCCATTAGGTCAATTAGGTTGAAATTGGAGATGGCGTTCATTAGCTTAAGCTGAGATCATTTTAAGATTTTAGAATTTTGCATGTAAATGGTTATTTAAAGACAAGGTTTAGTCATTGCTATTATTAAAAGTTTGCATGGTTCTGATTAATATTAAAAATTGAGTAAATTCTAATTTTTTTTGTAATTTATTTTTATAAGAACACATGAAATGTAATATTATTTAATCCAATATCATGGCAGTGTCATCCATAAGAATTAGGGAGCTGTTCACGGTTCCCAAACTTGTCTACTATACAAGCAAAATTTTCGTTTCATGCAAACAACTTCCATACGTTCACTTTGAAATCTAATCTAAAAGTTATGATTGACTGAAAAGATACACAAAAGAAGGTTAAAAATTGCCAAGTTTCAAAACATCCATAATCTTGATTTTTATTATTAAAGGAAAAGGATTCGAAGGCAAAGAAGCCTCGTTTGTGCATATCAACTTCAGTAATTTTCCCATGATTATCCGTCAAACATAACCTTCTTCTCCAGGATACCATCGATCATTTCAAGCAACTGCCGCATACTAATTACTCTGTTATACCATCTTCCAGAAATCTTAAAACCTCTTCTATGGAGGGCCTGGCCTCAGGTAACTCCTTTGTACAAGCAAGTGCTATTTCCAGAACCTGCAGAGCTTGCTTTCTCTCTTTGCCCTCCGCAACAAATTCGAAAAAGTCCAGGCCACCTTCTTTAGTCTGTTCTTTCTTTTGAGTTATGCAACCAGTCAAGCCTGGAGCTCCGGGTCGTCCTAGCATGTCAAACAACACTACCCCAAAATTGTACATGTCACATGCTTGAGATATCTTGTTAGAGTAGGAACAATTAGGCGGATGTGGTCGTTTTTTCTGGCATGTATCAGGAGCTTCCTCTAAATCTGCTAATTGAATGAAGCCATAATCAGACAAGCAGGCAGTGAAGTCCACGTTAACCATGATGTTTGAAGCTTTTATGTTGCCATGCACATTCATTTGCATACGCTTCTCGTATGGAGGATATTGTGCGTGGATGAAGGCAATTGCTCGCGCAGTGAACAGAGCAATCATATACCTCTGGTTCCAATCCAAGGCAGTGTGACCATTTTCTCTTCCACCTAGTATATGTTCAACAGGTACGCTATTAAAACTTTTTAATCAGTCATTTCTACTTTACAAACAATTAATTTAAAGCATAAGTTGATGCATTTGTCAAACTAAATTCACAAGTATATACAAAGCGGTGATTTCTTCGGGGAACAAAAGGGCAAATTATATTACTTGTTAACACAGCTGAAGTCTTGAACTTAGTAACTAAGTTAGCGATGTTCACAAAATCCTGAAGGGATACACAGTTAAAAGACCATATTGCCTTCCTATTGTTAATAACGCAGTGGAAATGACTGATCATCTATCTGAACACAATGGAAATGGAGGGATCATCTACCTCATCAGTATATTATATATACTATTTGACTCAATAGACGTCTTTTAAGTTACAACTATATTTTGAGTGGAATATGCCAGTATCATAAACATCAAAACAACGTGGCGAATTAGGAACCTCTACGGCGATTGTGACGGGAGAAATTAATGATCTGAAAACTCACCTGTGAGTAAGTCAGCCAGGCTTCCCATGGGATAATAATCACATAGGACGAACTTGATCCTCTTTGCATATATATAGGCCGTGAGAGGCACAAGATTTCGACATTTTTGGCTAACCTGAGCAAACCTTTCAACTCTCCTCTTAAACTCTCTTCGACCAACACTCACTATTCTAAATCTTTTCACCGCATAAACTTTCCCTTCTAATAAAACAACCTTCTCTGTCATCCCAAGACGGCTCTCTCCCATAACACCCACAGAGGCCCGTAAAACCTCCCTTAAACTCAACTGGGATTCATTTTCTCCGCAGAAACTCAAAGGGAGGTCATCTACAAAACCCACCAAGCTTTCTTCATCGTATTCAAGAATTGTCCCCGACCAATTGCTGCAGTCTTCATATCGGGGGTTCCTTTTGGGCTTTGTAAAGGCCCTTGATAGCATTTCAGTGACTTTTGTTGTGAGATAAGTTTTTGAGAAATTTGTTGTGAGATAAGTTAATGGAGCGGAGTGAATGTTTTGGGATGATTCTGTTCTCAAGGTTGATAAGTAGTTTCCTTTTTTGACAGGTTTGAGTGGGTGTTTTGTTCATCTAGGATATATCGGATGCATGGTCCTGGCACCTAGTTTTCTCTTTATTTCTATTGGGCTACACAAGCATCCAAATTCAGAATCTCATCGAAATTCTCTACCGAATTCCATTGGCTAAATTGGCCTTGGATATAACCTTTTATCTTGACAATGATCTGATTTATTAAAATGACCCTGCTTTACTGAAAGCAATAATCTTTCATCATTCGTTTACTTCTTGTTGATATCAAGCTTTCTCTGCTCTGATTTGCCATAAGGTAATCATTTCCTGTTATGGCAAGCACCCAAAGGTGACAACCAGAAATAAAGCCTCACACGAGAAGCCTCTCACAGACATGATGGCTCTTCGGAAAGTTTTTGCACTAGTTTTAAAAAATTTTAAATTTGACTTTTTTTTTTGAAAGATAACTTAAATTTGAATTAAAACTCTTATTTTACTCTCAATTGTTTTCAAATTAATCTTAAATTTATTCTTTATCCATTGAATAATCTATGAGAAATCGTTGTTAAATGCAAGCTCAAACACATATAATGCACTTCTAAATTAAAATTTATGTAACATGTGAAATCTTATAATTATCAATAAAAACTATAAATGAAAGAATAAATCTCATAAATAAATTGTAATTGACTATCTAAATTTTCAATAGATAAAATTTCTTTTAAATACTTAATTTAAACTATACATTCTAAATAACAATGGAAACTTCCCCATAACCACAAGGAACTCTAGCCCTTACTAACTAGCCTTCAGAAGCAACACGCTTTAAAGAGTAATGCATCACCTTTACCTGATTAGCTTCCTTCCATTTGCACTCTTCTTTTTGTTTCACTCAATTACCTACATTCAGCTTTGTTTCCTTCCCTCCACCTCCACTCATCGTTTTCATTCATTCAACTACCTTCATCAAGCTTTTTACCTACACTCATCTTTTTTCTTTCTTTTTTTTTGCTAAACGTCTTCCATGCAACTTTCTTTTCTCAGATCTAGGTTTTGTTCCACACTTCCATAGATCTAGGTTTTGCTTCACACTTCCTTTCCTCTCTCTTCTAAGTACAATTTGGTCTTTCCTGCACTTACTTTTCATTTCCTTTCCTTCCTGCTTTTCCCCCCTTTCACAATTCTAGCTACTATCTTATGCACCAACTACCCAGACACTCTACTTTTTGCCAAACTAAGTCTTCTGATCTTTAGTCATGTCAGCAGCTCCTTTTTCCTCTACTGACTTTACTCTTTTGCCCTTAAAGGATGCATAAGGCTCCTCTCTTCCTTCTCAAGTTGCTCCTACAATTTACCAACAAATTAGGAAAAGTTAGAAACAAGTCATAGGGGAGGAGCAGGATTGTACCTTGCATTATTGCCCTCTGAAAGAGGAGGATGACCAATTGTTGGTTTCCTTTGACTTGGATTTCCTCCAGGCCAGTGCAAAAACTTGGGAAGCTTTATTGATTAGCTTGTTTTTGGAGAGAAGACCCACATTTTTAGTTATTAAAAAATGGGCACAATCTATATGGAAAAACAAAGGTTTACATACAGTGCTTATAGTAGAAGAAAACACGATGCTATTTATCTTCTCATCTAAAGATGCAGCTATGAAAGTGATGGAGGAGGATCCCTGGTATATCCAGAATCGACCTTTATTTTTATAGCCGTGGAAACCAGGGATTCAAGCCGATTCCATTAAACACCAAGTTGTTCCCTCATGGGTGCATTTGTACAATGTCCCACTTGAATATTGGACTACCAAAGGCCATAGCATGATAGCAAGCTACCTTGGCAAGCCTCTTGTATGGATGAAAATACAACACAAAGGAAAAAGAGTTGGATATATAGACTGTGTATTAATGTAGAATCAATCCAAAATCTGCTAGAAAGTATACCAGTTATGAGATTGGGAGCAATTGGTTCTTTGTTTGAAGACAATGTCTATATTAACTACTAATGGAAGCCATCTTTGAAAGCTCAAAGGAAAAAGGTGGATACCTAAGGTAAAGAAGTTCTTAAGAGGTGATATTGAGGAGCTTATGGGATTGGATGAACATGCAGATTATGAGAGTACTCAAAGGGAAACTTCTCAAGAGATTGTGTAAGAGGTCCACATTGTACCCGTAAGTAATGGACGGACGGTAGTTTCACCCACTGCAGATACCAAGCCCCATATGGATACTCCAGCTAAGAATGGGGAAAAGATAGAGGCCTTAGAATAATTAAACTCCCCTTCCATGCTAAACTAAAGTGGATCTCAAGACACCTCCTTATCACCTATAATGGGAGACAATCCTGA
This sequence comes from Erythroxylum guanchezii, assembly GCA_025629825.1. Classification (NCBI taxonomy): domain Eukaryota; kingdom Viridiplantae; phylum Streptophyta; class Magnoliopsida; order Malpighiales; family Erythroxylaceae; genus Erythroxylum; species Erythroxylum guanchezii. Next base: position 27,873,922 of record JAOTAX010000198.1, on the reverse strand, counting down.
TACTTCTTTTAAGAAAGTTATAATAAGGAGAGCTGGTAGAAGCAAAAAGAAAGGCTACAAATATACTACATCACGTACTGGAATCCCCCTCTATTGCTGACAACAACGTAACATACCCAACTTTTCATGACAAGGGTTTTTTCAATCTGAATTTCGAACTAAGATGAAGAACATTAAGCTTTTTGAAATAAATAAAGATAAAATAAGTGGCGTTTTTGAAACAAAGTCAGTCATATTCTCGTCCATCCACGACAAGGTATAATGACTTGGTTTACATGGAATGTTAGAGGTGTTAACTACATAAAGAAACTTTTAGCTTTGAAGGATTTTGCCTATCAAGAAAAGCCATGTTTAATTGCTCTTTTAGAAACCAAGATTAGGGTAGATAATATTAGGAAGCTGAATAAATTGGGTAGTAGCTGGAAATTCGTTACTAATCACCAAAAGCATGCTTTTGAAGAATCATTATTGATTTTAATCCTGAATTTGTGGAAGTAGATGTCTTGGAAGTGGATGTTAGACACCCTGCCCTCGTGGGTCACCAGCCCGACATCCTAAGTGACATCTGGACACGTATCCCACAAGGGTGGCATGCCCCCGCCAAGACAAACACCAAGACAGCTTACCTCTACCATTTCCGAAAAGATTTTATTGCCTGGAGGGTCAAAAAGGATCAGAAGGTAGGTACAGATGAAACCAAATGAAAAAGCAGACGAATGGGAAAAAATGCTATAACTTTTCCTACAGATATTGGATTGGGTGTTCTTTGGATAGTTCGAAAGAGGACTTCAAGATCTACAACTTTCATGCAGACCTCAAAGACAAATTCTATCTTTTGAAGGATAAAAAATGGAACAGAAGATAGGTACAGACGAAAAGCAGACTAAAGGAAAAAGATAGAAGAATGGGAAAAATTACCATCACTTTCCCTACAAATATCGGATTGGGGTGTTCTTTGGATGGTTCGAAAGAGGACTTCAAGATCTACAATTTTCATGCAGACCTTGAAGACAGATTCTATCGTCTGAATGGTCGAAAATAGACCATAAGGTAGCAAAAAGTAGAAGAAGCAAAACACAGAAGAAGCGGAAAGACAGAAGAAGCAAAACACAGAAGATACAACTTCACTCTTGAACCTCTTCCCTTATAAGGACCATAACTTTCGACTTAGATGTCCAAAAACTTCATCCTATATACCGTTAGAAAGATAAAAGAAAGATCTACAACTTTTTAGAATACAACTTTGCCTAAATCAACCCAAATATTTCCCTGAAGTCAGCACACAAATTTTTCCCTTATGAACTTTGAGAATCATGAGCAAAAAATTTGAAATCATAATCCATTAGCATCAAAAGATAGCAGTTTTACAAAGCTTTAGTAGGCATTTCAAGCCCCCAATACAACAATGTTTCAAAAATCCCAAAATGCAAAAGATACATGAACAATAAATTGCTCAAAATGCAACTAAAGCCTTGGTTTACAAGATTAGCTTAAATTACAAAAACATCTCAAAAGTGGAGTGATGCCTTGGCCCTTGACTACTCAATCTCTTGCTCATCACCTGTTTATGGGGAGGAAAGTGGGGGTGAGCTCAAAGCTCGTGGGTAACAATTTTATAATCGGTAACAAGCAAATCATTACAATAATCATTTTCATTGTAAAAACTCACATTAATGCATAACATGTATACATCACTTTTTTCAAAATATCATAAACACGTAAGCACATCAAATTGGTTCAGATGGATCCAAAACAGAACGTACTACGCATTTCCACATAATGGTCTTGTATAGCCGTGAACTTATGGGAGTCCATGAAGGAGCTCCATGCCATTAACGGGTAAGCGGGAGAAGCCTTTGTCAAAGTACACTTGACTTAACTTAGGGGACCACCATAAACTCACATAACATGTATTTCATGACTTATAAAACATATTGCCCAAAAAGGCACATTTTGGAAACTTGATTTCCTAAACTTAATACCTTTTCAAATTCATTTTCATAATACACAATATGCAGCACATTTTCAAAGCACTCAAAGAACAATAAATGCACATTTAGAAGTAGTTGAAACTCATTTATTTCCACTTCTTGAAAGAGGCATTAATGGCTTATTACTTAATTATAAAAATGTAACCCACCTTGAATTTCTTACTTGTAAGTTGCTCAAATATGCCTTTTCTCTTGCTCCTCTTGTCTTTCTTGATTTCCTTTTCATAGACAAAATTTCCAACTTCAATAGGGTTGCTAAAATAGAAACCCATAAAGTAGGTTCCATAAAACGATTCTAGAAAACTTAAACCCATGCATTTTCTAAGCTTCAAGAACTAAAACCCTTCCAAAATTCCCAAAGATTAAGTAAGATCTTACCTTGAATCTTCACCAAATGAAGAAATTATTGGCTCAAATGGAAACTCTTATCTTCCCCTACCTTTTTGCCCTCTTGCACCACCTCTAAATCTCTCTAGAAGGATTAGAAAAGATGAAACCTTAGCTCAACTCTTTTCTTTCCTCTCCACTACTGAAATCTGTCTTCTCTCTCTCTTTGATTTGTTATTTCACTTCCCTCTTTTCCATTTCCATTTTCCCTCCTTTTTAGGAAGAAAACAACACTTCTTTCTTCCCATTTTACCCTTAATGATTTATAAAAGTTCACCTTGCCCTTCCTTTATTGTCTTAAGATTTCTAAACTTAAGTGACTTGCCACATTTGGCCTTACACTCTCCCACTACTTCAATACTTCAATGCCCTTAACCTATGTCATATTATCTTACTCACATTAACATGCTAATTAATTCCAACATAAATTAATCTAGCAAGACCCCAAATTTAATCTAATCATGCTTATTTTAAAAAAATCAAGGGCTAACATTTCTCTCCCTCTTAAAAGAATTTCGTCCTCAAAATTCTTACCTGAGTCGTTGAAGAGGTGTGGATACCTTTCCCTCATGGCCTCCAAGGGCTCCCATATGGCCTCTTCTACAGAATAGTTTCTCCACAAAACCTTGACCAGTTGAACCGTCTTATTCCTGAGGACCTTTTCCTTGGTGTCTAAGATCTCCACTGGAATCTCCTCATAACTCAGATCATCTCTCCACTGAACCTCCGTGGTTTGAATGATGTAGGAGAGATCTGATCTATATCTCCTTAGCATGGAAACATGAAAAACATCATGAATCTGTGATAATTTTGATGGCAACGCCAACCTATAAGCTAGCGGTCCAATCCTCTCAAGAATCTCGTAAGGACCCATATATCTTGGACTTAACTTGCCTTTCTTGCCAAATCTCATTACTCCTTTTCAAGGAGATGTCTTAAGGAAGACCTTCTCACCGACTTCGTACTCCATCTCCTTTCGGTGTGCATTAGCATAACTTTTCATTTTATCATGTGCTGCCTTAAGATGTTGCTTAACTAAGTTGATCTTGTCTATTGTCATCTGAAGTAACTCTGGCTCTATCAGTTTCCTTTCACCTTCTTCATCCCAACATATCGGAGTTCTACATCTCCTTCCATACAGTGCTTCATAAGAAGCCATCTGAATGCTCAAATGGCATGAATTATTATAAGCAAATTCGACCAATGGCAAATGCTCGTCTCAAGATCCTTTGAAATCCATCACACATGCCTTGAGTATTTCCTCAAGGGTCATAATAGTCCTCTCAGATTGACCATCTGTTTGAGGATGAAAAGCAGTGCTAAAATTCAACTTGGTTCCCAGAGCCTCTTGTAAGCTTCCTCAGAATCTCGAAGTAAATCGAGGATCCTTGTTAGAAACTATAGAGTCGGGAACTCCATGCAGTCTCACTATCTCATCAATATACTTATTTGCTAGCACATGCAGAGAATCAATCTGTTTGATCTCAAGAAAATGGGCTGACTTCGTCAATCGATCAATAATGACCCAGATGGCATCATGCTTCCTATTAATCTTAGGAAAACCCATTAGAAAATCCATAGTTACCCTTTGCCACTTCCACTCAAGAATGAACAATGGCCTTAACTTGCCCAAAGGTGCTTGGTGTTCAGCCTTGACTTGCTGACACACTAGACACTTGCTCACATATTCTGCTACATCTCTCTCCATGCCTTTCTACCAGAAATGCTCTTTTAGATCTCTGTACATCCTGTTGCTACTTGGGTGCATGGCATAAGGCGCATTATGTGCCTCATCTAGTATCTCATCCTTTACTTCCTTAACATTCGGGATATAAAGTCTATTTCTTACAACCATAAGTCCATCATCCCTCACTACTACTTCAAATTTCTTGCCATTTTGAATTTCTTCTCAGAGCTTACTTAATTCTCCATCCCGTGCTTGTAACTCCCTAACCTTTTCTCTGAGTATCAATCTTACTCTGAAATTAGCAATAATACACTCAGTTTCCTCCTGTTTCAAGCTTATCCTAAGCTTAGCCATCTCTTCCAATAAAGGCAGATAAACTGTCTAAACATAGGCTATTGATGATTTTCTACTCAAGGCATCCGCCACTACATTTGCCTTTCTTAGATGATACTCGATCAACAAATCATAATCCTTAATTATCTCTAACCATCTTCTCTGTCTCAAATTCAGTTCTTTCTGACTCAACAAATACTTAAGACTTTTATGATTTGTAAAAATTCTCGTCTGCACCCCATAGAAATAATGTCTCCAAATCTTCAGGGCAAAGATCACTGCTGTCAGTTCCAGATCATGGGTCAGGTAATTCAGTTCATAAGTCTTTAGCTGCCGCGAGGCATAAGCTATTACCTTGTCTCCCTGCATTAACACACAACTCAAACCTTTCCTTGAAGCATCACTATAAACTGTATATCCCTCTTCTTTTATAGGCAAAGTCAAAATTGGAGCACTTTTCAACCTGTGCTTGAGCTCCTCAAAGCTCTTCTGACATTCATCATTCTAGATAAACTTCTGATTCTTCCTCAATAACTTAGTCATCGGAGTAGTGATCATCGAAAATCCTTCAACAAATCTCCTATAATAACCTGCCAGACCTAGAAAACTCCTCACTTCTATCACTATCTTGGGTGTATGCCAATTCACTTCTACTTAAATTTTTCTTGAATCAACATATACCCCATCTTTAGAAATTACATGTCCAAGGAATATCACCTCATGAAGCCAAAACTCACACTTGCTGAATTTGGCATAAAGTTCCTTCTCCCTCAGTGTTTGCAACACTATCCTAAGATGTTCCTCATGTTTCTTTTCACTCTTGGAATAAACCAGAATGTCATCGATAAACACTATGACAAACTGATCTAGATACTCCCTGAAGACCCTATTCATAAGGTCCATAAAAGCAGCTGGAGCATTGGTCAGTCCGAATGGCATGACTAGGAACTCGTAATACCCATGTCGGGTCCTAAAGGTTGTCTTATTTACATCAGACTCCTTAATTCTGAGTTGATGATAGCCTGACCTAAGATCAATCTTAGAAAAGACCCTTGCTCCCTACAGTTGGTCAAACAGATCATCAATTCGAGGCAGAGGGTACTTATTTTTAATGGTCAACCTGTTGAGTCTCTGGTAATCTATACACATCCTCCATGTTCCATCCTTCTTCTTAACAAACAAAACCGGCGCTCCCCAAGGTGATGAACTCGGTCTTATGTACCCCTTCTTTAGTAGTTCCTCCAACTGTTCCTTAAGCTCCTTCAACTCAACTGGAGCCATTCTATAAGGTGGTATAGAGATAAGTGCGGTTCCGGGAATCAAGTCAATGACAAACCCGATTTCCCTCACCGGTGGCAAACCAGGTAAGTCTTCTGGGAACACATCTAGAAACTTTCTCACAATCGAAAAATCCTCTAACTTCCCTTCACTTACATCGGTGTCCACAACATGAGCCAAGAATGCTTCACACCCCTTTCCCATCATTCTGTCAGCTAGTAAAGCCGAAATAAGTCTTGGTGATGGTATTTTCCTGTCCCTCCTGAAAATCACCTTCTCACTATTACCCAGATCAAATTCCACCTCTTTAAGGCTACAGTCCAACTTCGCATAATACTTCTCCATAACATCCATTCCCAATATGACATCTAGCCCCTTTAACTTTAGGGGTAGCAAGTCCACCACCAGTTGAGTACCCTCGAAGAAAAGTTCACAATCTCTATACACTTGACTTATAATCACATCCTCTATAGAGGAGTGCTAACAATTAAAGGACTACTCAATTGCATCAAAACAACATCATGTAATGTCATGCCTGCAGAAACAAATGAATGCGTGGAGCCCTAATTAATCAACACATATATTGCAAAATTAAATAACCAAGCCATACCCGTGACAACTTCAGGTGCAGTTGCAGCTTCCTCTCTATTCATAGTAAATACCCTGGCCTGTGCCTGACCCCTTGGCATCCCTGGAGGAATAGTCTTCTTTATAGTTCCAGAGCTACCCACCTCTGTGACTGGTCTGGTTTTCACTGTTTCTGCTCTCCTTGGGGCTTGCAACTGAAACCCCTCTTGCCTTGTTACTTGGGGACAGTCTTTGATCAAGTGTCCCTTCTCTTCACATCGGAAACATGCTCCAAGTAACTTGAAACACTCTCCCCTGTGAAGCTTCCCATAATGCTCACATTGGGGGTTCATGTTTTTGCTCCTCTCTACCCTACTATTGGCCCCTACAATAGAGGCTTGCATCGAAGCTGCCCTTGGTCGCTTGTTCCTAGTAGGGGTACTACTCCCCACCTCACTCTGTGTATGGAAGCTCTTCCTACCCCTCTCAGACATTTGAGCACTTACCCCTTTCTTGGAAAACTGTTCCCTGTTCTTTCTCTTCCTGCTCACTTCATTCTTAATATTCTCCAGCTTCTCAGCTTGAAGTGCAGCATCTACCAACAGTTGGTAGTTATAGAAATTGTGAATCAAGACTTTCTCCTTGATCTCCAAATGAAGACAACCCTCAAACTTGTGGCACTTTTCCTCCTCATTCGCCATAATGTTGGCCTCATACTGTGACAGTTGGGTGAACTTCAGTTCATACTCACTCACACTCAAATCCCTCTGTGTGAGATTCAGAAACTCCCTGGCCTTCTCTTGTACATACACCCTCGAGAGGTACTTCTTCTTGAGTACTTCCACAAAATCTCTCCGTGATAACACCGGAGGCATCACTTGACTATGGGGCACTGATTCCCACCAATGAAGAGCATCTCCTTGTAGCAAGCTAACTGCATAATCTAGCTTCTCCTCATCAGAGCACTACATCTGAATCAGGACCCTTTTGGTCCTGTCAACCATGTTTCAGCTTTTTTCAGATTTATAGTCCCATTAAAATCCACCGCTCCATACTTGTAAAGCTTATCATATTGGCCACTCCTCTCCACTGGAGCCGGCATTGGGACATGTGACCCTTGGCCCATGGCATATGTGAAGGCCTGAGCAAAGGCTTGAAAGAAATGTGGATTTATGGGATCTACTTGAGGCATAAGAGGAGGCGGTGGAGGCACCTCTTGTTTCACACTAGGTGCCTCAGGATCTGGAGCAGAACATGTCCCAGCATCTTGCGGGACATAAGATTCATCTGTACTCCCTTGGTGAGAGCTAGATCGAGTCACAGCTCATCGAGTTCTCTTTCGAGGCAACATTTTAACTCCAATTTAAAACCATTGAAAATCTTTAGTTTATACAAAACAAATTACAAAGTACGCAAAACAGTTCAAATCGTATAAAACAATTTCAAATCACGTGAAACAAATTAAAACTTTCATGTCTTAAGCTACCCATTTCATACCTAGGATACTCCAAAACCTAGTCCCAAACTTAGACCTAAACCTAGGAGGCTCTGATACCATAAGTGTTGGACACCCTACCCTCGTGGGTCACGAGCCCGACGTCCGAAGTGACATCTGGACACGTGTCCCACAAAGGTGGCGTGCCCTCACCAAGACAAACACCAAGACAACTTACCTCTACCATTTTCGAAAAGATTTTATTACCTGGAGGGTCAAAAAGGACCAGAAGGTAGGTACAAATGAAAACAAATAAAAAACAGGCAGATGGAAAAAGACAGATGAATGGGAAAAATTGCTATAACTTTTCCTATAAATATTGGACTAAGGTGTTCTTTAGATGGTTCGAAAGAGGACTTCAAGATCTACAACTTTTATGAAGACCTCGAACATAGATTCTATCTTCTGAAGGATCAAAAATGGAACAGAAGATAGGTATAGATGAAAAGCAGACCAAAGGAAAAAGACAGAAGAATGGGGAAAATTGCCATAACTTTCCCTACAGATATCGAATTGGAGTGTTCTTTGGATGGTTAGAAAGAGGACTTCAAGATCTACAATTTTCATGAAGACCTTGAAGACAGATTCTATCATTTGAAGGTCAAAAATAGACCAGAACGTAACAAAAAGTAGAAGAGGCAAAAAAGATAGAAGAAGCAAAACACAGAAGAAGCGGAAAGATAGAAGAATCAAAACACAGAAAAAGTAGAAAGACAGAAGAAGCAAAAAGACAGAAGAAGCAAAACACAGAAGAAGTGAAAAGACAAAAGAAGCAAAATATAAAAGAAGCGGAAAGACAAAAGAAGCAAAACATAAAAGAAGCGGAAAGACAAAAGAAGCAAAACACAGAAGAAGCGGAAAGACAGAAGAAGCAAAAAGACAGAAGAAGTAAAACACAGAAGAAGCGGAAAGATAGAAGAAGCCAAACACAGAAGAAGCGGAAAGAGAGAAGAAGCAAAACACAGAAGAAGCAGAAAGACAGAAGAAGCGAAAAGACATAAGAAGAAAAAAGACAGAGGAAGTAAAACATAGAAGAAGCGGAAAGACAGAAGAAGCAAAACACAGAAGCAGCGGAAAGACAGAAGAAACAAAAAGACAAAAGAAGCAAAACACAGAAGATACAACTTCACTCTTGAACCTCTTCCCTTATAAGGACCATACCTTTCGAATTAGATGTCCAAAAACTTCATACTATATACCGTTGGAAAGATAAAAGAAAGACCTACAACTTTCTAGAAGACAACTTTGCCTAAATCAACCCAAATATTTCCCTGAAGTCAGCACACAAATTTTTCCCTTATGAACTTTGAGAATCATGGGCAAAAAAAATGAAATCATAATCCATTAGCATCAAAAGATAGCAGTTTTACAAAGCTTTAGTGGGCATTTCAAGCCCCCAATTCATCAATGTTTCAAAAATCCCAAAATACAAAAGATACATGAACAATAAATTGCTCAAAATGCAACTAAAGCCTTGGTTTACAAGATTAGCTTAAATTACAAAAACATTTCAAAAGTGGAGTGATGCCTTAGCCCTTGACTACTCAATCTCTTTCTCATCACCTGCTTATGGGGAAGAAAGTGGAGGTGAGCTCAAAGCTCGTGGGTAACAATTTTATAATCAGTAATAAGCAAAATCATTGCAATAATCATTTTCATTGTAAAAGCTCACATTAATGCATAACATGTATATATCACTATTTTCATCATATCATGAACACGTTAGCACATCAAATTGGTTCGGGTGGATCCAAAATAGAACGTACTACACATTTCTACATAATGGTCTTGTGTAGACGTGAACTTATGGGAGTCCATGAAGGAACTTCATGCCACTAGCAGGCAGGTGGGGGAAGCCTTTTTGTCAAAGTGCACTTGACTTAACTTAGGGAACCACCATAAACCCACATAACATGTATTTCATGACTTGTAAAACATATTGCCCAAAAAGGCATATTTCGGAAACTTGATTTCTTAAACTTGATGCCTTTTCAAAATTATTTTCATAATACACAATATGCAGCACATTTTCAAAGCACTCAAAGGACAATAAATGCACATTTAGAAGTAGTTGAAACTTATTTATTTCCACTTCTTGAAAGAGGCATTAATGGCTTATTACTTAATTATAAAAATGTAACCCATCTTAAATTTCTTGCTTGTAAGTTGCTTAAACGTGCCTTTCCTCTTACTCCTCTTGTCTTTCTTGATTCCCTTTTCATAGAAAAAATTCCCAACTTCAATAGGGTTGCTAAAATAGAAACCCACAAAGTAGGTTCCATAAAATGGTTCTAGAAAACTTAAACCCATGCATTTTCTAAGCTTTAAGAACTAAAACCCTTCTAAAATTCCCAAAGATTAAGTAAGACCTTACCTTAAATCTTCACCAAATGAAGAAATTATTGGCTCAAATGGAAGCTCTTATCTTCCCCTACCTTTTCCCCTTCTTGCACCACCTCTAAATCTCTCTAGAAAGCTTAGAAAAGATGAAACCCTATCTCAACTCTCTTCTTTCCTCTCCACTACCGAAATCTCTCTTCTCTGTCTCTTTGATTTGTTATTTCACTTCCCTCTTTTCCATTTTCGTTTTTCCTCTTCTTTGGGAAGAAAACAACACTTCTTTCTTCCCATTTTACTCTTAATTATTTATAAAAGTCCACTTTGCCCTTCCTTTATTGCCTAAGATTTCTAAACTTAAGTGACTTGCTACATTTGGCCTTACACACTCCCACTACTTCAATACTTCAATGCCCTTAACCTATGCAATATTATCTTACCCACATTAACATGCTAATTAATTCCAACATAAATTAATCTAGCAAGACCCTAAATTTAATCTAATCATGCTTATTTTAAAAAAAATTTAGGGGCCAACAGTGGAAATGTAGGTAATGCACACGAAATGACATTTTAAAGTCGAGGATGTGAATATCTTCTCTTAGGTTGTATATGTCTTTAATTTTGCCTTCTAAAGGAAGGAGTTATTGAAGAGTTTGGTTGATTCCCAGTATAGAGTAGTTGGCCCCTGGGTTATTAGTGTTGATTTTAACTCCACTCTATCTAGAGCTGAAGATGAAGGAAATGCTCTCTTGAGGAACTTCATATCATATTTTAAGGATTGTGTGGAGACTATAGGCCTCACCGATCTCAAATATCTGGGTCACACATTTATTTGGAGTAATAAGCAAACTAGAGATTGGTCTATAAGGAAAAAGTTGGATCGAGTGTTAGTGAATTAGAGTTGGTTACGTCAGTTTCTTATGAGTTCTACCTCTTTTCTAGATCCTCTCTTCTTTAACCATTCTCCTGTCAAGATAGATGGTATGTTCCTCAAGTAGAAAGTTAAATTTCCTTTTAGATTTAACAATTTTTTGACAAATATGGAAGGCTTTCAAGAGGTTGTTTAGAAAGGAATGATGAAGTTTATGTATGGTACTAAACAATATATATATGTTTAAAGGCTCAAAGTAATCAAGGATGAATTGAAAAAATTAAATGTTACAAAGGGCAGCTTTTGTTGGACCCCGAATTTTGATTGGACGTTAGAACTATTAGATGAGGAATTGGCAGTGAATGAAGTATGTTGTGTTACCTGTTTTACGATGGTAATTGGAGGGTAACACATGAAACGAGTGTTTTAAGTATGCATGTAGTGTGGGTAACAACTTTATAATTGAAAAAGTAAGCTTGTTCAGTTACTATT
>JAOTAX010000198.1:27837548-27852116 GCA_025629825.1 Erythroxylum guanchezii | reverse complement strand
AAAACTGCCGTGTCGACATCTCTCATCTCTCAAATCTCTCTCACAACTTTGAAGTTTCGATTTTACTGTTTTCATACTTAAATTTTGAAAATAGTTTATAATATTGATTTTCAGTAGTTTTACAAAAAAAACAAGTTTCTTTAACGAAATATTTACATGGTGATCAACGAAAAAGAATACACAATTCAACCCCCCTTTTTTGTGCATTTACATATCATTTATTAACGTGTGATTCACTTCATAGTCCACTAAATATACACTTATTGAACACATTCAAGGAATCTCAAGCAGATATGGGTTTCATATAATCCTCACAATTTGGTTTAAAACATTAAAATACCATCCAAGGATGTACACAACTTCTATATGTGCCTCAAATGGAGAACATTAAGGGAGTCCCACCTAAAATTACAAGAAATCCAGGAAATTATTAAAGAATAGCAGCCTTTGAAGCATCAAGAAGATGCTAAGAAAGAAGATGTTAAAAATAAGATGAACAATAAATAATCAGGAAATTAATGAGATATGAAACCAATAAGGTCGTACAAGGAATCTCAAAAAAGCAATTGTATTCAAATAGCTAGTTGATTCCAACTACAAAAGAATTTAATAGTAAACTTTCAATCAAAGAAGAAAATTGCAAAACTCGCATATCTTAATTGATCAATTAGAGGGAAAATTAACCATATATGTGTGACTAAAGTAGAGCTTAAAAAGGGACCATCACTCAAAATCTTAAGAAATCTAGAGAATGATTAAAAATAATGCCTCAAAAGCTCAAGTAGAAATTAAAAAGTAGCTAACAAACCAAAATGGATAGGAGATAACTCAAAAATTTGCCTATATCATGGCTTGTAGAGCTCCAAATTGTATAATTTCAATTGGATATTAAACTAGAGACATAGGTCTAAAACATTAATGAAGAAACCAAAATCTGATTCTGCCTTTAAGAGTTTTGAATTCTGTTTTGAAGTTGAGTTCTGACAACTATCCTTGTTTTCGAACAACCTATAGTTTTTGGGGTATAACTCTCGATATCATTGACCAAATTGCATGAAATTTATGCCATTAGAAACTTAATACATATGGGAATGAAATAAATTCATAATATTGTAAGACAATATGGGAATTAAAGGAAGAAGGAGGACCAATATGCAATTTTCCTAAAGTCAACTCGTGGACTAATAAGATTAAAGCATGTGTGTCTAAAAGAATTGTAACACATGGTTCAATAGAATTGTAACACATGTTCCAATAACTTTGCAACATATGGTTCAATAGAATTGTAACACGTGGTCCAATGGGATTGTAACACATGGTCCAATAGGATTGTGACATATGGTCTAATAGGATTGAAACATGTGTCTAAGACTAGAAAATTCATGAAAATGCATATGGAGAAGGAAGATGGAAAAATGGCTTAACTTCATATTTTTCTCCTCCCCATTTCACCTTCTTCATCCCATCATTTTTCACTTGGTGATTCAAGCAAAGCCAAAGAAGAAGGGAAGAAAAAGCATTAGAAGAACTACTTTGCCAATTTTAAGGTTTGGGACTTCACTTAGTTGATTTCTATATTTTGTGCATGATTGAATGGATATAAAGATTCATTTGGATGTGGAATTGATACTGGGATATTGCTTTGGTGTTATTTTGGTGTTACTTTATGGTTGTATATGATAAGAGAGTATCGTGTAGTGGAATTCTGTCTAGGGTTTGTTTGAGTCAGTCATATTGTTTGAGTCATAACTTAGCCTATAGACCTTCAAATTGTGTGATTTTAGTTGCATATTAAACCTAAGACATAGAACTAAACATCTCTAGAAGAGACTCTGACTTAATTCTAGCTTATGACCTTGGAAAATTGGGATTGAAAAAGGTGACCTTATGCTGCCCCTATTTTGGACCAGCTTATGATATTTTGCCTATATCTCATGATTTAGAAGTCTAAATGGTCTGATTGTTAGTGCTATAGAAACTATAGACATAGAGGAAAAAATGTCTAGAAGATCTCGAAACCCAGTTCTAACGTTTTCTATATGCATATTAAGGAACAAGTAGTGGTATGAATGGAGAGAGTGTTTGTCACGACCGTGGCATCGTTTTTGTTTCTGATTTCTACCGCATCTTATCCAAACCATTATGAATGTGTATGATCATTTTCAAACACCTAGAAATAATTGAAATAGGACTTACCACATGTGAATTGAGAGAATTGAACATTGGAATATAAGATTGAGCATAATGCATTCCAAAGAAAATTTGCATGTACATAAATGATTTATATGTGTATTCATTACTCATATGAGTATAGTATGATTATACAAGTGTGATTTTGATATCCTTCTAATGGGGGTAAGCCATGAATTGCATGTATGAATGCAAATATAGATTTTTTGACTTGAAATGTATGTCATATGATTCGTTAACATATGAATTGTCAAATTTACAAATGGTTAAAGGAAATGTTATAGTGCTTGCTCTATTGTCTTGGTTGTGGATAGATAAGCATGCTTATAGGGTTACAGTGCAGCTGGTACAGTTTGATACCTTCGGGTATCCACAGTTTGATACCTTCTAATATCCAAAGTTCGATACCTTCAGATATCCACAGTTTGATGCCTTCGGGTGTCCATTGTTTGATACCTTCGAGTATCCACAGTTTTGATATCTTTAGATATCCACAGCACCCGTTATCCACACCCACAGAAAATGTGTAGGCTTAACACAGAAAGGAAACATAACAGTCATAAATAAGAAAAACAGCATGAGAACATTAATAATTGGTATTGATGAGCATTTGTATTGGTTGTAATGATGAATTGTAATGATGTGCAATTATATAGATAATTTGTATCATATCAATATTTGTCTTATAAATGTGCATTTTCGGTATATGGATAATATGTTGAAGCATATTTGTATTATGCACTTTGCTTAAGTATGCCATCATTACTTACATGAGCATTGAATATCAATGTTTGGTTCATGAATGTGAATTTATAGTATATGAGTGTGATATTTTTGAATGTGTATGCTTGACGGATGACTACTATGAGTGGTCATCCAAACTAAGTGTTTTCCTTATTAAGTTTTTAAGCTTTGCATGAGCGTTAGTCCGTGTAGGTCCAAGTCATAGGAGTAAGGTACAGGGAACATCTGCAGGGACCAAGGCCAACAGATAGAAGAAAAAGTACTGTTGGAATGTGTTTTTAGTTACAGATGATTGCACATGTAATAAAGAAAGGAAATTGTATGTTTTCTTTTAGATTACCATGTAAATGTAAAGATGTATTACTACTTTGTGATCTCACTATTAAAGCTGATAAGATTCCAATAGCAATTACGATTATATATGCAGCAAATTGGAAATTCTAGAGGGTAGCATTATAAAGGGATTTGCAAGTAATTGATTTAAGCATCTCAAGCCCTTACATGCTTTCAAGAGATTTAAACTACTTGTTGTCTCCATCTGAATCCAGTGGAAGAAGAAGTATGACTTATGATGACACTAGAGAAATGATAAAGTTAATCTCTAAGTTAGGTCTAGCTGATCTCAAATTTCAGGGACCTATTTTTACATAGAGCAATCATTAGAAGGGGTAGTGGACTGGTATAAGGGAGGTTGGACAGTTGTTTGGTCAGTGATTGTTAGCTCACTTAAATGCAAGAAAGTTATGTTGTGTTTTGAGAACCACAATTTTCAGTTCACACTCCAATCAATGTGACGGTTAACAGCAAAATGAAGATAAGAAGATCTTTATTCAAGTTTTTCAATTCCCTATTAAAGCATTCCAAACTTGACTCAATTATAGCATATGCTATTAACAAACTCTTTTAGGGCTCTAAAGCATTTTAATGCATGCAATTACGAAAATATATCAAGGCTGATTATGTCGATCTTCTCATGGGTACCCCTGATCCTATGAAGATAGATAAGTTACAAACAATGAAGGAACTCACATTCACCTAAAAGTAGCTAACGTTCAATCCTATAGATCTAGTGCTCATTAAGAAAGAGAGAGTTAACCTCGATAAATAATTACAGGCACTTAAAGCATAAAATTCCCAGATAAAGAAAAAATTGAGAGTTTAATGGATGCAACAAGGAGATAGGAGTACGAAGTATTTCTACAATATGATTCAAGGTAGGAGGAATAAGAAAAAAATCCTTTGAAGATTGTTTTATGATCTAGAAGAGATGAAAAAGGAAATTAGAAGGCATTTCAAAGAAATAAATGGGGTAACTACACACACTACTAATCTTCCTAAGATTCTGCTCAATAGATTATTAGTTTCCATAAACTAGATTCAACAGTCTGAAATGCTTAAGGAAGTTACCCATAAGGGATAAAAGAAGTAGTGTTTTCATTTCATCCTGATAAGTCTCCAGAACCAGATGGCTTCAACACAAAGTTCTTCTAGGAGAAATGGACTATCTTACAAACTTAAGTAGTAAGAGCAATGCAAGAATTGTTCAAAAGTGGTAGGTTGCTCACTGAATTGAATAAGACTAACTTGGTCTTGGTACCCAAATTCCCTAATCCTAAATGCTTAAATGATTTTAGACCTATTACATGTTGTAATGTGGTGTACAAGATTATTGCAAAAATCCTTGCTAATAGGTTGAAAGTTGCCTTACCTAGCTTAATCAATCCAAGTTAGGGTGTTTATGTCCCAGGAAGGAGTAGGGGGTGATAATATCTTGTTAACTCGTGAATTATTCAAAATGTACAAATCAAAGGAGCATATCAAAAGTTGTGCACTCAAAATTGACTTCACTAAAACTTATGACACCATTGAATGGAGCTTCATTATTAATTCTCTGCAGGCTTTTGGATATCTATATGAGTTTATCAAATGGATTCACTCTTATATAACATCTGTATCTCATTCAATATTGATGAATGGATAACTTACTCAGCTCTATAAAGCTGCCAGAGGAATCAGATAAGGTGATCCTCTCTCTCCTTATCTATTTGTCATTTCTATTGAAGTACTATAAAGAATCACGCAACTTTGTATAAAGGAAAGCATGAATTTTAGATTTCATTATAGATGAAATGGTCTTAGTATTACTCAACTCTCATTTGCAGATGATTTGCTCTTGCTTTGTGCCAATGATCTTGTTTCCATTTGAACTCTTTTAAAAGCTTTGCAGAAATTTCAGGAAGTCTCAGGGCTCAAATGTTACCCAAGTAAGAGTGTTGCTTACCTATATGGACAAAGTTATAAAGATTTAATGAGTGTGATAGTTGATGTTAGGCTCAACATACACTAATTACCTCTCACATACTTGGGGGTTCGAATTTCTATAAAGAAGCTTAAGGAAGCTAAATGCAGATCTCTTATAGAAAAAGTTAGTAGAAGACTCTCTTAATGGAACAATAAATTCTTATTATATGAAGGTACATTATAGTTGGCTATCACCATTCTCAATAATTTGCACATCTACTGGCTATCACATTTAGGTATCCCTAAAAAAGTTCTGAAGAAAATTAACAAAAGTATCAGAGACTTCATCTGGCATGGATAAAATTCTAGTGGGGGAAGAATTACCAAAGTTAAATGAAGTGTTATATGTCTTCCTAAATAGTATAAAGGATTGGGAATTAATTCAGCTAACAGAATGAATAGGATTTTGTTGACAAAGAGACTTTGGAGGATATTTTTGAGAATTCTTCACAATCTTACACTATTAAACTGATTTTACACACAAGGTCCTTCATGGCCTTCATGCACCCTCATATCAAACATTATGTTCGAAATGGGAAGGGCACAATATTTTGGTTTAATAATTGGCATGTCTTTGGGCTTTTATGTAACACTAACCTCTTTACAGCTTTAAAAGGATATATCCCTGAAGATACTAAAGTGAAAGTAATAATTTGAAACAACAATTGGCATTGGAATCAGATCTGTTGATGAGCAGTGGGCTTTATATTCTCCAAGTCAGGTACAAGAAGGTGAAATCAAATGGGATCTTCATAAGTCTCATAAATTTATAGCTCAATTATGTAAACAATTGTTGCTAGACCCTATGGTCAAGTTTCCACTTTACAAGTTGATATCGGGATCAGGTATTGCTTCAGCTTACTCTTTCATCTTATGGTTAGCAGCTCTACAAAAATTGGGAACTAAGGATAGTATCAAGTTTCAAATTCCAAATACAAATTACCCTTTATGCTCTGGACAAACTGAAACATTAAACCATATGTTCTTCAAATGTCTTCATACCAAAAAGGTACTTTAGTCAATATCTTTGAATTGGAAGACAAAAATCTCAACTAGATGAATAGTTTGGCTTAGTCTACCAAATTGAAATGGACCAGTAGAGAAGAGCAAAGAGTCTTCAACCCTGGTTTTACTATGTTGGTGCACCATATTTGGAGGATGAGAAATACCAAAATATTTGGAAAAGTTGAAGAGTAAAAGGAATACACTTGGAACCAATTCTGGCTTAAACTAAGGATGACTATCATGATCAATGCTAATCAATTGAACATTTAGAATATGCTATTGTTGGATATATTCTACTTTGTAGTTTCCTTAATTTGTATGAGCTGCATTTTCAGGAGATATAACTTCACACACTATGTAATATTCACCTTTTGAATGAATTTATTACTTTTTCAAAATAAAAATTAAATAAGTTTTTTTCACCTAATAATTTAATGAACCCGGTGGCCTATAACGCAAAAAAAGAAAAAATTCCTTGTCCTAGAAAGAGTTAATCATGGGCAATTTTCGAATGCTACTAGCTTTAAACCACCGTGAAAATGGCTCCAGAAGTAGTTAAAAGATGTCTGCCATCTATGTTTGTCCGTTGCAAATGGAGCCCTATTCTGATTTTCTTTTCGATTACAGAAAAGATTCCAGTCAACTCGTCGCATTACATGGCTCCAAAGGTGGAGTTGGTCAAGGTGGCAAGGGGAGTCTTCTGTCTCTTACCTTGTTCGCAACTGTATTTGAAGACAACCACAATGCCAATTATGATTGTGACCGCCGTTTAAATGTCCTCAGTTGTCCGTAGCTCTAACGTCATATTTATAGTTCTATGTGGTGCCCACTATTAAAATTAACACAAATTCTATTAACTGTTCAATAATTAATCATTATTTTGTATATACAAGGATAATGTATAAACGTATATCATTTCTTTAAATTTATTTGAGGAAGCAGTTGAACGTCTGACAAAACTCATTAACTTTCCAATAAACTTCTAAAACTTTCAATTAAATTATACATAAATTGTATGCACTTTTTTTGCATAACAAATCAAAAATATGACACAAAATTACTTAAGAATGAGTAAAAAATATTAATAATTTTTATATTAATTTTTTGACCTCTTCGCTACATATTCAATAATGCACAATTCACTCATAAAATGTCATTTTCTTCGTTAAACTTTAATTGACTTAATTATATTATTTATTGAATCACTTTATTATCTTTATACAGGATAAAATTTAATTTTTAATTTTAATTTTAAAAATAATTAATAAATATTCAATAGAAAAATTTTATCATTCTTTCTTTTAAATAAATATTAATTTTGTACTTATAAGAAAGAAAAATAATAAAAGTTATAAAAATAAATAAATTATATTGTCAACCTTTTGAAAACTATTTGGTCCAAAAATAATGGAAGTCTGTATTTTTGCCTGACAACTGACAAGGCTTCTGATACTAAAAAGTATTAGAAATATCACACTTATATAATAACCTGACTAATATGAATAAGAAAATAGAGTTTGACAAACAATAATGGTACTTTATATCATGTCTTGTTTATCAATCTCGATTTCTCTCAATTTTATACTAAATTATACATTACTAATATGCAAAATTGTATAAGAGATATTCTTTATGGGATTGAAAACTTGTATTCTTTATTTCTCATGAATGTATATTTCTCTCAAAGATACCTACATATGCTAAAAGACATAAAAGTAAGTGCAAATTGTAAATATTTCCAATGACTTGTCATATGCTTAAAATTGACATAAATCTTAAAGGTTTTCACCCATATTATGACAACGTAAAATAACAAGCTTGATTGAGAAAGAAATGATAAAATTGTATCTGAAGCAAATATATAATCATTTCTCACTAACAGTGTTAATAAACCTCAAAACACCTATATTACAAACACGTCTATCAAAAATAATAGGCGAAGTCCTCTAGTCAAAGGATAAACCAACATATACACAGTTCAAATATGCTCCATCATGGCATCATCTTTTTATATAAGTTCTTTTGGTTTTATTATGATTATTAAACAATATTGTAGAATGATTATTATAGTACAATTGAATAGGTTTAGCAACAAAATCAACTATAGATAATTTAGAAATCAATTTTCCTAACCAACGACCTTTGAATTATCATCATGACATGTAACAAACCCAATATGCATAGTAAAGGAGATCATAAGTGTATGCTTTACGTGAAATAACACCATTAGCCAACATAAAAATGTAACCTAATTTGGACTTCTTATTATTTACACTCATGTTTCTTATACGTCAGTATGTAATCCTAAGTCCCTTGAAGGTATCTCGAAACTTATTTAACTACAATGTGGTGATCTATACTTAGGTTAAATAAATATCTATTTAAAAATATAATAATAAATGCAATGTAGTCTAACAAATACAATAGCATACACCAGGTTACTAAGTGAACTAGAATAAGTAATATTTTTCATGAAATCTCTTTTAAGTTCATTCTTTGAACATTGTAGTAAAGATAACCTCCTCTCTACGAGGGATTAACATTGTACAAATTTTTATAATAGACCTTTCCATTACACCTTAATTTAAGCTCTTTGAATGATACCTAATAAGTTCTGAGATCTATCTTTGCGAAACTAAATACCTAGGATGAAAGATGATACATCAAAATCTTTGAGGTCAAGAAGCTTGTATAATAATTACTTAACCATATGCAACATGTCCAATTTATTTGATGTAAGAAAGATATCATCTATATGTAGAACTAGAAAAATGACCTTGTTATCCCTAACCTTCTATGATTAAGCATCTTTAATCTTTATTTTCTACAAAATTGAATAAGGTGATTATATCATTATACTTTAGGTACCACAACTAGGAATCTTGTTTTAATTTGTATATGGATTTATTGAATTTACAAACCTTGTCTTTTATCTTTGATTTGAAACACTTCAACTCATACCAAATAGACTTTTTAATAAAAGTATTCATTAAAGAAAATAGTTTGGCATCCATCTAATGTAGATCCAAATAAAAATGAGCTAATATTGCCATAATCACTATGAATGTGTATTTAGAAGATATATGAGAGAAGGTAACATTAAAGTATATCCCTTCATTTTAAATAAAACCCTTAGGAACCAACATAACTTTAAACTGCTCAATCCTATATTAGGATTCCTTTTTAGTCTTACAAACTCATTTATAACTAACATGCTTATTGTAACATCGGACATTTTGAGCCCTTTTGTGTTGTTCTGTATTTTGGAGATATTATTGTATGTTGGTATATATATGGTAGTATATGGTAGTATATGAGTTCAAAGATGTATTTAAGTCCTTTGGGTATATATGTAAATGATTTATAATGTTATATACCCTTACATGAACTGAGAGTTCATCAGTATGCGAAATCTTGGAGATTTCCGACATATAAGCTTTTAAGTATGTAAAACCGAGTCCATTGGATGAATATGACCATAGTGTTTAAATTAAATGTGTGGTGATTAGACATGGTTTATAGATTTATTGGACATTTAGAAAGCTCAATTGGAGAAGTTGACGTACATAAAGGCTTATTAGCAAGTTGTTAAAAGTTAAAAGACTTTAATGTAATTTTTCAATTCTTAAAGGATCATTTGTAATTTTATAAAGTTAAGGAGCTTAATTATAATTTTCAAAAGTCCAAGGACCAAAATGAAAGTAAAAGTTTTGGTCATTCCCAAATTTTTGGCTTAATTGTAAATTTAGGAAAAGTTTGGAGGATATAATGGTAATTTCACATAACCTAAGGGTAAAAGGTAATTTTACCATATTTTGGTCAAAAAAGGTCAAAATTCTAGACCCCTCTCCTTTATGATCGTGCCTTTGTTAAAGACTTAAAACACGTTATTTTAATTAAAAGAGAGAAGAAAGAAGGAGAGGAGAGGAGGAGAAGACCAAGTTTTGGCCATCACCTAAAATTCACCCTTCTTTTTGATTTTTCAACTCAAACCAATGTGTTCTAAGCTAATTTGGGATCAAGGAAGTCAAATCTATCATTAGATTTGAGAAATTATCAAAGGATTTGAAGATATCACTAAAGGAAAGTATAGGTAAATTTTGTCTCATCTCTCTCTAAATTAGGATTTTGAGTTTGGTGTTAAGATATGTTGTTCTCCATGCTTGAATATGCATGAAACATGGTTTAGATGAATGAAATGTGTCATGGGGAGGGTTCTTTAAGCCAAAATTGAAATTGTCCCATTTTGGTGAAAGTTTGTGAATTTTTGAATATCTTTTGAAATTGATGGTCTAAATGAATTTTATGGTGTTAATTGTACATGTATAATGTGAATTGATGATAAAAAATGAAGAAGAAGTATTTTGGATAGGCTTGGACGAAATGATGGAAGAAGGAATGGATGAATGTGATGAGTTGTATAATTATGATGAATATGGCTTAAATAAAGGGAATTGGTTGAATTGAGTGGTGAAATTTGTTGTTTATTGAAAGTATTTGTTATATAACAAGATAGGAGCATGACTTACCATGATAAAGCCTTGAAAATATGACTTGAAAGTCATGCACATTAGGTGTTTAATAAAATGACTAAGTGAACTTGGCTTAGGATCTAAGAAATTGTAATGATATACATTGGAAAACGGCTTTCATCTTTACTTAGAGTAAACTTGAAATGTTGCCTAGATTGATGAATAATGGTCTAATATGTTTGGATAAAGATGTGCTTAATTATGTTATGAAATGAGTAAGTTTGGATTAAAGGCATTAAATGCCTTAGAAAATGCAAAAGAGAAGCTAATGTGATGGTGTATAAATATTAAATTTATGTTTAAGTAGTATTTTCATCGTATGTCTTTTTATGTATAAAGGCTTGGGAGCTGTGAATCAAGGAGCTCGTACAGAGGATTATTGAAGTTAAGAGAGTGTACACCTTCTTTGAGGTGAGTTGGAGAAATCATATTTCTTAAATAGGATTAGAACATCCTAAGATAAGTATGATGAATTGTATGTGAGTTTTGAACCTAGGCAATGTAAGGTAGAAATTAAATTTCAAATGGATGCTAATATGCTTATGTATTTATTAAATGGTATTATTTTGAACAACTATGCATTTGGATTACAAAAGATGACTTTTATTTTATGAGAAAATTTTTTGGAATTTACATATGCATAATCGAGTCATATATGATTCATGTTTTTGTTCTCTTTTGGCTTAGAGCCATGATAAGGTTTCATTTTATCGGTTGGACCGATAAATAAAGGCATAGTGTCTTACTTGATTTTTGTACTTAATTGTTGTATATGATTTTTGTGATTGGTGAGGAAACAATTGGCCAATAGTGTGTTAGGCATAACTAATTAAGCGACACCCGTACCCTTGGAGCTGGTAAATAAAAGTTGAGTCCCTGTATCGACATCCTTCTACAAGACTTGAGGGTGATTCCACACCTAGGGTATGGACACCGACGATGTCATCACCTAGGGTCATGACGCTCTTGTCGACTGTAGTTCGAACTTACCACAGATGAAAGTCGAGCCAACATTGAGAATCGGTGGATATGCATATTAGTTTGGCCGACTAGTGGTGGCACACATGATTGTTTTGGCTTATTCTGAGATTTATTTTTTGACGACATTTGATTTATACTTATGATGTTTTTCTGCATTTGTTTACTAGAAATGAAACCTATATTCACCGGATGGGTGATTAATAGGCTAGGCATATGTGGTTCCCAACCAGTATACGATGAGACATAAGCTAGGCCTATGTGTTTTATATGATGTATGTTCACTTTTTAGGTTATCTATACCGTCTTGGTGTGTATCGAGTTCTGTTTGTGATATATGTTTTTCCTGCTCACTATGTACATAGTGTACTCACCCCCTCCACTTTCCAACCATGCAGGTTAATTTGATGAGCTTGAGCCTCTGAGTGTATCGTGTGGTCTTTTGACAGTTTCAGGATATTACCGCACGTGGGTAGTTTCTACTTTGTACTTTAGTTGCATAGTGGCTTATGAACTGTTTTACTGTTTTTATTACTTTGGTCACGTTGATATGTTTTATAATTTTATAAATTTAACTTTTGACTACTTTGTTTTTGTAAAAGACTTTATGTATAAACTTTTGATATTATTGTTGAGATTGTCTTGAGTTGAGATTGCCTTGAGTGGACTTTAAAGTCCTGAAGTTGTGTTTGGATGTGAATATAGAAGTGTGTTTGAAATTGTTTACAAGTTTTGGGGTTTTTAAAATATAGTCGTTGTGCTACCCAAATTCTTTTTTTAAAAAAGGAGAGAGATACTCAGTTAGCCTTGCATTGTCGAATTAAGGATACTGTGAGTATCACTAGCCAGGGTATGCAGTGGTTGTCATGGGCCCGATGTGGTATCGGGTCGTGACACATTTTAAGGTAAATCCACAAGTTTCCTACTTGATTGTGCTTTATAGACTGAGTGCATTTTATCTTTCATTACATCTTACCATAAATTTATATAAGGACTAGAAACAATATATGAAAAATTAATTGGATCAATAAGATGTTTAGTGTCACAATCACTCTCATTAAGATAAACTCCTAAAACCCTTTACCTTAGCAAATATTAATTAATCATGTTCAATATTATCTTATATCATATGAGCTCATCTCTGCTTCTAGTCTCGCTGCCCTTATCAGGTTCTGTGTTTCTAAAGGATCTAGTAAAGGTATCTCTATCACTGTTTAGTTGTTTCATCGTTTGTGCAATATACGTGCTGACTATTGCTTTTCATTCTTGAATGCTTTATGACCATCTATAAGGTTTTCCATGATGTGTACATATTGTTGACAAGCTTGGCATCTTATTGATCAACTGTTAGCAAAGTTATGAATACCGTACCGGGCTCGGTACCGGATTGAGCTCTGGAACGGAACTTTACTGGTACCGAGTACCGTTTCAGGAAATTTTTTTAATTTATGAAATCGTCCCTAAAATTTTTAAAAATTGCAAAATAGTAGATATTGGTATATTATACAATTATACTGTATACTTTACTAGTTTCTTGTTTACATCAACCATGCTTTCAAAAATCTTAATAATAAATAATAATGACAATTAATTTGAAATAACAATAATTTTTAAATATTTTACATATAAATAATAACCACAATTAATATAAACAAAGACAATCATCATCATACAATTATAAAATTAAGAATAATACAAAGATGTAAAATATTACAATAATACAATTTCATCATTTTAATAAATAATATTACAGCAAAAGATTTAAAACATCCGATAAAAAGAACAATAAATATTACAAAAAGAGTTGATGACGAAGAAACAATCAAGTGAAATTAAAAGAAGAGGAAAATAAAAACCTAAAATTCAATCATCAACGGGAGGATACCCGTTTAAACTACACTGACCTCAGTGATCATTTGGTACAAAATCATCATCATTGAGAGAAGCTTTATCATCATTATCATTCAAATTTATTGCAAAAAAATGACATGTAAATGCTTTCCCATCCAAAATTATCTTCCAAATCCAAATCACTCACATCAACCAAATTGGGTTCTTCAGAAACCCAATCTATCAAAACATCAATATTATCAATAGCAATTGGATCATTTGAACAACTTGTGCTACTAAGACTCCTAGTAAATAACTAAATTTAATTATTAAAAAATTATAAGAAATTATATCAAAATTAATAATGAAAATAACATACCTTTCTTGAAGCTTTAAATTGTAACGAACATAAACCAAGTCATTCAACCTCTTATGCTTTAATCTATTCGTTTTCTTGGAATGGATAAATTCAAATGTGCTCCAGTTTCGTTAACACCCAGTTGCACTCACATATTGACTTAAAATCCGAATCGCAAACCTTCTCAATTCTGGAACACTACATCTGAATTGATCCTACCAAGAAACTGCAAGTTATAAGATAATAAAAGTAGTGTTATAAACAAAATAAAGTGATAAATAATTTTCAACAAATAAGAAATTGGAAATAAGTAATACTTGGAGAAAGTTTTCCTCTTTGTCGAATCGCAATCGACATTCCAAAATCCCCATTACATAACTTATAAAGCTCCATTTGTGAGCTTAAAAGATCTTGCATTGCATCATGAGGAACAATTGTTGTAATTGTGAAAAGCATTCCTCTACTAATTTCAGCTTGCTTTTCAACATCTAGTTTAAAATACACACTAGGATTCAAAAATGCCTCAACTGTAAACAATAGAGAAGAAAGTTGCTTTCTCCTTCTCTCATTAATGATTGAGAGATATGGTAGGTATAAAGAAGGCCTATTTTTCAGATTGGCCTTGATTGC
>JAOTAX010000198.1:27814764-27831494 GCA_025629825.1 Erythroxylum guanchezii | reverse complement strand
CTGATTTGATAACTCATATCCATGATCAGAAAAACGTGATCATCAATCAAAACACATACTAGCCTTAATTCATTATTATTCCACCAATGACGATCGACTAAGGACAGTTCAGAATAGTATTATAATACTTATGGTTTTACTATCAAGTCATATACTTGATGACATAAGCCTAATACTATTCATGGAATGTAAATCACATTACTTAAACGATATACATACATATATAAAAGAATACCTTATAATATATTATTAATAAGTCATAATGTTAGTATAAAAGTCACATATGTTCATTGGCCTAGGGCACACTACTAATATAACTATCTAGAACTATGTGGAAAATTATAGGCTGTTGTTTGAATCTAACACAGTTGTGAAAAATTATACGTGAACTTGTAGGTAATGGACACGCCCAAATACCATGAAATGTCTACCTAATTGTAAACGTGTAGAGATAGAGGAATTGATTCTCAAATCAACACACTTATGTTAAAAATGGACACAGTCTTGTAAACTTGGACACACCTGTATACCCAGGACCATATATGTATCCACAACTATGTGTCTGCATGATTATTAAGAAAAATTAAGGGACATAGTCTCAAATATGGCCATGTACATAATTGTGTTCGACATATGAAACCTTAAAATTTCATTGCTTCACTATATCAAGCACCCAACATATATAAGCCACACCACCATTTAAAAATCACCACTACTAAAGCACCATTTTCCAATGGCATTAACCAAAGGCATAAAGTTACCCATTACACCAACATAAGGACAAGAAAGGAACATTTTTTGTAAGTAACCACACCTATATTCCCAGCAGCAAAAAGTTCTTCTAATGGTCTTATCAATATCCATCAATCCCATAATCTTCAATTTAAGTCATAGCAGTCATGGGAAGAACCAAAGTATAGGCTAAGAGAGTAATACTGATAATCTAAAAAGAAACACCCTAATAACCATCCCTACCAAAAGTGCAAATGCAACATCTTTCAACCTTACTGCACCAGCCGCCCTTTCACCTACTCTTTCTCTAACTAGTTCTCTATAACTAGAACAACGATAAGGCAGTCCCTCATTATGATCCATAATGCAAAAAGGGAAGAAAGTGGATCTAGTTAGCAGATTGAATCTCAAAATTAGAGGTTTTAATACCTTCTAGGATGAACATGATAAACAAAGGTATGAAGAACTTTACAAACATAAAATTTATGGTTGTAAGTATATTCATATCCATACCTTTAAAAAATTGAATATCATAAATGAATTTGAAGAAGACGAATGTGAAGCTTTGGTAAATCAAATGGGTTGGCATGCCTATTTTAATGTGTAATTACTTGCTTTTTTGAACTGACATGAGAGTTTTATATAACTTTTTTGTTTAATGACGAGCCTGACCTTAATTTACTTACAAAGGGAACTATCAAATTTAAGATAATGGGAAAGGAATTCTCTTTTCAATTGTTGAATGCAATAGTGCAATAGGTTTTATTAAAAAGGTTTATGCTAAGAAGGCTTTGTTCATAAATTCAAAGTGTGATTACTCTTTTGACTTTTAATCTATTGAATTATGGAGTGAATGGTTTGTTGATTCTACATTATATAACCCAAGTTCCTCAAAAAGTTCACATTTAAAGAAACTTATTTGGAAATATTTACAATGTTTCTTAGCTTATAATTTTTCTGGACAACGAGATATGTAGAGACATTAGCTAAATTCAAATTTTATTTTCTGTGATGTATGGAACAAAACGTTAAAGTGAACTTACGGTATTGGTTGATTACACAATTATGATATGTGATTCAAAAGAAAAACAAACCTTTAATCCTAGGTTCCTACATCACTCAATTAACCATTAATTTGGATTTACTTTATTCGTCTAATACTAATATGCACATTACTTGTGAGATGGATGAATCTAAATTCTTTAGCTAAGATAGGAATCATCACACAACAAACATGATAGTTTTCATTTTGTTTTATCTAGTCTAGTTGTTGTGTCTTCTAGGAAATTCCAATGCAATAGAACTTCAATTGCAAAAAATCCAACTACCAGCCAACAAGAAGATGTCCCTTCTTCTTCCTCAACTCAACTATCTATTCTAGCCCATTTTGAAAGGATTGAGATTAAATTGTATCGAATGGAGCATAATATGGTGACCTTCTACTCAAACTAGTGGTTCGGGCCCCCTTTTTCCACTTTATTCATAAGTTTTTCACTCTTCTTCATCACTCTTAACACAATGTTCTCTTCTTCTCTCTTCTTTTACTTGCTATTTTTGTGCTTCAATTTAGTCATTAGAGACAATGTTACAAATAGGTGTGAGGTTTTTTTCTAATTTTATGATATCTTTGGGTTTTCAGGCTTTTTGACCATTCTTTTTTAAATTCTTGGTTTTACCTACTGCTTATGGAAATTGATGAAATAAGATTTACCAATGAAATTTTCACCAAATTGTTTTAAATGAATTAGCTATGTGTGCAAAAAAAAAGGCTTAAATTGATTAAGATGAAGGCTATGATAAGTTGAAATAGCTAAGTATTGCATGAGGTTTATGTGAGTTTATTTGAAACCTGTGAGCACTTAAGCCTGTAAGGATAGAAACATCTTATGTTTATCCATTTTTCTTTGTTGTGTGCTTCTTTATCATTTGGATACCTTTAGAACTTGTATTGAACCAACTTAAATTGCTATGATTACATAAAACTTAAATAAAATAAAGGCCCTCCTTGTTTAAACCACTTAACTTTAAAAGCCATTTCAATTATCCTTAGTTTAACTCTTTTAAGCCAATTATAATCCCTTTCTTTGTAAGTTAACATTGCAAATCTAACCTATCATACTTCCTATCATCTAAACTAAACATCCTAATAAGGTATTTCTAAAGTTATTCAGGGAATGAGAAAGACTTTGCTTCAAAAAAAATTTTCCAAGATACTCATTTTATATGATGTTGCTTACTTTTGTTTCATCCATTAAAAAATCAATCAAGAAAAGAATAATTGCAGTTGTAGTTGATTTACATCAATATAGGAATATGGATTGTACCTTGTTTGAATGTCATAATAATATGTGTGATTTTAGCCTATAATCCTCCCTTTTTTCCAACCTTTAACCCAACCCCATTTCAAACATTTAATAAAAGTCCTTTTGATTTATGCCTTCATGCATGTATGGGGAGAGAAATTTGGTGTATGTGCAAGTTTATAGTAGTTTATTCCTTATG
Organism: Erythroxylum guanchezii; assembly: GCA_025629825.1. Taxonomy (NCBI): domain Eukaryota; kingdom Viridiplantae; phylum Streptophyta; class Magnoliopsida; order Malpighiales; family Erythroxylaceae; genus Erythroxylum; species Erythroxylum guanchezii. The sequence goes on along the minus strand of JAOTAX010000198.1, from coordinate 27,828,260 downwards.
ACAAGAGTTTGATAATAAACGCTCGAACATAAACACCTGTGTGAATGAGCGAACACCGTAAGAATATTCACCAAGGAATTGAGCATACCTTTGACTGAAATTGTCTTTAGTTGTTTTTGTTCATATTTTTGGGTGAAAATCAAGTTTGTTGTGTGTTGATACTTAGCTCTTTTTTGGTGTAATTTTTAAAGAGCATGCATGGTTTAATCTTATGAGAAATGGCTTGGTGAAAACTATTTGGCAATCTTGCTTTGTTAGTTTTTCAATTACTTAGGGACAAGCAAGGATTAATAGTAGGGAAATTTGATGTATCATAATTTTGCCTTATTTTTATCATTCAAAATCTTCCATAATCTTATTTTAATATGTTTAAACTCAGTAGTTTGACTACTTTTGTAGGATAATTAAAGATGTTATTTAATTAGAAAAAGCATTGGGTTTCAATCCAAAATTAGAAAATTTAAATGAAGAGCAATGTCAACAGCGATCAAGAGTGAATGAAGGAGATTTGGGCTAAAAATACATTTTATTTTGTAGATGTGGATCAGATTATTGAAATATGGAAAAATAGCCTAGTGTGATCTTAGGCATAGATGCGTTCAATAAGCATTGTGATTTTTAAACTTTGTATTTATAAAAGAAAAACATTTTTACGGTTGTTGGAATACTTATCCTGGCCAAATCTGGGAGAAATTTAATAAAATTATGATTTGCGAGATCTAAAGAATTACAACAATATGATTTCCATACAGGGTCAAGTGGTTATAAATAGAACTAAGGTGTGAAGGAGCAAGGCATCCCATCATCCAGCTACCTTTGCCAGCTTCCCAAGGTCTTCTTGTTTTCTCCTTACTTTGATAGATATTGTAGTGGTCTTTCTTTAGTTTCTAGGTGTAGAAATGACCATTGTTGGCTAAGTCTTTTATTTTTGGTTGAAGAAAGTCTGATCTCTTTCGGAACCTTAAAGATTGATAGGCAGTTGGATCTTATTGTGGAAGTATTTCATTTATTATATATTAAATTGCTTTTCTGGGCTTCATTTTTGTGATTATTTTATTAATTTCTAAAGTGTGCAATTAGATTATTAATTAAAATGATCATTTGCTAGGTTAAATATTAAATACGTAAAAGGTCAATTCATTTAATCATTTATAACAACTGGGAGTTTTAATTTCCTACATAAAAAATTATTACTTTTAGGAAAAGGTCTTAATTGGATTAAATTCACCAGTAGATTTTTTTTGTTATCTCGATTAAATGGTCTTTCTTTTTTAAATAATTTTTCAGTTAAATTTTAGATCTTATATAAGGTTGTTAAACAACAAGAGTTAATTGAATTATGTATTTTTGATTAACTAATCTTAAGGAAAAATAGATATTTAGTATCACATTAACTATATGATTAATGAAATAATTTTTTATGCTAATAATCAACTGTAGATCTAAAAGGGTGCAAGTAACTAGAAACCAAGGCTCGGCTTATTGAATACTTTCATTTTATTATTTATTTTATTTTTGTTATTACAAAATTTTATAATATTCTTCTATTAATTATTTTCTTTTTCAACAATTAAGGAGCTAGAATTCTTCGTAGAGTTGACTACTACTTTCCTAGATTACGTTTGTTGATTGCAAGAATTTAAGAACTAATTTAGAGTACAAACAACAGTTCAATAGATTGATAATATGGTATAACTAACAGGAAGATCATCATTTTCTTTGGGGGAACTAATTAGCAACTTTTCTTTTAAAACATTAGACAATTTGTAATTCTAATAAAATTTTGAATTTTGCAAAAATTGAGGAGATTTTAAGTTCTTGACTTCTTTCTATATGTCAACTACAAGACAGTTTGGCGTGATTCCTACTTTATGTCTTAAATGATAACTACTTTTAACAGTTTCAAACCTAGTAATTCTTATAGCCGTAAGTATGAAGCTGCCATTTTCCTTTCGATACCTTATATTATGGAATATGCCGACCGAGTATGCTTTCCTCCCGAGTCCTGACAGAGAAAAGAACAGTAAGATTTTTAATTGATAAGAACGTCACTGTTAGCTAGATTCGTCCACGAATACGAACTAACCGAAATGTTTACAGGAGAAACAAAGACGGAGTTTTGTTTATGTAATCAACGACAACCTTTTTGTTCTGTCGTCAACGGAAAATTGAACAATAGACGTCCGCTATTTCCGCCATACCGAAAAAGAGCATAAAGAATAAGATTCATTGCTAGCGCAATTACAGCAGCACCAAATTGCAAAGTTCAACTTCGTGAGGCCTTTTCCCACGGATGATATCGTCTCTAATTATCAAACTAATGTATGCTTTTATTATATATCTGTATTCATTAGAATACGCTAAAAAAATGTTCAACGCAGGAAACATTAAGGTGATGGATGTATAGAAGAACCAATGGTCCAAGAAAGATATAATGGAAACAATCGTAGTGCCAAAGATAATGGTAACATGCTGGTCCAAACTCATTAAGAAATCTCAAAGATCGTCACTTTTCCGAGGCAAAAAGGTCAATATCCCACTTCCTAAATTTCTCCGTGATTAGCTCGCCCCATGTGCCCTCTTACGTATCCGATTTGCTCTTGGAACATCTTCGTATACTAAAATATGTTGATTAATTACGCATGCATCCAAATTGGAGAAACATTTAAATGTAAATTATCCTTCGTCATTGGCTTGCTGAAATAATATATTTATATATACGCTACGCCACATGATGTTCAGAGGCAAACTTGTCCTCCATGCTTTTGCATCTGCAGATGGGTCTGAACGCAGTTTCAACCTGCAACCCCTGTAAAGAGAGAAACAAAGTATACGTAGTACCTCATTAACACGGTTCTTACAACACAAGTAAATGAAGGGCATCTCAAGTTAGAATGACCAGGGCAAACAAACGAAGGATTGAATCTGAACCGAAGGGTTTCGTACATTTGTGGGGGCAAAGCAAAGGCAAAAGCGGAGGCCCACTTGACGCGTCCTATCAGTCCTTTGGAAGGAGTGTTAATGTATGGTTGGAAGAGACGATGGTTATGATAAAGGTCTTTCACACCATAAAAGCACTCACCTTCCCATCCTTCCCTCCCCAACGAAGGACACACCCATATCCTTTAGTATCAACTTAGGGTCATGTGTCGCTAATTAGGATCCTACTAACACGTGTGATGGTGGACCCCAACGTTCCTGTTGGTCTGGTATTTTCTGTTACACGCGTTGAATGTAAAAGCTTGGAGTTGGACCCATTTGCATGCGTACTGGATGGATGGTTAGAGTGGGGGCCGCGATCATTCATAGAGTCACAATTATGGCTGTATCATTTTTCTATTTACCCTCGTTTCTCTGGTTACTAAAAGCGAGAAATTATAGCAGTATAGCTGCAACCTCTATTTGAACTCTAATTATCACATTTAAATTAACTTATAATACGGCTTTACTTCCGAAGAATTCCACACACTAGATAGTGAGGTAATCAACTTGTCTGTTCCACGGAAGAGAGAGGCCTTTTCGACGATAATTTAGAGGATGGTAAAGTGGCTTTCACCGGCTATTCGTGACAATTGCTTATAAGGTCTGCATATTCCTATAGCTTTCTCTTTCAAAAATTCTTTCCAAGATCTAGCAGAATTCTAAGACCTTTCCTCTATTCCTTTCATGTTTCACATGCCTTGTCGAAGGTTGGCGTCTTATTTCCTGGGTTTTTTTTGCTGTACATAATTTCGGTCCTTGTGAAAATACAAGAAAGAGACCCTTCGCTACATGACACGTAAACACATGCATCCCTGAATTGCACATGTTGGAAATCTTCAACCTACACCTATGTATTCAATGATCAGGCTTCATTAAGCTGTACACTTCGTAGTTCACTATTATTATTGTCAGTTGATCCCATTCTTTCCAGCTCAAGGCACTTGACAAGCTCTTGGTAGATAAGTAACTGATTTCCAATATTCCCATCCTTATTGATGTTGGGTAACTTGGAATAAGTTGCTTGAATCGGTGCAGAATTATTTTGGTCATGTTGCACTAAGCCAAGTTGCTGATTTGGCAGGCAAGTCAACTATGAAGAAATGAGCTCCAAAATGGCAAAACTATGTACGAGTTGTAAAAGAAAAAATAACGAATGGCTAGTGGATAGATCATAGATCATGCATCCCTCATGTATGGAATCCTCAATTTTTGACAAAACCAAATCATGCAGTGTTAGGCAGCCCAAGTAATTAATTAAGCAAACAATTTTCTTGTCGTGAACAAACCGCACCCAATTTAGGTTGCCAAGAAGTATTGGAGACCAGAGTAGGCAAATTTCCTCTAAATCTGTACTTGATACCGGCACCAACTACGCGATTTAAATTCTAACTTTGAATACGAAGAAATGGTGTGAACATAAAACTTTGAACCTGTAGTTGGCCACAAAGGAAAAGCTCTAAATATAAAAAGAGTTGGCGCCCAAAACTAGAAGGTCTAAAGAGAAGAGACAGCGAGCACTAATTCCGGGGAAGCTTTTTACGGTCTGGCCAATTGAGAAGGGGCCTCCGCTTCTGAAAGCTAGGAATGCTTCATTTTCCCAAAGAACAGACCTTTTTCAATTCCTAAACCCATCTTCTTTTTGTTTATTCATTTTCATCTGTTACTAGTGCAACCATGACCTAACTTGTAACACCTTTTCCGCAGGTCTACCAGACTAAATCCAGTTGTGTCAAGATACCAAATTTTCCAATTTTAGAACTTGATATTTTCTAGACAACTTAAAGAGTGAACGTTATTAGAATTGAGGAGATATTTATTGACCACAAACGTACTAAACAGTCTAAACTACTAGGACCAATTTCGATTCGCAAAGATCCTAATTCATGTCCTGTAGGTGTAGGCCATACCATGTGGGATCCGTTCTGGGGATAGGTGACCTTTTTGTAGGTCTAGATGTTACGTGGCAAGATCTGATAAATCGCTCGTCGAGTTTCCCTGGAATCGCCGATTGACCCAAACCTTTCGCTGGTGAATGTAATATGTGGTTACCACCGACAGCCGTCTGTAGTAGCTGGGACGTAGAGCCAACCGGTCATTGACTCGTTACGGAGTCTTAATTGTTCATCCCTTAAAAAAAAAGATTAATTATAAAAAAAATTTAATTTTATAATAGTATTCTAAAATTTATAAAATAAAATTTAAATTTTCATTAATATCTCTAATGTAATGTACTAGGTCACATAAGACAACGATACTATGTAAAATGTTTGTTATTTAATAAAAAAATGATAAACCTAATTAATCCTAAAATCCTTCTCGTCCGTCGCCAGCATTATCACCGCCATCTTCGTCTACGAAGCTAGAAAAGCTCATCACTTTATTTCGTTTCTCATTTTCTTTTGGAGATGATGAAGGGTATTTAGAGGTGATTTGCCAAATGAAAATTAACAGGAAAGAGAAGGAAGCTTAGAGAATTTTAGAATTAATTAGTTTTAACAAAATTTTTATTAAATATTATATTGTATTATTTTTATAGAGAAGGAAGCTTAGAGAATTTTAGAATTAATTAGTTTTAACAAAATTTTTATTAAATATTATATTGTATTATTTTTATAAAAATATGTTAACATCAAATTTTAAAATTTAAATAAAAGTGAGCAAAATTAATGATTCAGCATTTTTTCTTAACGTGATTTAGAGGCTAAAGCTTAAAGAATAAATGTAAAATAAAGAAAAAGGATTTTTTTAAAATCCTTTTTTGGTCGTAGAGTAGACCGTTGATTGCGGTTGGGAATAACGTGCTCTGACAAAGGACCCCACTTTTTGACCACAGCACATTTTCCTTTCTTGCTTTCGGCATTTTATCTTTTTTTTGGAGGTAGTAAATATGAATAACATTAACAGGAAAAATCATGAACCCAGATACAAAGGCGCTGAATACTTTTGATGGGCAATATAGAAATCGGAAATTTGCTTCTACTGAGAAATGTCGGTGAGTTGTTTTATTGTAGAAAAATTAAATGGACAGAGCGTCGACTTGTCGGATTTCTGAATCCTCGCCAACAACCGTAACAGTAAAACTGTGATGCGAACCAGGTGACTGCCTGAAATATTTGTTTTGTTAGAGTTTTATCATCTGCTGATTTCCACTCTTTTAATTGTTGGGGACAAATAATTATAATTTACTTTTGATTTTACGTAGGAACAAGACATATTTTTTAATCACAAAACAATGGTAGAAATGTCGATAACGGTCAGTGGATCGTTTTAATAATGTACAGGGACCCTGGGGGCTAAATGTTCCCTTTCCTCTTACGAAGCTTATGCACCACTATGGCTAACTTACAAAACAAAATTATTGAATTTATAAGTAGACGGGCGTAATGAAATGCACAGAATTTCAGATCTATGTTGTCATCGGTATTTTATGAAGGTAAGCACTTTCACCCAATCTATATCCATGATAAAGGTAGCCAGGTGTTAACCAAATCACTCATTTATCTTTCTAACAAAAAAGAATAGGACAAATTCAAATGGAGACTTGGCTGAGATAGCCTTCTGAGCTTTATTGGACCGTTCTAAATGAAACCCATTTCAACTTTTCTGCTGATCCTTAGCCCCAGAATTATACACTGAGCTGAGCTGAAGCTGAAGCTGAAGGATTCTTCATCTATCCTTGAATTCTGAGCTGAGCTGAAGCTGAAGCTGAAGGATTCTTCATCTATCCTTGAATTATCTTATTCCAATAAACTGCTTTCCAAGATTTGAACTCGCAGCCTTATGACTGTGGAAGTATGAAACTACTTCCACAGGTACATTAAATCCCCGCCGACCATCCAGTAAAGAGCCAAAAGACACCCACATGACTCTGTTCTTTACTCAACTGTCTTGCCATAGTCGTCCAAAATGGAAAATATTAGAAAAAGAATAATAATAATAATAATAATTCCATTAATTAAGCTCTGCCAATTTCTGCTCTCTTACCACCTTCCCATCCTAGTCCATAAATAGAGGCTTCGGCTCCCACAACCTCCCACTCCCTCCTCTGTCTCTCACTTTCTCCCACCATTTTTAGTCTCTCTCTCTCTCTCTTGTAAGGTTCCCTCGTTTCTGGTTTGGTTTATCAGAAGTTTTTATTGGTAAACCAGACCGACATTGCTTATTGTTTCTCCATTCCTTCGACTACTCTGTGTGCGTTAGTGGCGAGAACCGTCACTGTTTCGTAATTTCGTTTTCTGCTTCACGGCAGATCTGTCTCTATCTGCTCTTTGTGAAACGAATATAACACAGTGTAGTGTGCATCTTCGGGTATCTTTCTCTAGGTTGTTGTATGCGTCAATGGAGAAGTTTATGAGGCTCGTTTCAATGGCTACTCTGCTTCTGCTCCTCTGTTTTCCCGTTGCTTTTGCTTCCCATGACTATGGCGAAGCTTTGAGTAAAAGCATTCTCTTCTTTGAAGCTCAAAGATCTGGTTATCTTCCCGATAACCAGAGAGTTACTTGGAGAGCTAATTCTGGTCTTAATGATGGCAAAGCTAGCGGGGTACGTTCAAGTTTCAATTTGTTAAAGAGTTTTCTTTAGCATGTTATCTCAACGTTAATTACCAATATTAAAATTGCTTGCAAATTTCAGGTGGACCTGGTTGGAGGGTACTATGATGCCGGTGACAATGTAAAGTTTGGGTTGCCCATGGCATTCACAGTAACAATGATGTCTTGGAGCATAATAGAGTACGGGAAGCAGATGGGTGCGAATGGTGAACTTGGTCATGCCATGGAAGCCGTCAAATGGGGAACTGACTACTTTATTAAAGCTCACCCAGAACCTTATGTTCTTTACGGGGAGGTAATCTCCTATTCTTTTCAACAAACTATTGTTTATTACAGTGCTCTTTTCCTTCTCACTTTTTTACCTCAGTTGGTTGTGGAATTTTAAGAATTAGTTCTGCTCCACTTTGTAATATAAGCGTAAACTGGATCTTAATCCCATTGCTGGAAACTATCGCGTAAACTGACTCTTAATCCCATTGCTGGAAACTATCATCTCACATTAAAGCTATTTTGTTTTTAATCAAGTAACTTCACCTGTCAAATTTTAATGAATATGTCGAGAATTGTGGTTGCTCGCTTTCGTTTCTGTCATTTATCATCTGAAGTCGTAGGATGTTGGAAATGACTTTAGTTAGCTCAGTAACGTTAGACCAAAAGAAACAAATAGTTTTATGACTTTTTTGTCACACTTAACGTTCTTTACCCACTCAGGTGGGAGATGGCAATACCGATCACTACTGCTGGCAAAGACCCGAGGACATGACCACCGACAGGCACGCTTACAAGATAGAGCCAAGCAATCCCGGGTCGGATCTCGCCGGTGAAACGGCTGCTGCAATGGCCGCCGCCTCGATCGTTTTCCGCCACTCTGACCCCGTCTATTCCAATGAGCTTCTCACCCACGCGCATCAGGTAAATAAGCGGCAGTTACTTTAGCTTTAACTGGGAAGTAACATGGTGTTCCTATGATGAATAGCGGCACTTTAACTGGTCGGGAAGGGGGGGTGGGGGACCAGTGAACTGCCTGCCTGCCTGCCTGACAATACCGTTTTGCTTGGCTGGTGTAATTCCAATATTTCGAAAAAATGGTTATAACTGTACCTCTACAAACTTTAAGTAAAGAATAAATTGCATGTCAGCTGCATTGAATAAACAGACAAACAAAATTTCGACTTTTGATTTACGGGATTCAATAAGCTTAGAATTTATTAATTTTCTTAATTCTACTTGATGGATGTTGAAATCTTACACGAAGCGATGTCGTTCTTCTCGATGTTAGTAATAATAATTACACAGTTAAACTTAGGAGTTAATTTGTAAGGTCATTCGGCGCACTTAATGGATCATGGGGGAGACAAGACAGACCACGTAGCCCCCGTCTCGAAAGTCGAAACCTTACAGGTTTGGTCTGTCCTGGCCTCTCAGATCACAACCGTCCACATGTTGGCGGAATTTAGACCCTTTCTTTTGTCACGTGACCGCCACGCTTCTCTCGTTTCCTCACGTTACGTTTTACCCTAGCTTAATTTTTTTATCTGTCCTACTCAATACTGATGTCTCTGTTACTGATTTCAGCTATTCGAATTCGCCGACAAGTACAGAGGCAAATATGACAGCAGCATCACAGTTGCACAAAAATACTACCGATCTGTTAGTGGCTACAATGTAAGGGGAAAAAAAAGACAAGCTGGTATTTAATAAGAAAAGAAGATAGATTTGTGATGTTTGCTTGGTTTTGGGATTTGCAGGATGAGTTGCTTTGGGCAGCTGCATGGTTGTACCAGGCAACTAACAGTCAATATTACTTGAGCTACCTTGGAAACAACGGAGATTCAATGGGTGGAACTGGCTGGGCCATGACTGAATTTGGTTGGGATGTTAAGTATGCTGGTGTCCAAACTCTGGTTGCCAAGGTTTGTGTCCTGTTTTTCTTTGTCCTGTTCTTATCTCTTAATTTGCATTGACGTTTTGTCATTTTATTGTCATGTTGCAGTTCCTGATGCAAGGCCAAGCGGGTCGCTATGCCCCTGTCTTCCAGAAGTACCAGCAGAAAGCTGAGTACTTCTTGTGCTCATGCCTTGGAAAGGGTAGTCAGAATGTTCAGAAGACTCCCGGCGGTCTAATTTTCCGTCAGAGGTGGAATAACATGCAGTTTGTCACAAGTGCTTCTTTCTTGGCCACAGTTTACTCTGACTATCTTTCTTCTGCTCATCGAAGCTTCAGTTGTGCTTCTGGCAATGTAGCACCCTCAGAGCTCCTCTCTTTTGCACAATTCCAGGTAGTTTTATAAACATAAAATTGTTAAGGAAAATTGTTTGCCAACAAAATTGTAAGTTACAACGTTTGATGATGTTCTAAACTAATGGTTCTCAGGTGGATTACATTCTTGGAGACAATCCAAGGGCTACAAGTTACATGGTGGGGTACGGAAACAACTATCCCAAGCAAGTTCACCACCGAGCTTCCTCAATTGTGTCGTATAAGGTTGATTCCAGATTTATAAGCTGCAGAGGCGGCTATGCCACTTGGTTTAGCAGGAAAACAAGTGATCCCAATCTTCTAACTGGTGCACTTGTTGGTGGCCCTGATGCTTATGATAACTTTGCTGATGAAAGAGATAACTACGAACAGACCGAGCCTGCCACCTATAACAATGCTCCTCTTCTTGGCATTTTGGCACGACTACACGGTGGTCATGGTGGATACAATCAGCTTCTTCCAGGTATAGGTTAAATGGGTCAATCACACTCACTAAATTTGAAATTCTTGTTCTATTGCTCGTGTTGATGATGAATATGGTGTCCTTTACAGTTGCGGTCCCAGCTCCTACCCAACAAAAACCCGTATCGACTCCCAAAGCGACTCCAGCTCCAGGTAGACTAGTCTTATTTTTTTGAAGGATTTAAGTTTATTTATACTTCTTGCAAATTAAAATTATGCCACGATAGATTAGTTGTTAAATATTTGAACAAACATCATTCACTTGACTTTTTCTCTTCTAGTTAATAGGTAATCTGGATCTAACTCTTGAACTTCCTCTACAGCTTCGGCTTCTATTCCTGTTTCCATTGAGCAGAAGATGACAACTTCATGGAATTATAAGGGAAGAACTTACTACAGATATTCTACCACTGTTACTAACAAATCTGACAAGACTCTGAAGGATCTTAAGCTCTCAATATCTAAGATTTATGGTCCTTTATGGGGGCTGAAAAAATATGGAAGTTATTATTCCTTTCCATCATGGATCAATTCTTTGCCTTCTGGGAAAAGCCTTGAGTTTGTCTACGTTCATTCTGCTTCTGCCGCAGATGTTTCTGTTTCAAACTACTACCTTGCATAAAAGCGGAAGAAAGTCAATTGGTTCAGAGAGAAAAAGTTAGCCATTGCCTCTGGGTTGAAATGTAAGAATTGTGCAGCTATACCAAAAATGCGGTCCAGAAAGGTGTTCCGGACTCTTCTCTTGGATATTCAACTTGCTGTTTGCTTGTGTCTAGGATTCTAGTTATAGTAGGTCAAATAAGATGAAGCATGGAGGACGAAAGGAGTGAAGAGACGATAAAAAGAGGTCTCATCCTCTTTCCCTTCCGCTTCACCGGTTAGTTATATAGACAGGTGTGCAGGAGTACGATACATAGCGAGAGAGTAACCGAGAAGTGCAAAGAAACATTTCTCATAGATTTCTACAAGTCTTTCCTTTCACTGTACTTGGAAAACACCTTTGGATGCCCTTTTCTTGTTCTGATGTTGTAGGCTTTGCAACACTTTCAATTTTCTATTAAAAATTGTCTTTGCTGGAATGAACATTTATGTTCAAATTACTTTACTTATAGGGTTCGCGTTTCCAGAACTGATTTTAAGACATCAGTGAACTAGTAACATTTATAATCTTTTCTTTTTTTATTTCTTTTGGACAAGCCTCAACTAACATCAACTCATTTCTCAACTTTGATTACTACAAAAAACTGTTACAAGGCTAATGACATGGAATAAAGATCATGAGCAGTTACTGCTGGGACTTCTTTAGATCAACTACTATGACACTAGTATTGTCATTACTCCCTCGACCCATTGCCAATTCGGTTAGCAAGACCTGCCTCTGTAGCACAATTTCCTGGTACTCCACCATAGGTTCTATTAGTTTGGCCATTAAAATACCTTTTGACAATCTCGCATGTCATCTCGTTGGAAACCACATCCCACAAGCCATCAGTTGCTATAACCAGAGACTCGTCCATTTCAGTTAACTCGGTGAGAGTAACTTCCGGATCAGAGATAACTAATGGCTTCAATGAGAGATCACCTGCAATACATATTCATTTCTTTCTAATGTATAAAACAGAATAATTGCAGACTTAACTTCGCGTTATATAGTGCCAGTAGCTAAAATGGAAATTAAGTATTCCTTTGTACCTATCGATCTTGAAATAGCAAGTATTCCTAAAACACGACTTCCTTCCCAGTCAATGGTCTGTCCGCCTGCTGCTTCGATTCTATGCCATTCATCAGGCCTGTCAGGCTGTAGAAAGAATTCAAGTTTTTAACGTATATCAAAAGATATTCACATTATCTTTATTCAACCATCTTTTCCTTATAGTTACCCTTTATTTTCTCCTACAAATCATATACGTATATGTTGTGTTAATTTGTCACTTTAGTTAAAGATATCTAAGTATGTAAATAAGTGGATGTAAATTATATTATTCACATACAAAAATAGAGAGAGCATTTTTACATTTTTATTCAAACTCTATTTCTACATAGTATCATAGCCTTCTTTGTAACAAAAGAAATCAAAATTTTGAAGCCTTCTCTATTCTTTCTTTCAAGCATTCTACTTTCGTATTCAGAGTTCCTAAATTTGCTCCAAAAACAATTTGCCCTATATCAAATTGTTCCTCCCCTTGAGCAAATCACAATGATATAAAATCACATCTAGAAGCTTCTCCACGCAACCACAAATGCCACCTATAGCCACTGGTTTTAAAAACCTTAATAGCAAGCTTTTTGGAGGAAGAAGATGACCTAAATGACATCATTTCATTCTAAGGCAAAATGACGCGATTCAGATACAAGAAAGGAGATACACGTCAGTGCCACATAATCTCCCACATCATCGCCATGTCATCTGCCATATAACCCAAAATTCTAGTGACCTTACATGCCATTGGCTATGTCACCTGACATGTCATTACAAGTTGTTGGCATGTCGTCTTCACACGTGTCATTTCCTTATTTGTCCACATGTCGTCTCTTCCGTTGTTTGGTTCGTTCTGTTCAGTTTGAAAAGAAGTTGACCAACACTTTGACTGCTTAGTTCAGTACATTTTAATTTGGGTTCTCTCCAAGCTAGATCAATTCCTAAGGTTTTTCGATGTTCTAAATCCAAATTTGAGGTTAAAATAACCAAATTTCATTTCTACAAGTAGGTTTTTTCTTATTTTATTGTCTTCTTTCACTATGGATACCTTTAAACTTTTCCAATATATTTCCAACCCTATTAATATCATCTTTGATCGCTCCAACTATGATCTTTGGGATAAAAAAATGTGTAATTTTCTTAAAGGGAAACTCCTGTGGCTTATTGTTACTGGAGAAATGTTGAAAAAATGATTCAAAATATCTTAGATGTATTGAGGATAAATAAGTCTTTTCTTTATGTTTGAATGAGTCTTAATTTAGTTGCTTTTTGTTCCTAATCTATAGGTCATTATCTAGTTCATAGGAAGATATTTTGCTGAGTTTGTTGAGTCTGTAAAGTGCCTATAAATAGCACTGATTCTATTGAATAATATCATCTCTTGCAATGTTGTGTTTCGTAGTTCCTCTATTGTTCATTAGTACTCTTTTATGTCTCTTTTGTTTCCAACATTGTGGTATCAGAGCCTATTAGTAATTATTATTTAATTAGGATAATTTGTATTTATGGTTCTGATTTCATTATCTATAGCCGTTACCTAAATT
>JAOTAX010000198.1:27803622-27814664 GCA_025629825.1 Erythroxylum guanchezii | reverse complement strand
TGTAAAGTGCCTATAAATAGCACTGATTCTATTGAATAATATCATCTCTTGCAATGTTTTGTTTCGTAGTTCCTCTATTGTTCATTAGTACTCTTTTAAGTCTCTTTTGTTTCCAACAAGAAATTCCTAAACCCACTCAAAAGAAAGATGAAGACGTTGACGTATTCACCAAATGATTAGTGGCATGAGATGGAATGAACTATCAAGTCTTAACATGGTTTCGAAATACATGTGTCAAAGTCATCAAATTTAACTTTCAGTAGTTTGACACATCTTATAAGGTATAAAATTTCCTGAAAAATTATTACTCCATATCGGATGATGTCCACTGATTTCAATTGTATAGGGGACTTCATCGCACAAAACAATAACCTGGACAAATAATACATAGTTATGTGTCTGAATTACAAGAACTTTGGGATCAACTGGTACTTGGCAACCCTGTTTGGCCTAATCCTGATGATGCTTCGCTCTACTCAAATCTTCGAGATCATCAACATATATGACATTTGCTTATGACTCTCAAGGATGAATTTGAACTAATTCACAGTCCTCTTCTTCATAGAAGAACTCTACCCAATCTCTACACTGTTATTATCGAGCTCATCTTAGCTGAAAGTCGCCTTAATATGCTCCGCATTGAAAATTTTGTTCCATTTACTAATGTTGTCCTTGCAACTTATACTTCGTCTCAAATTTCTCACAACTCAGGTAAGAAGTTTTATGAAGGATCTTACAGTTATTGTAAAAAGCCTAGACATTACATCTCTGAATGTAGAAAAAGGCTCAAACAAAACTTTAGACAAGGTAATTCTTCCAAAGCCTACTTCCACTATTGTTGCTGCCACTAAGGGGTCAACAAAAAACAACTCTCCCAAATTCTCATTAAAGGATCTACACGTCCTTTTTCAATAACTTCAACCAAATTTTGGTACAATCTCCTCGTCTACCCTATCTGTCAAATCAGGTACCTCAAAACTCTTGGTATCACAATTCTGTCGGTTGCAATTATATGACTTCTCACTTTTCTATTCTTGAATCTTTAACAATATCATCTATTCCATAGGTTTCATACTACCGATAATTCTACTATGCATGTCCAACATATAGGTCTTGTTTATATATCCATATTACATTTACCTGAAACTTTTCTTGTTCCCAAATTCTCATTAAACTTTTTTTTGTTGGACAATTAAGTGAACTTGGTGTTAACCTATCCTTTTTGAGTTATGGTTCTATTGTGTAGGATCCACAAACAAGCAAGATCCTTGGGGAAGAGCATAAGGTTGGATGACTATTTGAGATTACTTTACTAAATCGTCCTTCAAAGCTTGTGGTTGGTGTTGTCAACTATATGGAACTCTCGTTTGGGTCATCTTTCTACCTCTAGATTAGGGTCTTTAATCTCTAGCAGTAACCTAGGTCAGGTGCAGACTAAAAATTTTAATTATGTCCCTTGTCAACTCTCTAAAAATCATGCTTTACCATTTTCTCTCAATGATTCTATCTCTTAACACCTTTTGATCCAATTCATTCTAAAATTTACGGTCTTGCACCTTATGAAATTATGGGTGGTATGAACTATTATGTGATCTTTGTCAATGATTTTTCTCACTATACATGGATTTATCTGATGCCCTATAGATCTTAACTATTCTCCATTTACTCTCATTTTGCTATGGTTCACGCTCAATTATCTTGCAAGATTGAAGTATTTCGAACTGATAACGCAATAGAATACAAAGATATAAATTTTATCAATTTTCTTAACCAACAAGGTACCATCATGTAGGGATCTTAACTAACCACATCTTAACAAAATAATCAGGTCGAACGTAAACATAGATATATTCTTGATACTACTCGAACCCTTCTTATATCATCTTTTTGTCCTGAAACCCTTTAGAGGGAAGCATCCTTTGTTGTTGCCTATACTATCAGTCACATTCCCTCTCCTATCATAGGTAATATCTCTCTACATAAGCACTTATTCAATCATGCTCTTAATTATCAGTCTCTCAAAGTTTTTAATTTTGCATGCTTTGTTTTATTACAACCTCATGAGCGCACCAAACTTGAACTTAGAGCACATTTATGTTGTTTTCTAGGGTATGAGATAGAGTACAAAGGATATAGATGTTGGGATCCACTATCTCTAAGACTTCAAATCTCTCGACATATCACTTTTTAGGAACATAAAATGTTCTCAACAATATCAAATTTTCAAGTTAGCAAACCCGAACATAAAATATTTTTTTGATCTTACTATACTTTTGTTTCCTGATATATCTTTTGTAGGTTCGTCTTATAACTTTAACAGCTTATCACAATCGATATCGATTATATTGTGTCTTCTTCGGCTGCAGATGCTCTATCCTCACCAAATAACTCTTCCTCTTCTATTCATTCATGAGAATCTTTTGAGTCTCCATAACCCCTCTGTCGACCCTCTCGAGTAAGTCAAACATCTATTCATTTTAAAAACTTCCATGATTATTTCACTATTGTTTCTCTATATGAATCTCACACCTATCGTGAGGCCAGCTCTAACCCCTTATATCAAAAAGCAATGACGGAAGAATTATAGGTCTCTTCAACACCAACACGTGAGACTTATTGGCTATAAATGAGTTTACAAATCCAAGACTCAAGCTCATGGATTAATCGAAAGATACAAAGCACAATTAATTGTAAAGAGGTTTACTAAAAATATGGAGTTGTCTGTGAGGAGATCTTTGCTCCTGTAGCTTGCCTAACTTCAGTCGCAGTCTTATTGCCATAGCAACAAGCAAGCATTATGAATTATTCCAGATGGATGTCAAGAATGCCTTTCTCAATAGTGATCTTCATGAAGAAGTATATATGTAATTTCCACCTAGGTATGCTTCTCCACCTAATAAAGTTTGTCATCTTCGCAAAGCCTTATATGGCCTTAAGTTTTCTAAATTCAGTTACACCATCAACCGTCTTGGCTGTAGTTCCAATTCTTACGATCATGCTTTGTTTATCCAGAAAATAGGTCAAGGGTGCACTCTTCTCATTCTATATGTTGATGAAATGATAATAACCGACAATGACACTTGGGGGATCGCTACTCTTAAATCCTGTCTTCATCAACAATTTGAAATGAAAGATTTAGGTCCCCTGTGTTACTTTTTAGGCCTTGAAATATCTTATGATGATTTAGGCTGCTACTTATTGATCTTATTTCTCATACTGGTCCCACTGATACTAAGATTGCTATCACTCCACTCGACTCTAATGATCATATCTCCACCACTAATGAAGCTTCTCAGAATAAAGGTATACTTTATCGACAACTAGTTAGTAGTCTTATTTATCTTATTGTCACTTGTCCAAAATATCGCTCATGCAATTCACATTATTAGTCAGTTCATGTCTGCACCTCATACCACTCACTTTTCTACTGTTCTTTTTATGCTTCGATGCATTTGAGAAACTTTGTTTCATGTACTTCACTTGAGTCATTTACTTCATTAGATTTATACACATACTTAGATGCCAACTGGGCTAGAGCAACTGATCGTCGATCTACCACTACATACTGTTTGTTTCTTTATTGGCCCATCTCTCATTTCTTGGCGTAGCAAGAAACAAACAATTATCTCTCGCTCAAGCTCTGAATCAAAATACCAAGCCCTAATTGACACTACCTCTAAACTTTTATGATTACAATGGCTACTTCAAGATATCAGTGTCACCTTTTCTTCAATAGTCCCTCTCTTTTGTGATAACCATATGGCCATACAAATTGTTCATAATGATGTCTTTTATGAATGAACTAAGCATATAGCGATCGATTGTCATCTTGTATGTCATAATATACTTCACGGAACTTTACAACTTGTCCCAATCTCATCTCAGGCACAAATTGCTCATTTTTTTTTTACCAATCACATTTGCTTCGATGTTTTCAAGATATTTTCTCCAAACTCAAGTTATCATCTTTACTGCCGCCTTGAGTTTAAGGGGGGATATTAACGTATATCAACAGATATTCACATAATCTTTATTTAGTCAACTATCCCTTGTAGTTAGCCTTTATTTTCTTCTAAAATCATGTACATTTATGCTGTGTTGATTTGTTACTTTAGTTAGAGATACTTAGAGTGTACATCATATTATTCACACACAGAAATGTGGATAACATTGCTACATTTCTTGTTCGTTCTCTAAACAAGTCATTGGGTAAGTCATTCCATCAGTTTCATAACTCATGTACCTGTGGCAGTGCCAAGACTAACCCCTGCATTTGAGTACTATGCGTAAGCTCGTATCATGGAAGTGTTCGCGTGATTATAGTTGCTGGTGAGAGTTTCAAATGCTATTGATTGCCCCTACGTTTAGATCATTCCAAGAACTATAAAATCAGATACTATATATATGTATTTCTTAGGAAAAGGGGACGATAAATATTAAAGAAAGTTGCAGTGTAGATAATGCCACGAATATTTTCTAGGTAAACTGACCAAATTTATCTACTTGGTTTAGCTAATTGTGCGAAGCTTGGATTGGCTATGGTTGGAAATGTGTACGGACGTTACGTTTGGGCTCCTATTCACATAAGGGCCTAGCCCTTTTTTGGCCCACAACTTGTAACCTTGTGTTTTACGCAGGACAGAAGCAAGGTATTTGATGCATATGAGAGACCTCTTAGCAAGTAAAAGACAAAAAAAGACTTAGTGGCACATAACCTTATGATCACGAGACAAAGGCACAGCCATGCCGTCCCGACACAACACCACCCAACAATTCCCGCAATGCGCCACTACAACCTCCCTTTTCCCCACAAGAACAACCAATGCAGCCGATCCAACGGTCGGCACTGTCCATCCAGCTTTCCCTAGCTCCACCTCTCCCTCACAACAATCACCATTCACTTCCTCATCCATCTTCCCAAAACAACTTCCCATCACCTTCTCCCGATATCTCAATCCCCGCCCACCGTTACTACCACTTGGCTCACTTTTCTCCACCTCCCCCACCAGGAGCTGGTGCATTCTTTCTCTGCATGCGTTCACCACCCTTGCATCTCCATGCCCGTCATAAACGGCATAAAAATCATATTTTTCTCGCTCACCAATCTTAAATAGCCCTGGAGCCACTGTAACCGCATCCTTCATCGTTCTTTGACGTCCCATCACCGAGATCATTCCATGACATGCGCTTCGCCGATTCCAGTCCTCATCGTCTTCTCCCCCACAAAGGACATTTATCCACGGAGGTTCAACAGCAATTTGCCCGTTATCATCTGAAGAGTCCGAAGGACACCCCGATAATGAATTAGACGTCTCTTCTTTTATTGGTTCGTCACAAGCCTCTTCACCCTGATCCTCAAACCATTTGTCTTTTCCTTCAACTTTCTTTTCCTCTGATAAAGGTTTGACGAGCTCTCTGATGCTTCTTTTCTTAAGTTTCGTTTTTGTATGACGTCCTGAGCAGCTTCTTACGAGAAACCTAGTGCTGATTGTACAAACGTTCTCTGACAATGGTTTCTCGGTTTCCTCCTCTTTACACGGACGCCGTTGCTTGCTTCGCTGCTATCTGAAGTCATTGTATTCTCTTTCTGTTTTCCGTCATTTACAATCCCTTTGCAGAGCAAAACACTTAAGGCAAGGAACCGAAGAAAACCCACCCAGAACCCGTTGAGCGTAAGTTGTGCAACAAGCCTTATAAAGTAACCAAAAATGGAAATAAGAAAAGGTTTAAGTCAAGCACAGGAAATTGGAGTCGTCTTACTGACGCCACCTGTGTCGAGAAACGACGGAGTTAACCGATGAGTTGGATTTTCCTTAAATAATAACCTACGTGGACTGCCGGGATTACAAAACGTGGCGTCAACATTTCAGTGCCAGCTTTTGGATTCTGGGCTAAGATGTTCTCCGCGAGAATAGTTGGGACTGTGAACATCAACCATTTTATTTTTGTGTGTGTCATTTATAGATATTCATAAAATATAGTAGGAACTAGGGTATGATATCAAGTTACGTATTACTAGTTTAGTTTAGGGCCATCATAGACAGTTCTTTTCCTATGTTCGTGTATATCATTTACAAATCCTTCCGTCACCCAATTCTATTCTACGGCTGCCTGCTTGGAGTCTTCTGAATAATATTATAGACATTGGCATTTTCTTTTGCAGTGAAATTAACATTTTCAAAATTACTACTAAGACGTACGGCTATATGTAATAAAAACATAAAGGCCATTTTACTAAGTAGGTCATTTAATATAGTATATAAACTTACTATATATTATCATTTCTTCCTTCGCCAATTGCTTCCCTTATATCAATGCAATTTGTGAGTTTTCTGGTCAGGGTTGATGCGTGCTGGGAAATTTGCTCCTGGCGCAGACTGTTCTATTCTCGTACATTTTGCCAAGTCCATGTAGAACTTCGACATGCATTGTTTATACACGTCGAGGCTACACTCTTGCACCGAGAAGCTCAATGTCAGTGGAACTGGAAGAAATAGATAATTCGAGTCTCTCGTAAGCAAACATTTATGGTTCGCGAATGCAATGTTTTTTTTTCATGTCACTTCCTTTCCATGCAAGGCAAACTCAACCGTTTAATTACATTTCTTGGACTTGAAGTTAAAGAAACCTACAAAACCACTCAAACAATAGTTGCAATTTCGCCTACGTTGCTTATTTACGGAAGCCATATGAGAAACTAGGAAAAGAAGGGCAAGTGGGTATATAAATATGTTGTCAAGAGAATAAAGGGTACGTAGACACGGTCAAAATGAGGATATCTAAATTTGCATATATATGGCCAAATTTTGTCTTTAATATTATGACTTAGTTTGATAATCAGCGAATTGTATTAGTTATTAGTTAATTTTATCGGCGGTTAGTTGATAGCGGATCATATCAGTTGATTTGATTAGCGAATAACATCAGCCATTTATTAAAGATGTTTAATAAAATTAATTATTTAGTATTAATTGTTTATGTGTAAAACGACCTATAAAGGTATGACTTAAAAAAAGATTTATAAGGACATGAGTATTATATTTTAATACTTCTTTGAATATTTTCATAAGAATTTAAATTTTAGATATTTAATTTTATAAAAATTAAGTTTATAAATCTATTAAAAATGTAGAACATATAATAATAATAATAATAATAATAATAATAATAATAATAATAAAGTACTTTTTTTTCTTCTTTTTCAATCTTAAATTAATGATAGATACTTAACATAGGCCCAAGCTTAATAATTATTGCAAAAAAAAAAAAAAGTTGCACCAATAATTACATGAAAGTTGCATGCAATTTATAATATTGGGAAGAAGCATCGAAGAAAAAAAAAAAGAAACAGAGGCTTTGTTGCTATCTGTGGGTATTCTATAAAGGGCACAATTTGTCATTTTTTATCGGCCAATCCAATTAGTTGATTACCAAATACAATGATTACCTGTTTAACGTGATCCATCAACTAATTTTTGACAGATAAGTCATTCATCAAACACAAACGTGATCCATCAACTAATTTTTGACTGATAAGTCATTCATCAAATGGCCTATATCTCTAAGTGTAATTAAGCCCAACCAGAGGGGGCATCAAGTGGCAAGGTGAACAAGGCACTGAACAATGGTCCAGGTCTAAATGCATCTTAGTTTTCTCCATTATATAACCATGCACTCGATGGTAGTAGGCTGTAGGGATAGTAACAAAGGCCCAAACTCAACTTGAAAGTCAGATTAGGTTTGATCGAATTTCATGTTTGAGTAATTTTGAACATTCAAAATTTAATAGGGTTGGATTAAATCCCAAAAGCTCAAAATTTAAATAGGAAAGAACTAAAAACACGATAATTTGGACAGTATCTACCAACCACAAAGGTTTATGTGTAGTATATGCCAACGTAATGGTCCCAACTTTTTCCTTTGTTTCACCTGTTGAAATTCTAACTAGAAATTGAAGTCAAAGGGGTTGATTTTCCAAACCTTCAATTACTTATTGATATGCAATTTTTTGCTTCCTAAAGCAAATAAATACCTTTTGAAGCAATGCCTAGGCATCACCACTAACACTAAATAGTGCATGACAAAGTGAAAAAGGGATCAAGGAAAAAATTATGGAGGTGGCCAAATATTTTGCAAACAACTCGTTAGCTTCCTCTCCCTTCAATTTCTTATTCTTCTTTTGAGCAGATATTCGTGCCCATTTGGATGAGCTTATATCAGTAGAACTTTTATTAGTAGAGCTTTTCTGAAAACAATTTTTTTAAGAAGCCAGTTGACTGTTTAGCTGTCAATTAAAAAAACAGCTTTTTAAAAAGAGCTTCATACAGTAGACTGTTTGGCAACATAAAAATAAAAAGCACTTTTATTAATTTTAACTATATTTTATTTTGTAATAAAATTATTTGTGCATATAAATAATATTTAAAATATATTAAACAATATGCAAAGCAAAATTTATTAGGTTTACGTTTGATTTGAAATAATTCGACTACTATTAGGTCTTTTATGAATAGAATAAGTTTACATTTACTTTACAATTGTTTGATAAATTTACTTCCATCTTGTAGGAAATTATTCAAAGAGATGTCTCATTTTTTTGTAGGAAATAAAAATAATATCAAAAATAAATATTAAAACATATAAAAAGGCTAAATAATATTCTAATTCCAAAATAAATATTCAAGTTGAGTAAATAGTAAAATACATAATAAATTATACATTTTAATGTAATACATGAAGATTTGCACTATATTCCCTCGCATCATTCATCCCGTTATTTTGTGGCTCGACTAAATGATTTTTTTCAATGTCTTCATTTTCATTAATTTCTTCATTTGTAGGAAGTAATTCATCATCTTCATCATAGGGAGAAAACTCTTCATCCTTTTGAGCATTTAACCTTATAAAATTATGAGTGGCCATTGAAGCAATTACAATTTTGCCTTCATATCGGTGGTGGTCTCCACCCTGCAATTATTAAAACAAGATCGAAGTTCATGTCTGTAGTCGGTATAATTAGGGTGTCTATAAGGATGAACACAAAACCTCTAGATACATCTTAGATTAGACAACATGATTAGCGTAATTGCTTAAAGGAATCTGCTTTACTACCACACACATTGTGCCTTGGCATTCAAGTCTCAGAAATTGGTGATTTTCAAACGACATCAGATCAAAAGTGCAGCTAGGAATTCGATAAAAATAGTAGATACAACTATTAATTGCACGAAATTGATGATAGAAAACAGAGGACATAAAAGGACCCAGATGAGATAGACAAATTAGAAAAGCAACCTTGTTTAGAGACAAAAGCTGTGCCAAAAGAAAAAAAGGTCAAGCAAACTCACGTTGTTCCGAAAGAGCAATCTTTTGGATTTTGGTGATCTCAGAACCAGATTGATTGTCCTCAATGAAAACTGTCAAGCTGGAAATTTACAGAACTAGCTGCTAGTGGATATCATGATATCAAGATGTAGTAGACTTGATAGAACATTTTGCATACCTACGAACATTATGAAACTTGACATACTTCAAGACTACTGGTTTTCCCTACAAATTGTGAATGAAATACAAGCAATTAAGCTGTAATTTTATTGATGCTATTTAAACAATTGGGTAAAGTATGGAAATATCAGTATAACAGCAGCACAATATTGAATACCTTGAGATCATCCGGGGACAAAACTGCAATGTCACTAGGAGGGAGATCATTGACATTACTAAAACGAGTATTTTAGTGTTCACAGTAGATTAAAGAAGAAAATTCCCAATTTATGATAAAAGAGTCCAAGACACGTGAGATCGTGCCAAGGACTCTTGACATCTGAGTTAGCTTTCACGACAAGAATTTAAGAATCTCATTCAGTCATTTCAATCCCTTTTGACCAAATCATACGAATACACCAATTTCTAAGTCAGACATGGGCTGCATTTAAATTTTTGCTCATATAAGAATTCATGAACTAAAGCTACTAACAGTACTGCTGGTTTCAAATGCCAATATGCTTTTATTACCTATATGGCATATGAGTAAGTTGTATTACAAATACAAAAGCCTCAAATGATTTGGGAATTGGTAAGAGAAGTGCAGAGAAATAATTTATATAATTTCTGCAGGTTTGATTTCTTGGAAATGAAAACTGCATGCTGTAGTTGATAATAGTTTAGTATGGCAAGTATAAATCAGACTTGGAACAGCAATAATAAGTTTTATTTGTAACTTTTTCTATATGCTGCTATACGAAACTATTTTCTGCATTGTCCCATTTGGTTGGTGGAAAATATGATTTTCAGTGAGGCAAAGGAAAAGTTCTAATTCTTCTGCGCAGGTAAAGCTGATGTAAGTTTTGCTAATATGTCTGTAGATATCAATTAGCATATGCAGCCAACTATAGCAAGATTTTGGATCCTTTGATTGAGAACAATTACCAACTATTCATGATTGAGAGGCTTATAATGATGGGTACCAAAACATTCATTAGAACATTCAAGGAAGATGATATGGATCTCAGCCCACGGATGACCCAAAGAACAACACCAAGATATGGCAAAAACCTGTTTATATGATAGGTGGAGACTGGAGATAACATCCCATTTCAGAGAATTCCTTTAGTTTTTTCTGCAGCCAGCCAATTCTTTCATGGTGTTTAATAAAAAATTACGATCAATGTGAAGAACTGAAATGAATTAATGTTTACTAATGATGGTTTGTAATCTTCATGTTATACATACAATATAATTTAATGAAAAAAAACAGGGAGAGAGAGAGAGAGAGAGAGAAGGATTTTAATGGCTATGTGGAAGTGTTTTGCCCGAAATTATGGTAAAAATCTCTACACAATGAACGTTTATCTCATGAACCATCATAGCCATAAAATCTTTCTCTCTCGCTCTCTCTGTGTGTGTGTTCTTTTTCCATTCAGCACAGTAGAAAGAATAAGAAAACTTTGAGGTTTATTTTAAAGTCAAAACACTAACAGTTGTTGTGTGAAGACGGGAATTGTTTCAATGGGAAATATAATCAAACAATTGGCACACAACAA
>JAOTAX010000198.1:27752328-27769307 GCA_025629825.1 Erythroxylum guanchezii | reverse complement strand
GAGCATGAGAACAGATTAGTATGAAAATGGACTTAAGATGAATAAGATGAAAAAAAATATATCGGGATTTTCGGATTAGTCTAAGGTTTCCAACGCGGATTCGAGTTCCAGTATGGTTTTTCGTAAGAGGTTGGATATCCGGTAATGGGTTCCAACAGGGCGTACTGTTATTCCCACTTAGCATGTCTTTTAATTTCAGACGCACACTTGGTGTCTCTTTTTCAAGTGGAGTAACTTTGCGAAAAATTCATAAAATTAGTATCACGTGCAAAGATACCAGACAGAAGGACTAATGGGGTAGCAGGATTTGATCTATACAGCATTGAATGTATAGTAATCCCAGGATTTCAAAGAAAATCTATCTCAACAGGGATACAAATGGAAATAGAACAACCAGGCATTTACGGAAGAATAGCTGGAAAATCATCTATTGCAATCAGAGGAGTAGATGTAGCTGCAGGAGTCATTGATACTGACATCTTCATATAAAGAAATATCCGTTGGTAGAACCAGCATTGATCCTGTTTGTGCTTGTGCTGATGGTAATGTCCATTGATTAGACACATTCAGTCTTTTTCCTTTGAAAATTTTCCATCTTTCACGTATTTCGGGAACATTGATGGTTTGTTGTCGTTCTGCTGGTGGATATTGAGGGGGTCCCATATTTGAATCTGTTGGAACTCGTGATCCAGAGTCAACTACTTGTGAAGTTGATGCAGCTGATTTAACTGTATTGGTAAGTATTTCTTGTAGATATGGAGTTTCTTCCAAATCTACTTCTGGTCTTAGTTTAGGATAATCCATTTTCGCCATTAAGACTGTTTCTTTTGAATGCTTATAATACCATGGCAATTCTTCTTCTGGTTCTTCATTTTCTTCGAAGGCTAATATTGTTCCTTCATTATTTTCTTTTGAGTCTTCAAACTCTTCTCCCCAACCATCACATATTACTGGTTCATCAATTTCTTCTGGGATGGTATATTTTACCTAATATTTTGCATCTCCAAGATGATCCCAAATGATGCCTTTTTCTTTTTCACTTTGAATAAAGTGATCTGGTAGTACTCGATTGATATGTCTTTCTTCTTCTTTTATAACTCGATGAGTTATAACCAGAGCTCTATCAAGCGGGCTTGACATTCTTTCTGTTTCAGTTAATTTTTCATTTAAGTTTTCTAAATTGGGCCTCCATTAAGGGCGTAACATGTTTCAAGGGCCTATCCTGAATAGTTAAATCAGGATTTATGATCTCAATTTTGCATAGTAGTCCATTTTTAACCCAGTGCTTTTGTGGATCTTTACCAATATACTCCAGTTGCTCCATTTCTTTGAGACTTTCAGAATCAGTTGTATAATTTTGACATACAATTCAAGATTCCAGGCTGTAAGGATTTTCAATTAAAGGCAATCTTGGATACTGAAGCTACAAAATGCTGTGTCAAAATAGATGCAATCCCAGAAGAAGCCAAAGACAAAATCAGCTATGCAATGGAGATATATGGAATCAATTCCATATTCAAGTATGAAAAGAAGCTAAAAAATGGGATCATGATTATTGGTGAGAATACTTACAGAATACCTTTCACATTCTGCGTACCAATGAATACACAGGATGGTAGTAAAGATCTAGTCCCAGTTGTCCATTCTTTCTTTTGAAACCTAGGGTTTCGTTTTTCTTCATCTGATTCCTGTTCCAGATAAGTTTGGTAGATTCCTTGACCCTGTTGACTAAACTGTTCTGGCTCCTGTTCTTCTTCTTCCTTTTGATTTTGTTATGAGTTCAGAATTATCAGAAAAATTCTTCAGAAAGCTACTTGAGCTTTATGGGAAAGAAATAGAAGAAGAATTTAAGAAGAAACATCCAGGTAATACCATTGGAATTAGACCGCATGACATGGGTGGATAATCAAGCAAAGGTAACATGATGAAATCCACTTTTTAAGTCAAACTTGCTGTAAATTTGACTATTCCCTATTTTCTTGATTATTATTATTATTATTTAAAATTTCTTAACATAATAAATATTTAGTTTGATATAGTTGAGAACAAAATTCAAGAAGATGTTTTTGGTCTTAGAATAATAAATTTTGGACAAGTGTAGATGGGATTAAGGACATGTTTTCAACCTTAAATAAAATAAATTCACATAGTAAGGATTTGTTTTTTATAATTAAAATTTCTTTGAAATAAGAGAGGTCTATCATATTGTATTCATC
The DNA here is from genome assembly GCA_025629825.1 of Erythroxylum guanchezii. Classification (NCBI taxonomy): domain Eukaryota; kingdom Viridiplantae; phylum Streptophyta; class Magnoliopsida; order Malpighiales; family Erythroxylaceae; genus Erythroxylum; species Erythroxylum guanchezii. The sequence goes on along the minus strand of JAOTAX010000198.1, from coordinate 27,767,091 downwards.
AAAATTTATATGAAAAAATGGTATAAAATGAGATTTCTCTTTCAATTTAAAATTATGTAAAAAATGGACTACTCAATTTCAACTATACAATATAAAATGGTAATACTTTGTACAAAAGTGATGATAAAATCCTTCTTATAACTTAGAAATTAATGAAAATTAGGAGAACATTTTCTAAGAAAATTTTTGAAAGTAAATAAAAAAGGTGATGATATTTTATAATGGGTATTAGTGATATCACAAAAATATGTAGCAATTAATATATATTTATAGCAAAACATGATAAATAAATAAATATAAAAGTAAAAAAGTCATAAAAATAAGGCTTTAGATAATTCCCTTAAGAGATTCCGATTTAATAGGACAAAACTAAATAACCACACATTGACACTTCCAAATTATGAATTTTGACATCATTTTCTTGGAGATTGAGTTTAAGGATGACAATTTTGGCTCGACTCGACCCAATTTAGCTCTGGTTGACTTGATTATGGGTCGAAATGGTTTGACCTGATCAGGTCACAGGTCGAGCTCAGGTCAGATTGGGCCGACCTGTGGCATGATCGAAACAAAAAAACGATGTTATTTTGTAAAAATTGATGTCGTTTTTTAATTTTCTGAAAAGTAAGGATAGTTGGACCGACCGGCCAGCTCTGGCCTGTTGGGCTACGGGCTGACCTATGAGCCATCCAATCAAGAGTCGGGCTAGCTTAGGCCCAGCTTATTGACATCGCGAGTTTGACGGAAACTTTTGAGAAAATACACAAAAAGTAGTTGTATAGGCTTTGGTTTGGTTTGGTTTGGTTGGGTTTGGTGGTCCTCTAGTCTGCCTCGCTGTTAGTCAGAAAATTCTCCGCCACCTTAACGAGACTTCTCTTCCAGTTCCAGCACACACAAGCAAACAAGAAAAAGAAAAAATCAAAGGGAAGAGTCGCACTTATTTTTATAACCTTTTTTCCACCTAATATATCTGACTATATTAAATGCAACTCTTAATACTTTTCTTTTCATACCCGGCGATCTGAGAGTGCCATTTTCTTATTTCTCCGCACCACACACGCACTATTACCTCTATACATACACGTCTCTCTGTAGACACATACAGTCACGTACATACATATACACATATACATAGAGAGAGCATAGTCTGTGAGAAAAATAATGGTTCAGATGAAGTACTTGGTAGAGGTGGAAAAGGCCAAGGAAGGTGGTGATGGGAAGCCTTCGGTGGGACCTGTTTATCGGAGTGTTTTTGCTAAGGATGGATTTGCTCCTCTTCTTCCCGGGATGGATTCTTGTTGGGATATTTTCCGGTTCGTTTTCTCTAATCCCCTTCTTCTCATTTTTGTTTGGTTTATGAGAAAAATATTTTCTTTGGTGTTTGGAGGATGGGTTCCGGCTTGGAGAAAAAGTCAACTCTTGTTGTCCTTGCTTCTGTTGCAAGACTAAACGTATCTTGGAGCGATTTGGAAGTAGGATTAGTTTACTGGCTGATATTTTGGTGTTTTTTTAGTTGTTTTTTATTGACTGATTTACAGGTACCTTTAGCATTCACTCCCCTTGTTCTTTCTGTTAATTAGAAAATAAAATAATTTCCTTATTTGGTGCAAAAGTTTGTTCTTTTGGGGAATTCTAGTTCAGTTTCTCCTTGGAATATATAGTTATGTATAGTTTTAATGGAAGACCAATTTACTTTTGTGCTCTTTACGTTTGTTCCATTAGTACACTAACGTTAATTAGATTTGTACAATATGTTGTCCTTCACGTTCTAAAATTTCCACTTCAATTAGAGCGTTCCTTAAATACCCCAAAACCACTTGACACTGATTTGAACCGTTTTGCTTCTTACAGGACAAGTGTTGAGAAATATCCCAACAGTCGAATGCTTGGTCGCCGAAAGATTGTTAATGGGAAGGTATTATTTTGTAGTCATTTTTTTAAAGAAAAAATCTCTTCGTACCTCCTATTTGTGTATCTTGCCATTGCAGCTCTTTTTGTTGCTAAAACTTGGAATTGTTGGCTATTTGTTTTTCAGGCTGATAAATATGAGTGGCAAACCTACAAAGAAGTATATGATTTGGTAATTAAAGTTGGGAATTCAATCCGCAGTTGTGGTGTCGAACCGGTAAAGTATCATTTATCTTGTTAGGTAACCTGGAGTTCGTATCTGAAATTTGAGCATTAATTGGTTTTGTCTGTTGATGATATGCAGGGAGACAAATGTGGCATTTATGGTGCCAACTGCCCAGAGTGGATTATTAGCATGGAGGTAACTCATTACTGTTGTCATTAGCATTAATAGTTTTGTCCAATTAAATGGAAAGCTTTTCCTCTTCTGTGAAGAGCAAAACTTGCTGGGAGACTCCTGTTGTCCAAAACCTTTTGTTCTAGGATGAAACTGCATTCATCAAAGAATCTGTTTATAACTTTTCAGGAAGCTCTCAGTGGTATGAAGTCTGAGTGCACATTGCTTCAGATGCCATTTCAAATGTCAGGCTAGGGGACAGAAACATCTTAATTACTGATTAGTATTTTCTCAGTAATAGGCTCATACGTGTAATTGTCTGATACTTTTTTATATTTATGCTTCCCCAAGCTATTAATTTAGTGTGCTTTGTGTTTCAACTGCGACTGATAAGCAAAAGGGGAAGGGTAAATAGATTCGTGTGACTCCTGAATGTCAAAGATATATCGCATTTTTATTCTTTTGTTGCTACTGTTGCAGGCATGCAATGCCCATGGGCTTTACTGTGTACCTTTGTACGATACTTTAGGTACATAATTCTCTTTCACTTTGATAACTCAAAACATGTGACTCTTTTTCAAGTGTCAATGAATTTAGAGTAATTTTCTATTGAAACATTGTTACTACTTGCTAGTGTGTCATGTTCAAAGGTTGAATTTAAACTTGTGTGCTTGTATTGTAACTTAAAATTTGTTATCCTGACAAATTATCTTTTTCACACTCTTGAATCCATGGTCTATTAGGTGCTGGAGCAGTGGAGTACATTATATGCCATGCAGAGGTCTCAATTGCTTTCTCAGAAGAAAAAAAAATTCCAGAGGTATGCTTTGTTGTCATTTACTTTTGAATACTGTTGGCAAAAAAAAAAATCCATTTGGATATAGCTCTCATATTCACATTTGAATGATATTTCAACTCTTTTAAATTGGCTACAAATTTGGGCAACATCATCCAGAGTTGGAATTGATAACTCAGAAGAATTCTTGAAGTTCTCTTCATTTATCTGACCTGGCAGAGATTGCTTTATGGTGTTTATTTATGATTAGGGATTTCATTTTTATATGCTAATAGCATCTTTTAGTGATCTTAAATTCCCTCTTTCTCTACCAGCTGTTGAAAACATTTCCCAACTCAACACAATACTTGAAAAGTAAGTGGATTTTTCAAGGTTTTGCTTTTCCTTGTCAAGTTTTTATGAAAAGTGATTGTGGTTACTATATTATGCAGGAATTGTGAGCTTTGGGGAGGTCACTCAGGAACAAAGGGAAGAGATTGTGAAGTTTGGTTTGGAAGTTTACTCTTGGGATGATTTTTTAAAACTGGTATATTGTTGTGCTACTTTGCTCGAGGCTAACTGTTGCATTCATGGTAGATGGCATAACCTAGTGAACATTTTTTCCAACATCATCTTAAATATGTTTGTCTGTGGTGCATGTAATTTGCTTCATTCGTAATCATGAAGTTTAAGACTTCAATTTGTTCTTGTTAGTGTTCTAAGACCTGACCCAGTCTATCCATATCAATTTGGAAACCCAAGATCGATTTGGAGTCCTTGTCTATTAACGGGCGAAAACTAGCATACAGAAACCCATCTGGGAAAGTCACAGTTGAATTGGGTGACAAATCCCTCTCAGTTCAATAGGCAATTCTCTATTTCTTTTCATGAAATTCACACAAAGTTAATATCGCATATAGAGGAGCTATGGTTCCCAAAAGAATGCTAGATGTGATCTCCAAAACAAGAAGCTTTATAGAAATGAAATTCTACCCAAATCATAATTCCGCAATTTGTTATCCTGCCAATTTTCAAACATCAAATAACCTACTTTCAGTGGTTGTCAGCCATACTTATTGGTTGTGTTCTACCTTTTCACATACGTCATCATCCATTGCATTTAACATCTGTCTCTATAGTTCTGCCTCATCTCAGTTGTCATGCATTGTCTTTGACATCTCTCTAATATTTAAACCCAATTGAAAATAAGAAGACAAATGGAAGGAACTTGTGCTTTTGTACTTCAACAAGCCAACAGCATAACCCAGAAGAGAACACTTTACTTGTATAAGACCACAAAGAGTAGGTTTGAATGAGAGGGAGAGGGAGAGTGGTGAGATAGCTATTAGAATAAGAAAATGTTTTCTTCATTGACATTATTTGTGTTCAGCCCTATCTTGTACCCTGCAGTTCTAGATTGGTAGATCCCATTTTACACCTCTTGTTACTGCCAATCTTTCCATCTGAGAATGAAAACTTTTACACATTGCCATTTATAGCCTTTAAGGTCTCTTAATGTCTTTAACGTTTAATAAACGGGGAAGCTCTCCTTAGATAGGTAACGCAATTTATTTAAACAAAAGTCGGCCCTCATATTAAGAGTGTTCAAAACTCCCTAATTTATTAGATTATGAACTTTATGTATACCTAATTGCAATCTTGCGCTTTTTTAATATTTATCTTGTAATCACTTGGTTATATCTTCATTTGTTTTTCATTTGGCAGGGATTGCTAATTTGGCACTCATATGATTTGATATCTTTTCTTTTCAAATATTTATTACAAAACCTTAAGGTCAATCTGCCTTGAATCTTTGTCCCTTAACCCCTGGGTCAATGCCCCCCTGCACTGTCTCTTAAACTCTGCTTCATGTTTTTCATTTTTCTTATTTTTTCTCTGTTGCATTTGGAAATGGATTCCATCTTAGTAATATCTCAACTAAACAAGACAGCATTGAGATTGGGACACTGTTGAGGTGTTATTCTGATCCATTGGATATCAGTAGCTTCATTATTTTCCTTTTAATTATTAAACTAAGGAAAATTGCTCTTAACTTTTTAGCTTCATTATTTTCCTTTTTATAATTATCTTAAGGAAAATTGCTCTAGCTTTTTGGTTTTTCACCTTTTTTTTAGTTATTACTCCTGATTGATCCTTGGATGAAACTAAATGACCATTCTATATTGTGACAGGGTGAGGATAAACACTATGATCTCCCACTGAAAAAGAAAAGTGATATTTGTACAATTATGTATACTAGTGGAACAACCGGAGATCCCAAGGGAGTAATGATCTCAAATGATAGCATTGTTACTATTGTATCTGGTGTGAAGGCACTGCTAGAAAATGTTAATGAAAAGGTGATTATCTTGGTCATATTCTAGGGGCTTGTGAACAATGTGCCTTTGTTAACTTCTCATGCTACATTTTTTAAAATGAGAGTTCATGTCTAATTAAATCCTTGTCTATCAATTTTACAGCTGACCACTGAGGATGTCTATCTGTCATATCTACCTCTTGCTCATATCTTTGATCGAGTAATTGAGGAATTCTTTATATCACAAGGTGCCTCCATAGGGTTTTGGCGAGGGGTAAGCATAATAACACTCAAAAACCATTTAAACCATTTATATGGTAACCGTCACTGAGATTGATTTTATGTTAAGTGTGAATGGATGGTTACTATGTTTTCGCAATAAGGTTAGATTACTAAATAGTACATGTTTTCAGGATGTAAAACTTCTTCTTGAAGATATTGGGGAGCTAAAACCAACTATTTTCTGTGCTGTGCCACGTGTATTAGATAGAATATATTCAGGTAAAACTCCTGACCTTGATGCTATCTTGATTATGATTGTTATTCTTTTGTACATATTGATGGAAGTAAAGCTTAAGATACTACTATTTTGCCTCCTTGGATGAGCACTTAAACACTCATTGTCCAGTTGGAAAAAAGTGAATGTATCCTTTACTATCTCCTGATGAACGAGGCAGCATTACTCATGTTCTTGTGTTTGATTCACTAGTCATGATGCTATTTATGGTTGGAGTGCTTCTCTGAGGCATGAATACTAGGTTAGAGACTTATACAAGACCCAACTTGGCACAGATATGCCACGGAATGACAATGCTAATGAATTACACTTTGCGATCCTTCGTTTATCGTAACCTTGTCAACTGCTGAATGCGATGAAAATAGTTTTCTATGTTATTTTACTCTCAGCAAATACTCCGTATCGTGAGATGGATCTGTTTTCATGCTTTGTGCATTTACAGGTTTGACTCAGAAGATTGCTGCAGGGGGTTTGTTAAAGAAGACATTATTCAATGTGGCGTACTCCTAGTAAGTTGGATTTTATAGTCAATGACATTTAGGTAAAATGATATATAACAATGTTCATTTTTGCTCTCTTCCTTCAAGGTATGTTAAATATTCTTATCTAAGCCTGCACAAAAACATAAAAGTAAAAACAAAATAATAATATCTTCTTTGTATTCTTATTCATTACAATCAAATTTATTAAACTGCATTTTTTTTGGAGAAATTATTAAACTGCATATTGCTTGCTTACATATGTGAATTCTTTTTACTTGTCTGATACAGTTTAAAATCAGTTTTACTTTATCTAACTAACTAAGTGGTTATCGGGTTGTTTCTCCATTTGCTGTTATTAATTTTCCATGTTTTGACTGACACCAAATTCTAACTTTATAATAATTTGGCAGTAAATTAAATTTTATGAAGAAAGGAAATGCACATTTTGATGCATCTCCACTCTCAGACAAAGTTGTCTTTAACAAGGTAATTTTCCTTCTTTCCCTTTGGCAGAACTTGTTATAAAATATTATTGGGTGCGATGAAATTGTGCTTATATTTTGAGATATCATTAGTTTAATGTCATCCTCAGGTAAGGCAGGGGTTAGGAGGAAATGTACGGCTTATCCTATCTGGAGCAGCACCTCTTGCTACCCATGTTGAAGCTTTCTTAAGGGTGGTTTCTTGTGCTCATGTACTGCAGGGATATGGTATGCAGTTCAAATAAACTCTGCAATGCAGCATCTTAATTTTCACTTTTCCTTTTGTCATCGACTCACTCATGTTTTGCTGCCATCAGGGCTAAGAAATGAAAATTATACTTTTGGTGTTGCAGGGCTGACAGAAACCTGCGCTGGCACTTTTGTCTCTCTACCAAATGAGATCGCAATGCTTGGCACTGTGGGCCCGCCTTTACCAAATGTGGATATTTGCCTAGAATCTGTTCCTGAGATGAACTATGATGCCCGTGCAAGCACACCACGTGGAGAAATTTGTATAAGAGGAAATACCCTGTTCTCAGGTTACTACAAACGTGAGGACCTCACAAAAGAGGTCCTCATGGATGGGTGGTTCCATACAGGTTTTTACCATACTATTCTCGGTGGATAATTAACTTTCTATTGTTGGTTTATTTTTAACTCGCCATGTAAAATTTGATTTTCGCTCCAGGGGATATTGGGGAATGGCAACCAGATGGAAGCATGAAAATTATAGATCGTAAGAAGAACATATTTAAACTTTCACAAGGGGAATATGTTGCGGTTGAGAACCTGGAGAATATTTATGGTCTTGTATCTGATATTGATTCAGTACGTCTTTGGAGAACATTTAGTATTATCAGTGCTGGTTTGACAATATTTTGCTGCCCATTACTTGGTTTTTGATTTTGTTGTATTCATTTTGCATGCTTTCTTGATGATAAAATGCTAGCGGTCTTTCAAAGTACTGATCCAATTAACACATAAAACTATTTTATATTTCAGATATGGGTTTATGGTAACAGCTTCGAATCTTTCCTAGTTGCTGTTGTTAACCCTAATCAGCAAGCACTTGAACACTGGGCTCAGGAAAACGGTATGAGTGGGGACTTTAAATCACTATGTGAAAATCCAAAGGCCAAGGAATACGTACTAGGAGAGCTTACAAAGATTGGAAAAGAGAAGAAGGTGAATACTTTTCATTTCTTTTGACTTTAAAACTAATATAGTTACTTATTTAATCGTAACTGTTGTTTTTGGCAGTTGAAAGGCTTTGAGTTTATAAAGGCTATTCACCTTGATCCCCGACCTTTCGATATAGAACGTGATCTTCTTACTCCAACCTATAAGAAGAAAAGACCACAGTTTCTCAAATACTATCAGGTAGATTTTATTTGTAGCAATCGGTATCATATCTATTCTTGCAACCCTCCCTTTCTTCTGACTAGACTTACGGTATGCTTTGACACAGAATGTTATCGACAATATGTACAAGGATGCAAGCAAGCCATAAAAAAGGATTTGAATGATCTCCTTCCATGCAGGGCCCTTTTCCTATTATTTGTTTGTACATACTCTATTTGCAGACGTCATCATGTGTTTTCATACAGTTAATACCAAATACCGCGTAATTAATTTTCCCCTTAATGTTCATAAACATCAAAGTGTTTTATTGTTGTAATGAATGATCGAACTGAAATCGCAGATAGTACTTTTTAAGTATATGTCCCAGTTTTCATTTGCAACTCTAAATCTCATCATAATTTTATCCTATTTCTGGAATATACCGTTTTCTCGTGTTGCCTCCAAACTTCATGTCTACATCAGCCTCTCTCGTTCCCTTTATCCCTCGCCTTCGAAGTAGTATGCAGCTAGCTCCCAAGGTAGTTCAAGACCACTCTACGTCTAATCCTGGAAAAAAAAAAATTTCACCCCCTCCTAGTATGGAGGACATAGTCTTCTCATGGGAGATGGATCAGACCAAGACATCAAACTTGTTCGATACTAATCAAACAAGGCTGTCCAACTTTTACAGTACTGTTCTTGTTGGTTTTGACGGTCATAATAATATAGTTGATTCCAACATTTGAAAATTGAGATAAATCTTGTTATGAACTTGATTTTGACAGGAATTCTAAAGAAAAGTTATTTGAAATTGTAGTGAGAATGTAAGGAACTTTTACTTAAGGCGTCTACTGATCTTCCATAAAATATATTTTTTTTCAATTTATAATATTCCTATTCTTATTATGGCAATTATTGCTATAATTTGACTTCAATATTTACGGCCTGTTTGGTTTAAAGGAATAACTATTTTATTTTATAGCTATTCCTAACATATTACTAATCCTATGTTTGTTTAAAAATCAAACTCAGAATAGCTAAGCATCAGGAAAAGCTATTCTTAAATTTTGAGGAATACACAAAACTCATCTCTGCCTATCTTTAACTTTTCCAAGAATAGCTATTTCAATAGAAGACAACTATATCCTTATAATAATAATAAGAATAATAATAATAAGAATAAGAATAATAATAATAAGAATAATAATAAGAATAAGAATACTACTACTACTAATAATAATAATAATGATAATAATAATAATAATAAATGTTTTTATTTATGTAGCATGGTGAGAGAAGTTTACATGGAAGAAGGGTTTCTCGATGCCTTTCTACGTCTACTAGCTTACATATTTATACTGAACGTACCACTATTTACATGGGACATGTCTAACTAAGAGACAAACAGATACTTGTTACATGGGACCCATTTATTTGACGATAATTTTTCCAGACACGTAACCTATACTACTAGCTTCTAGATATTTTACAGACACGTAACCTATACTACTAGCTTCTAGATTATATCTTTGATGTGTTTACTCAATATCTTCCTTTTGAACTGGCATATGTTGTGCTGTTGCTTTGCTGCATGCGGGACAAATATCTTTAGGGTGTTTGCGAAATTGACATATCTTCTGTTGAGCTTGATAGCTTGACTTTATCACACCAGTTTCGAACAACTTCATCTTTGTTAATAGAAAATTGTGAGCCGCTACTGGAGTAGTTTTGGCTGGTGATATCATAACTGATGAATGAATTTTTTGTTCTCCATATGTCCGAAATCCTTTTTTGAAGCTAGCTTCTAGTCCTTAAGGACTATTCGAATTCCAATTGCTCTTCGATAATGGATATCTTTTTCTTCAAATTTAACATAATCTTTAATTTTTTTTGGGTTTATAGATATCTAAAATGTTTCTACTTTTCCAAGCTGTATTAAATGGTAAGCTGGATAACTACCATTATTATCAAAATCGGGTCCTGCGGAAAAAAATTTTAACATTAGAATATCTTTGGGGGTTATTGTGGGATTGTTGAGATAACAATCTCGTACTCAGTGACGGAGCCAGAAATTTAATATAGGAGGGCCCAAATATTAATTTTTTTAAATTTTGGGAGGCTCAGTGCACCACTGACCCTTAAATAACTCCGTTCTTATATATATATATATATATATATTAAAAATAATATTTTAAGAAAACCTTGGGGGGCCCAGTGCACCACTGGGCCCCATGTAACTCCTTCGTTGCTCGTACTTCATCTTTTATCCATTGAGGTAGATATCTTATCTCTGGAAAATTTGGTAATGATAGATATATCGAATTTAAAGCTCCAAAATCATACCAATATCTTATCTCTCATGGATCTGAATCTTGAAGATAATTGATTGAGGATATATTCCTGAGAAATCAATATATCGGGTTTCACTATTGGTTAGGTGAAACAAATCTTTCATCATCTTTTGTTGTTGTCCTACTTTTGGAGGAATCATTGATATTTCTTTTATGATCTGTGAAGTGGTTGGTAAGCTTGTGGAAGAACTGGTAGGAGAATCTTTATGAGGTCTTAAATCGATGTTCATTTTTTCGAGGGAAAGTTGTTTGAGAGCATCTGATTTTGGATATGTATGAATATCTAGCTTATGGGTAGACTGAACTATATATTCTACTATCTTAAGACTCGAATTTTCATAATTATCAATATTCATCTGGATGAGATTACTTCCTTGCTTTATCAGGCTAGATACTTCTTTTGTTAGTCCTGGAAGATTAGCAATATCGAGGGAGTCTGAGACTGTATCTTTAATGGATTTTATCTCAGTATCCATCTGTTGAATTTCTTCAAGTATCTGACATTGATGGTTTTCCATCTCTTGTAAGAAAATCTGCTAGAATATTTTTATCAGACTGAACAATTTCAATATCAAATATATAATCAGAAAGTAATGTTTGTCATCTAATCAAGCGTTTATACTCGGGTCTACTTGGTAGATTATTCGTAATAAATGCTTTTACCTGAGTATTATCAGGTAAAAATCGTCTTGGAAGTAAAAGTAATAAAATTTTTTACAACTTTTTACAATTGCTAATAATTCTTTTTCATTTATATGATATCTTTTTTCAGTATCAGTAAAGGTTCCTGAACAATATCTACATAAACTTTTTGTTTTATTATTATGATTATAATCTATTTTCTTTAGGACTCCACTCCAATAATTTTCAGAGGCACCCGTTTCTAGTATTAAATTATCATGTTCACTTGGTAGATATAATTTTGGTAGGGATTTACACAATTCCTTTATTTGTTTTACTTGAGTTTCTAATTCTGGAGTAAAACTGAATATCTTATTTTTCTTAAGTAATTCTCGAAAAGGTTTTCGTAATTGAGCTAAATCTTTAATAAAATCTGAGGCATATGTTAGAATTCCTAAAAAGCTTTGTACTTGCTTTTTATCAATTAATTTATCAGGAAATTTAGAAATCTTTTCTAATATATGATTCTGAAGTTCTATTCCTTGTCCATCTACTTGCATACCTAAAAACTCTACTTTATTTTGTAATATTTTTGATTTCTTTTTAGATAATCCTAATCCATGTACTACATAAAGATCAACAAATTTATCAAGATGTTGTAAATTGATTGTCATATTTTCAGATGCTATCAAAATATCATCAACATATACAAATATATAAGAATAATCTTTAAAAATATTATCCATTTTTCTCTGAAATATTTGAGATGCATTTTTTAATCCAAAAGGCATTACTAACCATTCATAATGTCCTTGCGGAGTAGAAAATGTTGTACATTGGATACTATCTGGATGCTTTTTGTTTTTTTTGCCAAAGTCCACTTTTACAATCAAAATTTGAAAAGATTTTTTTTATTTCTGGTTCTATTAATTAAACTTTCTTTATGTGGAGGAAAATATCCATCAAACACTGTATTATTATTTAGTTTTTTATAGTTTATCACCATTCTTGCCTTACCTCTAACTTGTTCAGCATGTCCTCGTATAATGAATGCAGGTGAACTATGTGGTGACTGACTAGATCTAATAAAACCTAAATATAATAATTCTTTTATTTGTGTCTTGAACTCTTTTTGATCTTCTTCATTGTATCTCATAGGTTTTACTCTAATAATTTTATTTTTATCTATCATTTCTAATTTAGCATATAATTGATTTTTATCCAAAAACTTTAAAGGATTCTTTGTATAACATTGTTCTAATTTTGTTGTTATTTTGTCTATTTCTATATCAAGGGATCTTCAAGCTACCTGGTATTGTAATAAAGGTTTTGTTTTTGGAAAAATCGGTTTGGTTGTGTAGCCTATATCACCACGCTAGGCTGTGCGAGGGATAAAGGTAATAGGTAAGGATTTAGCATAAGCATTAAGTCTTTTAACGGTTATCAAATGATGAAATGGTGTTTTAAACAATATCTGATTAGTTATCATATCAAAGGTGATTTTATGAAATAATTGTAAGAAACTATTTCCTAATAATATATCAGTACCAGTATTATGAAAATAGAATGGTGGACATTTTATCAAAAAGGACCCTAATAAAATTATCGGTTGTTTAATTCCTCTAGTTATTTCTATGACATTATTAGATATATCTCTTCCTTTTATTGTGGGTAAATCTTTATGGTATTCTATCGGAAAGCTATCTTTTTTACATAAGCATGCTCCTGAGCTACTATCAATAAATGCGGTAAAATATTCTGCTTTCTATTCCTTATAGGTTCTTCCTATAGTAATATATATACTATTAGGACTTGTCATTTGGGTATATATATTAATTTTCTATTATAAGTTATCTTTATACCATAGGAAGTAATCTGATAGGGTTTAACATTTTCAAGAAACGTTGTTCCTAGCATTATTTCTAATGTATCATTGAATCCTTCATTTTCTATTAATAATCGAATTGGTATTATATCTTGTCCAAATCTTATTAAAGTTTCTATAGCTTCATCTATTATATGTAATTCCCCATTAAAGTTTGTATATTGGTGAGGTTCATCTAATTTATATTTTTGTAATCCAGTATAAAGTTTGTAACTAATATAATTTCCATTAGCTCCTGTATCTATTAGTAGGTTGATAGGAATAAAATCTACTCTATTATAAAATTCTCCTTTTATTTTATAATTTTTGAAATTATCATTTTTAGCCATAATTAAACTATTAATATATCTATCAAAACTTAATTGCCGAGTTATAGGTCTATTTATGACTCCTGTATTTGTAAAGGATAATCTAGGTGGCATATTATTTGTTATCATTAAAGGTTTATCTTGTAAATCTAATTTGTAAATCTAATTCTAATGTTCTTGATTCTATTTCTTCTATCTTTGGTAGACTTGGCAGTTGTATTTGACATACTTCATTAAACAAATAAGGAAAATCTATTGTATCTTTAACTATGAAACATTCTGAATGATGTGTATTAGAAATAGCATATGAGATTATATATGTTATCGAATAAGGTCTATTTTGATGTTTAAAGAAATCTTTTCTTTTAAAGTCTTGTATTAAACTTAAGGTTTTATCAAAATCTTTATCTTTTATATGATAGAATATCTGAGGGTATATATTAAATTTTAGTTTACCATATGGTAAATTTCCTTTAAGAAGTCCTAAACAAGCTTCTTCTCTATTTATTATCCTATTATCCATTATAGCTAATTCAATAGGAGTATCTAATCCTTCTTTAAATGTTGATTTTATTATTATCTGTATAGGTCCAATATGTATCCATCCAAGTGTATTTCTTATTTCTGATTTAATCTTTTGTAATTTTTCTTGAATATCTTTTTTAGCTAAAAGAGGTATCATTACTTTATTAGAAGTTAATGAGACTTCTAGAGCTCTTTCCTATATATTTAATCCATAGAACAAGTTATGATTTCTAGGTTTGATTCATAATCGTTGTAAGGTACTGACTTTAAATCCTGAATAATTTGATAATGAGAAATTTTCATTCTGAATCTGTTTTAATTTTTTCTTATCTATTAAAATTTCTTGTCTATATTCTCCTGTATGTTCTAGTTGATTATCTATAGTAGGTTCACTATCATTTTGACTTATGTTATCAATTTCCATTTATTCTGTATTTTCTTCTTCTGAGGTACATTCTGTATCTGTGATGATAAAAATACTTTCATCTGAGCTTATATTGAAATCATCTATTTGTATAAATTCTCCTGCCCTTATCATTTCCTCAATATCATCATCTATTTCAATTTTCTTTTTATTTTTCTCATTTCTTCTAGGACAATTATTAGCATAATGACCTATCTCTTTACAATAATAACAACTACATTCTTTAGGATTAGTTTTTCTTCTCCTGGAGGTTGGTTTATAAGTCTTTTTTATATCATTTTCTTTTATAATATCGTACCTTTCGTTTCTTAAAATAAGGTTTTCTATATTTATATTGTTTTCTCTTTTTATATTTTCGTTTTATCTTTCCATAGTAATAAGAACTATCACATCCTATCATTATTGACATTTTCGGTTTATCACAACATAAAGAAATTCTTTTCTTTAATCCTTTACTGGCTCTAGCCAAAATAGCATCTGCACACCAATT
>JAOTAX010000198.1:27728231-27739531 GCA_025629825.1 Erythroxylum guanchezii | reverse complement strand
ATACAAAACACTCATTTCATTTCATCAAATGCTCATAAATTCATTTATACCTTTCATTTATTTCAAGAAATCATACTGTATTTTCTCATTTAATTTTCATTTAATAAATCAAATCTTCAAGAAAAGTTCGGGGTCCAACATATTTACCATAACTCTCAATAACTATAGCATACATGATGCAATGGTTGTAAAGATGTAGAACATATTATGGGTTAAGAACTACTTGGTTAGTGGGAGATTATTGCATATATGTTATTTTGTGCCTATCACAAATTTGATTGTGAAGGATGAGTTAGAGGTGATGAAGGAAACTTCAGAGTTGAGCTAAAATAGCTTAATGTATTGGAATGCAACACTTAAAAGAGTTGAAAATTTTTAAGAAATTACACAATAACTACTCATTTTGTGCAAGAAGTTGGTGGTTTTAAATTGTTCCATTAGATGGAATTTAATATTCAAGATATTGGAGTCAATAACCAATTATATTGAGGTGTTCAATAAGTTGAGACCAAGACATTCTCAATATACTTGCCTATTGACGGAAGAGTAATGAGTGTACTTGTGCAAAGTTAAAAATATTTTATAATGCTACTAAGTTGTTCTTAGGAACAAAATATTCAACTCCGTACAGTTGTGTTAGTAGTATATGCAACATCAAAACAACTTTAACTAACTTTTTTATGAACATAAGCATTAGGATAAAAACTTATGTTGTAAAATTTTAAACACTCTTTTCATTTTATTAAAATTATTTAATTTTAACTTAAAAAAGACCTAAGCTGAGACAATTGAGCTTTAGGCAAGAAAACCTGATCTGGCTTAGGCTCAAACCATTATCCCTAACCCGATCAGGCCTTGGTTTGAGGCTGAGCTTGATTAATTCACTTTGGGCTAGGCAGGCCTGCAATGGGGCTAGGCAGGCCTGCAGCCATTGCTACTTCCTACAGTGGAGGATTGGATAGAGATGAGCCTAACGAGTTGGTGAATAAGGACATATGTTTAGGAACACAATTCAAATAGGGAAGAGTTGGTGAATAAGGAATTATGTTTAGGAACACAATTCAAATAAGGAATCATTTTTAACCTATATTCAACCTATGTTCTATGTTGGTTCATTCTATTTTCTACTTAATCGTATCTAAAAGAAATATGGGACGATTACGAGATTATATTAGGCCCATATTGGTGGTAACTATTATGAAAAGGAAACCAAGAGTGTAAAGTAATACAAGGACCTACATGGTCCCATATTTAACCTATTTTTAACAGAAAAAAGATGGTAAAGAAAGGGGAACGTCATATGGGAGGAATAAATAATTGATTTGAAGCATTTTGGGAGAGAAAGAAAGAAACTTTGGAGGAAAGAGGGGATTCTAATCAAAATTCAATTAAGAAATATCAAGATTTAAGATCTATGTAAGGTCATTCTTTTATATTATTTTCTTTATCATTGATTATTGGCTTTATCTATCATTTTATAAGCTAATTAGGATATAGATTTAGATGAGATAAACACCAAGACTTACTTTTTTTTAGAATTAGGCAATTAGTTCTTTGTTTCCAAGACTACAGTTTTCTTGAGAATTATTCATGATCATATTAAGTTGAATTGAAATATGCTAGGGTTTTGGTTTCAGTTTTAGATTTCATACATAGGGATCGAGAGATTATATGTATAAATAGGTCAAAACATGAATAATGAGAGTTTCATGGGTTGTTAGAGATAGAACTACATAAATATTCTAAGTTAGGGTAAAACCTATCATGGTAATTCACAAATTGAGTTAATGTTTTTGTCGAGGTTTTGGCTACTAAAAAATTTTAATTGATCAACTTAAGGATATGAGCTATATTTCGCAAGAGAGAATATAGTTGTAACTTAGGATATCTCCAGGTCTAAGTAACTAGGGTTAATCATTAAATCAAGATAAATTTTAGCACAGTAAAGGTTTTAAGGTTATTCTTCATCTAGATCTTGTTTATCTACTAGCTACTTTATTTTTTCTCATCATCTTGATTTGGTTATTTATTACTATTATTTTTTCTTTAATTCCAATCATTCATTTAGTTAGATTAGGTAATAAAAGGATGATTAGTACTAGTAATTATAGTCTTTGTGGGATCAACACTGGACTAAGCTAAACTATACTATAATAAATGCTAGGTGCACTTGCCTAAGTGCTTTCTTTAGTATTGTATTATGTGTTTCGTTTTATTTTTATCACATCCATGACTTTTTATGAAGTTTCATAGAATTTAGTGCATTCTTTAATGTTAAACTAGTATATAAGTATAGGTTAATCAAAAGATTGGTGCTTATAAGTCAAAGGGTGATAATTCATTACACTAGTAGATTTCGCTAGTCCAAACCATAAAATCAGTAAATATTTAAATTAAAATTACAATATGAAGCTAGAGTAATTCTTATGCAATTTTTTATATTATCTAATTTCTTATTTTAATTATTTTATTTTTTGTTTCCAATGGTGTCTTGATCGATTAGCTTAAGTTGTATTTCTTTAAGTTAATAACAATCTTATTATTAACTACATAATAATAGATGGGTTCAAATTAGTATTTAATTTATCCTTTTAGGATTAAATCTCACTTATCATTACAGTTCTGTATAACTATAGGTCCACTTGACTATAGTCTTAAACTAGGATAGTATATAAAACATCATTCAGCTACATATGCTTTCTACTTCAAATGAAAAACTAGATATTATTACTTCTTCAACTAGGGACTATAATATACTAATATGGCTTTATATTGGATATGTAATATAATAATCTGAATAAGATTATTTGTACTAGTTTTGTTCACAATTCCCTATCTTTTTAAAAGAATTTAACCTCGAGCTATATCCTAGATTAAACGTTATATGTGTCCTCCTTTTATTGGTCTTTATAACATATTCTTCGTTCTCATTTTTAGCTTCAATTGGTACTCATAGATCTATTTGGGTGTCAACAAAACAAAGGTAATTGATATATTATCATTCATAAAGGTATGCCTATTATTGAATTCATCATAAATTTCTTTTTTTATTCAACAAAGCACCACATTGAAAAGAACTTCTTTCTAATAATTTCCAATGGAGAAAAATTAGTATGTATTTGTTTACTTAATCTCCTTATATTCATTAAACCAAAATAACTTAAATGGCCTTAGCTGGTTCAAATGGAAAACTATAGCTTCTCTACAAGTGTTACTAGCTATATTAGTGCAACTTCCTCCTTTAATGATCTTGTTACACACCTTGTTGTTTATATGACATCTTGTATAAGAAATAATTTCCTTTTGTAGCTCTATATCATCCTCTTTCATTGTAGCACTCAATGTTCTCTTTACTACTAATATGTTTTAATTTATTGGATACTTAACTATATCATCATCACTAAGTGTCCACATAAACTTACTACTATAAGATATTACTATATGCTTTTATCATAACTCTTAATACCATAATTCTCATATTCAAGCACTACAAAGCTATATGTTTTGTTCCAAAGAAAGAAACACCTTCTATTATTATTTTTACAATGTTGGGAATCAACTTTACCTTTACATTTGCTAGATGGCTCCTTTTTAGGCTTGATAAACTTAAATTTGTTCTTAAATAAATTTCTATCATCATTCTCTCAACTTTTCCTCTATGAAGAATGGTGATGTTTCATCCTTCAATAAGAGCTATAAGTGTGCTATATAGAAACCTCCTGTCATAAATCTCTTAATCATGTCTCGCCCAAGACTTTTTTATCGTCATTCATACTCGATCATCTTCATTCGTTATCCCTCCTTGTCTCATGGTCTGCATCTTTGATGTACCGTACTAGATGAATTCCTACAAAGGGTTATAAAATACAGAACTCATTTCACTAATCACAAATAAAAAATAATCAATAAGAAAAAGAAGGTTATTTTTCTTATTTATAACATAATAGACAGCATCATATGCAATTCCCTCCATCATCTTTTTCTCCTTATATGGATTTTTCCTTTGTTTTCTTTGAGAAATTAAAAGATTGCATTGAAGAATAAAGGAAGTGTTGATTTTATAACAAAACAAAGAAGTTGTCAAATCAAGCATTTATCTAGGCAAGTTCATATAATGTAACTAAAGCCAAAAAAGGAGTTAACAAACTTCACTTACACCGTCCTTGTTAGTACATGATTAATTTCGATTAGGTTAATATTTAAATTTATCGCAAGTGGGCGACGTAGCTGTAGCTAGTACAAGCAAGTATAGGTCGATCCCACAAAGATTAGAATTACTAATAGTTACCGTTTTTCTATTATCTTACATAAGGATCAGAATTTAGATTTTAATTAAAAATTAAAATAAATAAACAAAAAAGAATTAAAATAATTCTGAACAAAAGAAAAAGGAAATTACTTAGAAAAACCAATATCAAATAATAAAGTTTAGGTGATGAATCCCTTTAAGAATCATTAGACATTAAGCCTTTATCATGTAATTATATTATTGATTACTAGACTATGGAACTTGCTATCTTATGTTAATATATTTCTCAAGACTATTAACAACTATTCCATCGTTTTATTAACATAACTCTTTCTAGTTAAAACCCCTAGGATTGTATTATTGATTTGTGAATTTCGCTATTAGGTTTGACCCTAATCTAAAGGATTTATATTGGCCTATCTTTAGGTTTACATGTAAGTCCTTTCAGTTATGGTAGATCTTTTCATGCAAGATGATTTCTCAATCTCAATTATATGAAATCAAATCATGCACTAATATTTCCGATATATTAGGACAAGAATAAAACGCATAATTGAATCACAGCAAATCAATAAATATAATTACATTGAATAAGATATTAAAACATATTGTTATCATAAACCAGGTTTCATTACACCTAGACATTAAACACATTTAGCTACTCATAGAAAACGAAATCAATAATAACCATGCAGAAGAGAAACTAGAAAACAAAGAAATTATAATTTTAAATCTCCCCTTTTCTTTTAATGAATCTTCTTCCGAATATGATGGATGTATCTTTTTGTTGGATTTTTTGATCTTAACTTAATGTTTTCCTCATCTCTTGATCAAAATCGTTTCCCCTACATGTTGTTTATGACCTAAAACTCCTAAAAATTTGGCTCTTCTCCTTTTGCCTCCCGTCACGTCCTTTTATAGTAAAATTTAGGGTTTCTGGGATAAACTTGATCACTTACACAGGTGTCCATTAAGGCCATTATGACCTACAAATACACTTATGGCGAATAAAGTACCAACTTTATAACAAAACTATAAAATATCAAGCAAAATATATTAAATATGGGTGTATAATTATAGTTAAATAATCATTTTTTAAATATTTCTATACTTAAGCTTTTGGTTGTCCTCAAGCAAATCATAATCTAACTTATTGGTCTTATAAAAATCTATCCCTTATTAATTTCATCCTATCCATCCATACTCTAAGTCATCATATTATATTAATCAAATTAACATACAATTAGAATCAAGTTGTCCTAAAACTAACTTCACAAGTCAATATCACTAGTGATCAAATCAATAATCTTTTCCAAATCAAAAGCTCAAATCTTTACACCCTCACTAAGGTGTCACTCAATACACTCAACGTATTTAGGGTGAAAAGTATGAGAACTTTCTAATCAATGCATAGAAGAATTGTTAGCCATAAGCTTGCAACATTATCAAATCTCCACAACTTATAAGTAAACTAGAAATAAAAATGAAAAGGTTTTTACAAGTGTTTAATGGGGCTTTAGTAAGGTATGAGTGGGATAATAAAAGTGTGATAAATTTGAAGGAAATTTACAAAGGAAACATTACAAGAAACTTATTACTTCACAATGTATAGGTCCTTGCATTATAACTCCATTGGTACAATACAATTTTTTTTAAAATGTTGAAAATGTATTTTTTATTTTTTATTCAAGCATTCATAATTTGACAAAATTAAAGAAATATTGGACCTTTAAAAAATTTAATGTTTCAAATAATAAAATAATGTAAATAGCCTTTAGGGTTTAAATTAGTAAAAAAGGCTTCAAGAAAAATAAGATAAAGGTTAATAATGGGGTTCTAATCAATGAAAAAGGCTAAGGCTTAAAATTGGTTACTCCTAAGGGATAAAATATGGTAAGGTAATTTTTTAAAAAATAGACTTAAACAATTGTTGAATCTAAGTGCCTTTATCACTTTAATGCTTCTAATTTAGCAAAATATGTTCTCAATATGTATAATAAAAGCAAGTTCTAGAATTATTCAATTATGCATGATAACACACATGAATAATGTCTAGTGCTACATTATTCAGGTACGATTCAATCTTTTAATATACTTTATCACCATCTTTACCCATTGGATCATTTTTCCTTTCACATAAAACAAAAATATTTTAGTGTTGAAACTTCTACATAACTTTCCAATTACTACCTAATACAATGTCATTGAGATAACTTGCAAGCATAAATGGTTCATTTTCATACCATGTGCTACTAACATTGATATTTCCATTCAATTTTATGTTAATCCTTTTGTCACCAAGATTAAACCATATGTACTTGAATAGAACAAATTTTTTATCCTTGAAGTAATGTAACTCAATTATTTATGAGCTAATATGATAGAAGTCAACTAAATCATCCTCATGTTGTCCCTCAACAACAACCCCAATTTTTTGTTTCTAAGATGATTGTCATGCTCTTTTATGTGAAATCTAACTCCATTAACAATGCAACCTATATATTGTTTTGCATATATATAAGCTCCGTATGCTAAAGCATATAATATTATCGTTGTTTTTGGGAATTTACAGTTATGTAACTCTTTCATATGTAGAAAATATATAACTCAAAATTTAAAGATGTAGACTCACCTCCTATGTTTATTTTTTTTCATACTATTACATGGATAACTTACTCATATTCTAAACCATGATGGGAAGTTTATCTTATGCCTTTATTCAACATTATCCTCACCATCGCTTTTAATCTCACCTTTATGCTCTCTATTTAAAAGTTAATTGATGTAAGAAAATCTAGGTTAAATACTAAATTTTAATATGAAATAATGTATGACAAGTAATATACATACTCCATATGTAAATCGACTTCCTCACAACTGTTCCAAATGTACCAATGGCCAATTTCAAGTTTGTCGTTAGTTAACTCCATATATTTTCCTATTCTAAGTGGCCTTACTTTTTGGATGAAAATTAATAAGTCACCATCTTAATCAAAATGAAAGTTATGTTCTTCTCTATTAAATTGTGTATCCACGTCATGTAAGTATATAGAATAAAAAATTTCAAGCATTCATTCGATACATAATCCTCTGTAATAGAGCTTTTAACTTGAGCTTTATTGAGCACATATTGCTTAAAAATGGATAAAAACCTAAAAAAAACTTATAAAAGATTAGCAATTGTTACTAAATATTACCGGAAGACAAAAAAATGTAGAAGTAAATACAAATTACCTTTCGATTGGGAACATCCATCGATATTGATGTGGTCCATAAAGTTATGCCTCATATGATAATTGAATTACCAAATGCACCATAACATCAAAGAATGACGGCATGAAAACTAGTTCAAGCTTACAATGAATCAAAGTTCTCTCTCTTTTTTTTTTTAAATTTCTTATACTTTTTGTTTCTTACAACATAAATACTTTAAAAAATCACCTAATTATGCAAAAGTGATGGACACATCCTTTGACAAGCAGCCATGTATTCTAACAGGAAGTAATCATTACAGAAGTCATAATAATTATGGCTTTTCTACCTAAAAACTTTTCCCATGTTAACATTAACACAACGAGCTATATTAGGTCATACCTATCAAGAAACTTAATTGATTTAAGAAATTGAAAAAAAAAGTTTGTTTCTTCTGTTCTGACGTAGTGTAACATGCACGTGGAATAATGTATGGCCTATCATCTCTCCTTTTTAAATGCAAATCTTTTCTTAAATTTATGTCTTTCTAGTATAATCTACTCTTAATTTTGTCTTTCAATTTACCATTAATCCCTAACAAAGTACGTACAATATTCACAAAAATATGTTTTCAATATGCATGGCGTCAAGATTATGGCTTAATAGAAAATCCTTCCAACATGGAAATTAAAAAATATGCTTTTTTTAAATTCTAATTAAGTTCAAACATTTTTTTACTTTCGCTTTCTATTACTTAGGTGCTTGCTAAGTATAAAGTCTTGCAAATGTGATAATTGATCAAGCACATCTCACTTATAAAGTGCAAAGGAGCTTCACTATATTCTACTTTACCATTAAACAATTTGCTTCTATACCACCTATGCCTGTGTTCCAAGTAACGATGATGTCTTATATAACACATTTTACTTCGTAATCTTATTGAATGAGCTTTATGGTCACATAGAGGACATGCCATATACCTTTTAGTAATCCATCCAGATAATTGGCCATAGGCTAGAAAATCATGTATAGCCCATAAAACAGTCGCATGCATTTAAATTTTTCACATCAATTAGTGGTTGCATGTATACATCGATATCATTACTACGAGTAGTACATCTTGGAATAGGTAAAGACAATAAGAAAAAAGGCTCCTTCATACACTTCTATGGGGGTACATTGTAGGCCACAAGAATTATTGGCCACACACTCTAAAAATTACTCATATTACTAAATGGATTAAATCCATCAGAGGCTAACCCAAGTCGAACATTACGACAATCCTTTGTAAACCATTAAAACTTCCCATTAAAGTCTGTCCATGCCTTTGGGTTTGATGGATAATGCATAATGTTATCATCAATATGTTTCTTTTTGTGCCAGCTCATATCTATGACTATTTTTATTAACATAAAAAGCCCTTATAGTTGTGGTTTAATAAAAAAAGTGTCTCAAGATTTTATGGGGTGTATGTTTTCCTTTCCCATCATCCACTTGCCACCTTAATGTACCATAAATAAGACAATCATACTTACAAGCATGTATTGATTTATATCCATATCTAAGATCTTTTAACAATTTTTTATTCATAGTAGGATTTGAGCAATTTGTGGCCAATCAATCAATATGTCAACAGATTTGTTACTTCACCTATTATATACCTTTAAGTCTAACAATATCAAAATAAAAGACAGTTGTGAGAAATTAGGGCACCTCAGATATAATTCTTCTTTTGCTACTTTCAATAAGTTATCAAAATTATCTTCTATAATTCTACCAAATGCATTAGGTTACATATTATCATCCATAGTCTCTATATAATTACCCATATCCTATAACATTTCTTTAATTCCATCATCTATATTGTCATTATTATCACTATTATCTATATCATTATTATTATCACCATCATCACCTGTATCAAGACTTTAAGCATTAATTGCTTTAAAACATTAACCATGATAAATCCATCGAGTATATAATTTATCTATGTCTTTGACAGCACGTATCAAGTACGCTGCAAAATTTACCTGACTCTGCACACTAAAATTTGTAGTTGAGGTGAGTCAGGAAAGAATCCATATGGAATGTTCGGTTAATTTTTGTAACCAAAGTTAATTGATGCAAGGAAAATATAAAAGGTTTTTTTTGGATTTTTAGCAATTTAGAAATTGAAGTAAAAGTAAACTATTAAAAACAAATTAAAACAAGCAATAAAAATGATTAAATTGTCAAATATACGTAAGGTCCAGTTTTAGGTTCAATCTCGGCCTAAACACGATCAAGAATATTTCATCATCCTAATGTCTTTACAACTCTCTTTGAATTATCGATCTGAGACTAATAGAATACTCTCCTAATCTCAGTTTTCCATTAAGTTTTGTTTAATCAAGAAACGATCATTAATTAAACCTAACTACCAAATAACCTAGGACACAATCTCTAGGTTTAATTTAACAGCCGTATTACGAAGTGGAAAACGATCAATATAAGCAGTAACCTCACACGTTCGAGTTATCTAACCTAAGTTATGTTGTTCCTAACGATATTGGATCATTAGATGCTACTCACAAACATCAAAAGTAACGATTACAGATTACATTCAATGTTTTAGCAATAGGTTCCAAATAAAACAACCAAAATAACGTATTAAGATCATTCATCCCAATACCCAATCAAATCACCACCAACAACACAACAATCTGAAAAAGAAATTACAACCTTAAAATGATAAAAGTAGTTTAATAGTGAATTGGTGTCGATATTCTCGTTAAACCGGCGTCGAGAAGCTAGCCTTCCATCTCCATTTTATGCTCCAAGCATGAGCCATCTTCTCCATGCTTCGGCGTTGAAAAAACCGAAAAAGAAGACTTAGTGCCTCCACCTCTGTTATATTTCACGCTCCTCTCTACTATTCACCGATGTGACAAATGAACCTTATGTCCACTTTCTTATCCTCTAATCTTTTAATTTTCTTCTTCTTACTCCATGAAGACAAGTGAAAATTAATCTTTGAAAAATGGCCCATATATGATGCTTTTGACTCACTTTAACTTCTTTGCTTCTGAACTGTGCCTAAAATCACAAATGAGTCAAAGTGAGTATCTTAAGCATTTCTAAGGCATTAATCACTAAGTGTAGTATATCAAATGAATCAAAATTTAAACACATATCATCCTTAGATTAACAAGTAATTTTATACCACATTTAACTTTGATTGTTAAAATTTAAGCAATCTATGCATTGACAATAAATTCCACATTCTAAACTCTTTTGGCCTTTTACAAATTTCATGAAAGTCTCCACTCCTTCTAAGTATTGACTGGAACATTTTCGACGAGTCATCCAACTTTTGACCATATAGATATACAATTATAAGTAAGTTACTAAATTGGTAAATGCAATTTAAGTTATAAACATGATGGTAAATCAAAATTGACATATCAAGTTTGTATTCCACCAAAAAATGAAATTGGTTGGTGGACTGTGACAGACATTGCAATAAGATATATGACCATGTAATATTACAATAATTATAGGGTGAGAAATAGATAGAATATGGTGCATGAGAATAAGTGTATGATTGTAGTTCCCAGAAATTCAACAAAACTACCCTTTAACCATTGCCTATTCCCACCTTTCTAGTCTTTATTAGTGGACCAAAGTTTGGAGGATCTACTCAAATCATCCTAAGATAGCATTTTAAATTTACTTGTTTGGATATCTCCAAAACCCATAGGTATAGTTATTTTTATAACGGCAAAACTTGAAATCGCTTACATAAATACATACATACATACATACATACATACATACATACATACATACATATATATATATATATATATATCTACATACA
>JAOTAX010000198.1:27690746-27704990 GCA_025629825.1 Erythroxylum guanchezii | reverse complement strand
ATTTCATTAGGTTTCGATTAAGTGAGACGACCCGAGGTTGCATCCTATATTGCAATCCTTGGAATTAAATTATTTTTTATTCGGCTTCCAAGGGTTTGATCTTTATATCAAAATGACAGAGCCGCGATCATATGTTTGAAGGGATAAAAAGATTCATTTGGATATGGAATGGTTGCTAGAATGGTGTCTTGGTGTTATTTTGTATGGAATTGATTGAATATGACAAGAGAGTAACGTGTAGTGAAATTCTATCTTAGGTTTGTTTGAACCAGTCCCATTGTTTTAGCAATAAATTGCTTTAAAGACATATAAATTGGGTGATTTCAATTAGATATGAATCGTAAGATACATCAACAGAAATCTATAGAAGAGACCCAAATCTAATTTTGGTTGCATGACTTTGGAAATTGAGATTAAAAATTGTGACCTGATGTTACCCCTGTTCTTGAGCAACTTGTGATGTTTGGTTCATGTTTTATGATTTAGAAGTAAAAATGACCTCATTTTTAATGATATAGAAATTAGAGATATAGGGGAACAAATTTTCAGAAGACCTCAAAACCTAATTTAGCATTTTCTATTTGAAAATTTCAGAACAATTGGAGGTATGAATTCTAGGCAGGGACACGACGGGAAGGAAATTACACTATTTTGAGTTTATTTTCGTTTCCAATTTTTACCGAATCATATCCGAACCTTTTTTTGATGATTATGAAACTTTGAAAACACTTAGAAATGAATTAAATATGACTTACCATATGTGAAGTGGGTGATTAAACGTTTAAATTTAAGATCGATCATAATGCATGCTAAAGGAAATTTACATGTATATAGATGATTTATATGCATATTTGTTGCTTATATATGTATAATATGATTACACAAGTGTGATTTTGATACCCTTATAATGGTGGTAAGTCATAACTTGCAAGTATGAATGCAATTACAGATTTTATGATTTCAAATGAATATCGTCTGATTTTTTAATATATGAATTATAAAATTGGCAAATGGTTAAAGGAAAAATGTTACAATGCCTGCTTTATTGTCTTGGTGGTGGATAGATAGGTATGCCTATAGTGTTATAGTGCAACTGGTACAGTTTGACACTAATGGTGCCTTCATTTCATTACCTTCGGGTATCTACAGTTCAATACTTTTGGGTATCTATAGTTTAATACGTTCATGTATCTACAATTTGATATATTCAGATATCCACAAATCATGTCATCCACATCAACGAGAATGTGAAGGCCTAACACAAAAAGTAAATTGAATAGTTATAAATGACAAATACAACATGACAATATGAATAATTGGTATTAATGAGCATTTGTATTGATTGTATTAATGATTTGTAAAGATGAGTAGTTGTATTGATAATTTGTATTAAAGAGCGTTGAATATCAATGTTTGGCTTATAAATGTGAATTTACAGTATATGAATAATACATTGAAGTATATTTGCATTATGTACCTTGATTAACTATGCCATCACTATTTATAGATTTTGTGATATATATGTATGTGTGTGCTTGGTGCATGATTACTATAAGTGGTCATCCAAACTAAGCATTCAAGTTTAGCATGGGTGTTAATCCGCATAGGTCCAAGTAATAAGAGTGAGGTATAGGGATCATCTGTGGGGACCAAGGCCAACCGTTAGTAGTCAATTTACTTTTGGGTTGTATCTTTTTGGTTAAAGATGATTTTATATGTAACATTTTGTAACTAAGAATTTAAGTTATATGTAATCATTCTTTTGGATTGTCGTGTAAATGCAAAGATGTAATACTACTCTTAAATGATAATGTTCGGTGATGACAATCCCTATAAATGAATAGAAATGTATGCCATGAATGTCTATACAACATGTATTGGGTGGTTGTAGGTTCCATATAGGGGGTGTTACATTTTAGGTGGATGAACATATTCCTTTAGTAGAGAGTTTTAATCCTATATTGAATAGAATACTAGCAGAGAGTTCTAATTCAGTGCTAAGTGAATAAATGATTCAAGTTGAAGGACTAGGTTCATTAAGAAGTGTTGTTTGAATCATTTCAACAAGACTGGATAAAGGGATGGAGTTGAGAAGGTTGAATGTAAGTATTATCATAAGATGTTGGCTGAAAGTTTTAAAGGTGGAACCTTTAATTTGAAGAGACACATGGAGTCGTTCAATAAAAAGAAGTTAGTATTGTTGTGTTTGATATTGTTTGATTTTACTTGTTTTCATATGTTGAAATTGGTTGCGATTTAATTCAAATTTGATATGAATTGAGTGAAATTGGTGTGGTTGTTGTATGAATCTTAATTGGATTAATTTTTGAATGTGGCATGAAAAACAAGAAGATTTATGCATGAAAGAATTAGAAATGGCATGAACTTAAACAAGAAGAATTTTGCATGAAAATGGCTATTACATAGTTGCATATATTGACCATTTCATGGTTGTGCAAGTTAAGTCACAATCGTGACTTAACTTGCACTTGCACCTGCATAACGGCTGTGACTTAACTTGCACAAGAACTTACACAATTGTGCAAGTTAAGTAACAACTATGACTTAACATGGTAAGTCACGATTGTGACAATTTAAGACACAACTGTGACTTCCCACATACATATATGCCAACAACATTTTGTTTAATTTGTCATTTTATTAGTGGCATAAGTAGGTAGAAGGCACGAAACCCCAGACTTAGGAGCATACTACAAATAGAAGGAGAGGGTGGCGGCGAAGAGGGAAAGATTGATTCCATTCACTACATTCTTCACTAAACACACCAAAGACACATTCGGGAGAGAGGAAATAAAGAGAAAGAAGGGAAGAAGAGAAGATAACAGAGAGTGTTGATGAAGAAGAGAGAAACATGGAAAAGAGCTAGAGGCAGAAACAAGCCTTCGACCATTTGGTGAGAACAAGCTAAAGCAAAAGGCTAATACGGGAAGCTTAAGAGGGGTAGGAGACCACCGCACCTCACTCACCCAATCCCTATTTGTTTGCTCTGTTATTCATCTGTTGCAGTGTTTCTTGTTGTTTATTCAACTTGTTACTTTTATAGCTTAGCCGACCATTACTTGTTTTCTTTTCATAGTTCATCTGGTTATTTACTTGGTTTATTGCTTGAATATTTTTCTTGGACCATTAAAATGGGATCTAAATATTTGAGAATGACGAACTGTATTTGTGCTGTGATGGGCTGAATCTTTTTCTTGTGCATTAATGTAGCTATTTTAATCAACTATGGATGAATGAGTTACGGTTTTGTTGTCTTTTTAATTGTTGTGGTTTCTATGTTGAATGGATGTAATGGTATGACCAAACCTTGCATCATTTTAGTATTAAACAAAGGATCAAGAGAAGTTTAATATGGAGCAAGAAACTATGGATACTTAGATTAAGAACTAGAAATATATTAACCTAAGTGGTAATTAGTAATTGGGTTTCAATAATTAATTTGGATGATAACTTGTTGAATACGAAAGTTAGATTAGTTCATTATTCGAGTTGATTTAGAGCCTAACTGTTAATTTTAGTAAGACAACTTTCCAATTAATTTCCCTTCATCATGCATAGGAGATTAAATTAGCAAAATTAATTCTGAAGAGTCTTCCATTTCAATTAACCTATTTTGCTTCCAGTTGTTTCATTTACTTTTCAATCTATTTTGTGATTTTCTTTAAAGCCTTAACTCAACAAATCGAGATAAAGTGTTTTGGATTGCATATGTTTTTATTTTTGATCAAGGTTAATTTAATTGTACCAATTTCACCTCCGTGGGAGACGATCCTGGGTAATAAACTACAACTGCCTCGCATACTTGCAAGTAAGATAGCCTAGGTCTGTTTAGAACTTTTTAGCGCAACAAGTTTTTGGCGCCATTACCGGGGAGGTGTTTAGCGTTTAGAGTTAAATTAATTTTAATTGTTTTTGTTTGCTAAAGTGATTTTGATTGTTTATGTTTATCCCTGCATACATGTTTTATTGTGTTATTTTGTTAACGTGTTTTGTTAATTTTTGCTATTAATTTAATACTTTCCTTAGTTAATGTGTGCTAGGGAGGAGGTCTCTAGAAGTGAACCCGTTTAGTTTAAGCTAGGAAGGAGATCTCTAATAGTGAACCAGTTCCCTTTATTGGTAACATAGACCGAATACAAAGACCTCAAGGGGACTTTGAAGACGATCGTGAGGAACCAAAACTTGAAGATCAAGTTGATAACCAAAAGATGGGTGAAACTTTACTAATGAAGGAGTACGCCACACTAGTGATCGGTATTGCCACAACATGCATACGTTTGGGAGAGGCATCTAGAAACTATGAATTGAAGGGCATCCACTACGACATGTTGCCATTATTCTATAGGGTTCTTAATTTAGACCCGTTGAACTTCATTCGTGAATTCTACACTACTCTCCAAACCTTTCCTTTGGATAGCTTAGACGAAGATCAACTCAGAATGAGACGTTTCTCATACACATTAAAGGATTGGGCCAAGGAGTGGTTGATGACTCTTCGACTCAGCTTATTGACTACATGGGAGGAGCTGTACAACAAGTTCATGGGAAAATTCTATTCTCATCAAAAGACCTCTAAATTGCAGACAAAGATAGCTACCTTCACTCAGATGGAGGGAGAGCCATTCCATGAGGCATGGGAGTGCTTCAAACTCTTACTCATATAATGTCCACATCATCATTTTCCACTTCACAAGCAAAACCAATTCTTTTATGATTGGTTGACGCAACAGTGCCAATACATGGTAGACAATGCAGTAGGAGGAGCTATAAGAGAGAGGACAACCGAAGAAATGTATGAAATCTTCAAAATGTTAGGGTCCAATTCTCAACAAAAGAGCATTAGGGGAAGAAAAGCTAGAGTTTATAAAGTGAGCTCAAATCAAGAATTGGCTATGCAGTTAGTTGAGTTGACAAGGCATGATAAGATGATAACTACAAGGTTACCCCAAAACGTTCCAAATCAAGAGGTGTGTGGTATATGTGGAACTTTTGATCATGGAGCTAATGTTTGTTCGTATTCTTATGAACCTTCGGCAGAAGGGGAAGAGCGAGTTAACTCACTTAATGGTTTTCAACCAAGGGAGCGAAATGATCCATACTCAAACACCTACAACCCTGGTTGGAGAAACTACCCAATTTATCTTGAAAGACCAACAATCCACTAATGCAACCCCAACCAAAATATCAAATTTTCATAGGCCAAACTTTTTCTAAGGGCAATCCTCAAATGACAACCTACCGAGAAAGTATTCTTTGGAAGAAATCCCAAATGCATTCATTCAGGTCACAACTCAAAATCAAGAAATGAACAATAAAAGATTCGAATCCTTAGAAGCATCTGTCAAGAGGATTGAGATTCAAGTAAGGAAACATGCAACTCAAATGCATAACAATCAAAAGGGAAGGTTGCCCAGTTAACCCGAGCAAGCCCAAGCAATTACCGTTCTAAGAAGTGGTAAAGTGATTGACAATCATGTTGAGTTTCCTTTTGAGCTATCTGATACTAATAATCAAGAGAAGGAAAGCTTCACCAATGAAAAAGATGAGTAGAATGAGAAAAGTAATGGGAGAAACTCTTTAAGTCACATTCAAAAGGGTAAACAGCTTAAGCATGACATCGAGGACCATGAAGGACAAAAACTACATAAAACGACAAATCCTTGTTGACCACAAATTCCATATCTAAGCTACCTTAAGGAATGGAAACAAGATGAGCAGTTTTCCTATCTATATAGCATGCTTTCTAAGGTCAATGTTAATCTACCCTTGTTAGATGTGATTAGTAACATTCTGGGTTATTTTAAGTTCTTCAAGGAACTAAGCACCAAGAAAGAAAATTTGAGCCTAACGAAAAGGTGCTAGTTTCTAAAGTAGCAAGTGCAATTCTGCAACAACATTTACCCCCCAAATTAAAAGACCCAGGACATTTTATCATGAAAGTATCAATGGGTAATGGTGCTAAGATTAAGAGTATGTTTGATTTTAGAGCGAGCATAAGCCTTATGCCTCATTCTATTTGTGAGAAATCGGATCTAGGACAGTTAAGACTTACGAACATGTGTTTGCAATTAGCTGATAGGTCAATCCGTTATCCGAAAGGACTAATGAAGGATGTGTTAGTGAAACTTGGAGGTTTGATTGTTCCCGTAGACTTTGTTTTCCTAGATATAGGGGAAGCGAAGGAGAGAAAGGAGCACTCCATACTCCTAGTAAGGCCTTTTATGGCCACCACTAACACTTTGATCGATGTGAAGAATGGGAAATTGACCATGACTATCTTAAGAGAAACAGTAAAATTTTCAATCTTTAATGTTGAACATATTCCTACTTTTACTGCTTCTGAAGACTGTTCTTTTGTTTATCAAGTTAATGCTGCAGATTTTCATTTTATGTTGTAGGAAGAAGAAGGAAAGAAGTTGGACTTAGTTGAGGAGAGTGATGAATGCTGCCAATTGCTAATGGATGCAACTGAGGAAGTATTTGAGAGATTCTTAGAGATAGATTCGAATGAAAAGGAGGAACCAGTGGAATCAATCACTTTGAGCGACCCACTTTAAGCATGACCATTGAGGCGTCTAGCTATAAGATATTAAAGAAGTAATCGGTTTAATTTCTGCTTGTTTTTCAAGTATCTGTTTGTTGTTAATTTTCTTAGTGAACTTTAACTTAATTTGTTTTCTTTATGTGCATAGGCCAACTCTCCTATCTCTTCTATCTGTTTTCCTTGTAGCTTTTCTTCATTCCTCGACACAGTACCACTCATTCCACACCATATCAATGTAGTGATCACCCCCACATTTATATTGTATTTCTATCCCTTTCTTTGTTGCTTGCTAGTTTAATTTCTTTTAGTTTTAATTCTTGTCCTTGTTCGTGTTGTTTTGTGTTTTAGATTCCTCTTTTACCTTTTTGTATCGCAATAGGAATAGTGTGTTGTTTAAGTGTGGGGGTAGTGTTAAATTATATATATATAAATTTGTGTTTGTTATGTATGGTTTCCCATTTAATAGTTAAAGATGCATGGTCATAAAATAAACTCGATTGGGATTAGAAATGCATAATATGAGTGAATGAGTATACTTGCATGCTTAGACTGATTGACTTGGATTTCGATTAAAAGGACATTAGCTTGTTGTGATAGATGAATGACACTTTTCTTTGGTAGGAATTTGAGTCTTTTGAACTATTCAACACCAAATTCAAGTATTCTTTGTTAAGAGTGTTTTTTCATGCTTAAGGAACTCTAAAACTTGCTTATAAATACTTTTTAAGATCACATCAACTTATGCAACCATTGAAATGCTGAAGGCAATTAGGATTGACCCCTTTTTCTTAAAAAGCCAGCATAATGTCACCCTTAGTGAACCCCTTTAAGCTTAAATGAAACATTTTCTTTCTTTAAACCCAAAATTTGAGCCTTAACCTTGATTGTTTATCCTCTTCATTACACCTACCATAAGGCAAGTTGAGCATTTGAATGTGTACGATTAGGTTTAGGGAATAATTTTTAAACAAGTGTGGGGGAATCATAGCATATAGTTGGCATTTAAGTTAGGAATGAGTAGGGTTGTAATAATTTGTATCTCTCCTTTACATTTTCTCTTCTAACTTGATCTTGTTCTAATAAATAAATGAAAAATATAATAAATCAAAAAGAAAAAATCAAAAAGTAAAGAAAAAGAAGAAAAAGAAATAGAAAAGAAAAGGAAGGAAAAGAAGATGACTAGAAAATGAAAAAGAAAAAGAGGAGAGAAGTAAAAATGGGAAGTGTTAATTTTGTTAAACGAGAGGAAAGAATCGAGTGTTTTATGGTTCATTTTTTTGTATTACTTTAAATGCTCAATTTGTTTTGTGGTTTTTAACTACGATATTTCTTTTTCCTACCCTTACCTCGGCCCCATTACAACCAAAATAAAGACCTTTGGATTGATGTTTGCGTTTGATATTAGCGGTGGAGATTGGATTAGTAAGCAAACTTATAGTAAATGCCTTACATGAATTGAATAATGAGTGAATATTTACTACCTTTAAATGCTTGAGAGAATGAAAAGTGGAGCAAGTGTCTATCACACTTGTCAATGGTCTTTGAGTTGAAGTACTTGTTAATTTTAGCAAAGCATGCATAGAATAGTCTATTCACAGAGTATTATGAGTTTCGAGTTCTCAGGCTGTGTTTGTTAAATTCATCTTGATGTCTTCGATTAATAATTAGGATAATCATTTTTCATTGCTTGTGTTTTTATAGTCTAGTGTTCTTTATTTTTCTTAAGGACAAGCATAGTTTAAGTGTGAGGGAATAGCTGTGTTTAATTTTGTTTGATTTTTCATATGTTGAAATTGGTTGTGATTTAATTCAAATTTGATATGAATTGAGTGAAATTGGTGTGGATATTGCATGAATCTTAATTGGATTAATTTGTGAATGTGGCATGAAAAACAAGAAGATTTATGCATGAATTAGAGATGGCATGAATTTAAACAAGAAGAATTGTGCATGAAAATGGCTATTACATAGTTGCATATATTGATCATGTCATGGTTGTGCAAGTTAAGTCACAACCATGACTTAACTTGCAATTGCACGGTTATGCAATTTAATTCACAACCATGACTTAAATTGCATCTACACAACAGTGCAAGTTAAGTCTAAATTGCATCTACAAAAAAGTGCAAGTTAAGTCACAACCGTGACTTAAATTGCATCTGCACAATAGTGCAAGTTAAGTCACAACCGTATCTTAATCATAACCGTGACTTAACTTGCATCTGTATAACCGTGCAAGTTAAGTCACAGTCGTTACTTAACTTGCACTTACACAATTATGCAAGTTAAGTCACAACTGTGACTTAACATGGTAAGTCACAGTTGTGATAAGTCACAATCGTAACTTCCCATATGCAGACACACCAACAATGTTTCGTTTAATCTGTCATTTTATTACGTGGCATAAGCAGGTAGAAGGCACGAAACCCTAGACCTAGGAGCATACTACAAATAAAAGGAAAGGGTGGTTATGTAGAGGGGAAGATTGATTAGATTCACTACATTCTTCACTGAACACACGAGAGACCCATTCGGGAGAGAGGAAATAAAGAGAAAGAAGGGAAGAAAAGAAGAGAATAGAGAGAGTCGGTAAAGAAGAGAGAAACATGGCAGAGAGCTGGAAGTAGAAATAAGCCTTCGACCATTTGGTGAGAACAAGCTGAAGCAGAAGGCGAGAGCTAATGCGGGAAGCTTTAGAGGGGAAGGAGACCACTGCACCTCACTTACCCATTCCCTAGTTGCTTACTCTGTTATTCATTTGTTGCAGTGGTTCATGTTGATTACTAAACTTGTTACTTTTATAGCTTAGATGATTGTTACTTGTTTTCTTTTCATAGTTCATCTGGTTATTTACTTGGTTGTTGCTTGAATACTTTTCACTGATAAGACGGTATCTAAGTATTTGAGAATAATGAACCGCATTTGTGTTATAATGGGCTGAATCTTTTTCTTGATCATTAATGTAGCTAATTTAATTAACTATGCATGAATGAGTTATGATTTTGTTGTCTTATTAATTGCTATGATTTCTAAGCTAAACGGATGT
This sequence comes from Erythroxylum guanchezii, assembly GCA_025629825.1. Classification (NCBI taxonomy): domain Eukaryota; kingdom Viridiplantae; phylum Streptophyta; class Magnoliopsida; order Malpighiales; family Erythroxylaceae; genus Erythroxylum; species Erythroxylum guanchezii. The sequence goes on along the minus strand of JAOTAX010000198.1, from coordinate 27,695,379 downwards.
AATGTCATGACCAAACCTTGCATCATTTTAGTAATAAACAAAGGATCGAGAGAAGAAGTTTAATATGGAATGAGAAACTATTGACACTTAAGTTAAGAACTAGAAATATATTAACTTTAGTGGTAATCAGTAGTCAGGTTTCCATGGTTAATTCAGATGATAACTTGTTGAATAAGAAAGTTAGATTAGTTCATTGTTTGAGTTGATTTAGAACCCAACTGTTAATTTTAGTAAGACAACTTTCCAATCAATTTCTCATAATCATGTATAGGAGATTAAATTAGCAAAATTATTTCTCAAGAGTCTTCCATTTCGATTAATCTATTCATCTTTGCTTCCAATTGATTTCGTTTACTTTTCAATCTATTTTGTGATTTTCTTTAAAGTCTTAACTCAACAAATTGAGATAGAGTGTTTAGGATTACATCTATTTTTATTTTTGTTCAAGGTTAATTTAAGTGAACCAATTTCACCTCCGTGGGAGACGTCCCTAGGTAATCAACTACAAGTACCTCGTATACTTGCAAGTAGGATAACCTACATCGTTTTAGAACTTTTGGGCACAACAGGTATTAAAAGGTCAAATTTTTTTACTCCTAACTTAATGAGAGGGAAGAATGAAATGACAACCACAAGTTGTAAAAACAACAAATCAAAGGTTTTGATAGTTAAGATAATCATTGCTGATCAACAACCACTCTCTTTTGTTGGTTAAAATATTCAAGATGGTGCTTACCTCACCCCAATTGAGCTTAAAGATACCAAATCAAAATGTTAATGAAGAAAGACATTTTCAAGATTTAAGATGATCAAACATTAGATATGTGGATGGCTAATAACCAATAAAAGGCTTATATTATAATGCTAGGACACTATATTGACAATAACTAGATTCTATGTAGTCGACTACTAAGGTAAATTATCTGTTTTAAACTTGTTAGCATCTATTTATTGATTATGTTATTTATGATTTTAAATAGTAGGTTTATTGATATATCGGTGCCACATACAAGTGAAATGTTGATGATTTTGTTAGTGTTGCTTAATGGATTAAAACATCGACATCAACCATTTAACCATAACTCTCGATAATTATAGCACAAATGATGAAATTATAGAAATATTAATGAACAAGTTACAGTTATGGAGCTTGTTGATTGGTGACAAGTTATTTCATATGCATTGTTTTGCATAAATCGTGAATTTGATTATCAAGGATGGGTTAGAGTTGATAAAGGAAGCATTAAAGTAAATCCAAAATAACATAGTGTATTGGATTACAAAACCCAAAAAAGTGGAAAATTTTGAAGAAACTTTTCTTAAAAATTATGATTCTATATATAAAAAAGTTAGTTTTAGATTGTCCTATCATATAGAATTCAATATTTAAGATGTTGGAATTGGCAACCAAGTATTTTGATTTATTCAACTGGTTAAAAAAAAAAGAAGAGATTCTCAATATACTTGCCTATCGACAGAAGAGGAATGAAAGTTAAGCTAAAGCATGTTGTGTGAAATTGGAGATATTTTATAATACTACTAAGTTGTTCTCAAGAACAAAATATTCAACTTCGCACATTTGCTTTAGCAGCAAGTGTGAAATTAAACAAGCTTTATCTAGTTGGATATTTGGTTCTACTAAGGTGATTTAGGTCATGGCAGATCAGATGATGAAGAAGCTCAATTCTTATTTGTAACATCCCGATCTCATACTAAGGGGGTAGAACCCTAGATTTGTGTAATTGAGAAAACAACAATGAGGGATTTGAAAAATGCATTTTCATACTCATGCATATTGTCAGCATACACACATGTGAATTTGAATTTTTGCACACATTACAATGATTGTACATGCATTCATTGGGATTCCGGGTATAATTGAATTGTAATGTGATATTATTGAGAATTGGGGTTTAGTTGTGTTGAAAATTAATCTGGGGTGTATATTTACTGATTTAAATTTTTTGGTGAAATTTAGGAAATTTATGGAAATTTTAAGGGTATATTGGACAAGAAAAAATGTCAAGGAACAGAATAATTGATGAATAGTGTTAGAAATAAATGTAAGATGGCAGTAGAAATTTTAATATGTGACGTTAAGATTTAATGTCAAGTGTTAATGAAAATTTGGGAGAAAATTTGAGACAAATGGGCTAGTAAGATTAAAAGACCAAGAAGGGACTATAAGAAAGTGACATGTGGCAAGTGACATGTGTCACTTGCCACACCACTTGTTTTAAATCACAATATTCATTAAATGAAAGACCCATCTTTGGTCTTTCACTTGATATTGTCTCTTATTTTTGTTAGCTTCATTTCTTCACCTCTTCATTTACTTTCTTCTTCACTCATGACATCCCACCCTTACCCTCTCATGTTGATGTTTGTTCAACTCTTTCACCTTGCTTCTTCAAGATTTAATGTCTCCTTCTTCTTGTTGCTAAAAGACCCAACATATTCCACCTTAAAAAGATTGTGTATGTTGAAGGAGCTAGGGTTCCACGGTGATTGGAAGGAGCATTGAAGCTAAACAAGTAAGATAAGCATTAACCATTCTTGATTTGTTGAATGAGCATATTTAGTGATGGTTAGAAGTGAAAATGAAGTTGAATATGTGTAGGAAGTTGTTGATGAATAATATAGGCAAATGTTCTCTTTTTGGGATTAATGATCAAAGATAGATCGTGAATTGGTTTGTGAATGATATTGAGTTGACATGAAGTTGAAATCAAGTAGAAAAGATAGTTTATGTTCAAGATGGGTTATATGTTAAAGGTGGGAGGTTAAAATCTGGAAAAAAAATAGGAAGATGAGTCGAGTTTCTGTGGAAGTTCGCCGCGACCAACTCTTTGATTCACCGCAGTGAAGTCCCCATGGTTCATCATGGCCAACTCTGTGGTTCACCGCGGCCAATATTGAAAAAAATCAAAGTTCGCTGCAGCCAACTTTCTGATTCGCCGCGGCGAAGTTTTTCCTACACAGCTTGAATATGTTTTGGTATTTTGGGCATAACTTTTTCTGTAGTTGTCCAAATGGAGTGATTTTTGATTTGGAGTAAACTAGAGACATAGTGCTACAACTTTTATGAAGAAATAGAGTCTAAATTCAGTCTATAAGAATTTAAAGTTTTGGATGGAAGTTGAGCACAAAATGTTGTTTTGGTGTAAGAATAGTCCAAAAATGTTTGGAGTATAACTTTCAGATTACTGAACCAAATTGAATGATTTTGATGTCATTAAAAAATTAAGACAATGGGGAACATTTTTCTAGAAGAAAGTGTTATCAAATTACTTCATTTATATAATCAAAAGTATCATGGAAATTTGACCCGAAGGTTTGGAATTTTGGAGGTGATATTGGAAAGAATGCGAGTTTGGATATTGTATGATTATATAATGTTAGAATAACATTAGTGAATGAATTGTTGGTATTAAAGTACCAAAGACATGTGTATAATGGAAATGAAGAGGTTCATATGATTATAGTTGTGATTCAAAGGAAATGAGCAATGGGTATTAAATAAAAGTGAATGAGATTTGGTTACCGTGAGAGCTAATAATGCTAGAAATGAAATGACGAGTAATTGAATTATAAAGTTTGTTTCTAATAGTTTTATTGAGATGTAACCTAAGTACAAATTATACTTAGGTGAGTTTTGAAATGTGATTGATAATATGACAAGAATAAAGGAAAGATACCTGGGATTATCATTGAGCATGCATTGTATATATTCCATATTTGTGCATAAATGAATACTTATAATTGTGTAATTATTAATGTGTGTGCAACATGTGTATTACATAATTTTGGATGTGCAGGATAAACATCTGCATTCAGACGTTTCTAGAATTGGAAGCAAATGCTAATTTGGAGCATACTGTGAGGAAACCTAGATGGTCTCATTTAAATGTTTGTTTTGTTTGAATTTTATATTAATTGACTATTGAATGATCAAATGAATGCGTCTTGATTGTTGATTCCAGACAATGAAGATCCGATGATTGTGATGTTTGATTTGGATATTGAAGTGTTACTTGTTTGTGAATGAGATGAAATAAGTGTACATAATATGATTGTTAAATGTCGGATCACAGTTTGATGATAAATGTATTTTGAATGTGCATTTGCATATGAATGAAAGTCTAATTCTCAACTTTAATGTTGAATGCCGGACTAAGGTCCGATGATATGTGAATATGAGTGAATGAGAATATGCAATTGTAATTGATGCATTCGATTTCATGAATACATGAAACATAATGGCAATTGTGACCAGAGGAGCCATCGATCAGAGCTTAAAGCTCAAAGTGTGAAAAAGAGCCTTGAACTCAAAAGTGATTAAGAGCCTAAGGCTCACTATGTAAAATGAGCCATGTATCCCCATCAGATAAGGGATAGTTAGTAATGAGATCGGTATTCAATGGATACGGGACAGTTTAGGTACTCGGTCACAACAAAGTAATAAATGAAAAGTGGGTCTCATGTGCACTGCATATATATAATATGAATAATTAAATTGTATTGAATGTGAAATGTGAAATGATGTGAATATGAATTATGTATTATGTGACTGGGTGAGCCATCGATGATGGTCACTCATTGAGTTCGCAAAACTCACCCAAAATTTGCAAAT
>JAOTAX010000198.1:27662622-27673513 GCA_025629825.1 Erythroxylum guanchezii | reverse complement strand
TTGGCACTAGAAGAGTTGAATTTTGGAAGATTATAAGTGTATATGATGTTAGATTTGATGTAGGAAGCATTAGAGAACGTTTGGAGGGGTTTTGGGAAGCCTCATGTCCGTTTAACGGACTTAGAGTCCATTTAACAGACCTTCTCGGGTCAAAAAGGACCCCTTGCTTCGCCCATGTCCGTTAAACGGACATGAAAGTCCGTTTAACGGACCTTCTCGGGTGAAATGGTGCAGTTTGGTCGATTTATGTTCGTTAAACGGAAAAAGATTGTGATTTTTGACACTGTTAGAGGCAGAATCAGATTTTGTGGTCTTCATGAAAGTTGTAGGTCTAGATGTCTTCTTTCTAATGGTCCAAAAATGAACTCAATCCGACATCTAGATTGAAAGTTATATTGATCGCGCCAAGAGAGGTACAAATCGATTTAAGATAGAAGTATGGTCTATTCTTTTGGGCATAACTCCCTCATCTGACCTCCAATTGAGGTGATTCTTGAAGCAATGGATTCCTAAGGCATGTATGTATCTTTTGGAGTTGTTTTGAAAAAGTTTTCATTAGAACCAGTGAGAGATCGATTGTGAGAGCATGATTAGGGTTATGAACACGCTTTGGTTTTTCAAACTTATCTTGAGCTATAGAGCTCCGATTGAGACAATTCTTTCTTCAAAGAAAACTAGAGACTTAGAGCTATGATTTCTTTGAATAAGTCAAATCGAAATTTTGGTTTGAAGATTTCCAAATTCTGTTCACAAGCAGGAGAAATAAGTTTGAGCATGGTGACTGATATGTATGGGCACGCCATTGAACAAATTGTGAGAAAATTTTTGGGATATTATCAGAATGAAAAAAAATGATGGCTTATAAGGGTTCAATGGAATAACCCTTCAAGGTAATATGCTCATGTTTCATGTTTCTCAGGAGTTGGATTCCGGAATCAAGCGGGATCCATCAACACCAGTTCATATTATTTAAGAGCACACTCACTGTACTTGTCCCACATTCTTCACTCAATCTTTCTCAATTCGGTCGAAGGAAATCAAACAAGGTTCTATCCACATAAGATGAAGCAGATAGCAGACGAATGGCAAAGAGCAGACGAATGCAAGAAGCAGACGAATGCAAGAAGCAAACGAATCAAGAAGCAGAGCAGACGAATGCAAGAAGCAGACGAATCAAGAAGCTGACGAATGCAAGAAGCAGACGAATGCAACTCTTAAGACGATATGACGTCATCACAAACGATACAGATAGTCAACTTAAGATGAAGCAGAAGCCAACCTAAAACAATACAGATGGTAAACTTAAGACGAAGCAGAAGTCAACCAAAGACGATACAGATGGTCAACTTAAGACGAACCAGAAGCCAACCTGAGACGATACAAACGGTCAACTGAAGATGATTCTATTTATACTCCTCAACTTAAAAACCTTATTCTTGAACATCTCTAAGTTTTCATCACTCACGTATAAACACCTATATGTTCATACATATATGCATAGTGAAGAAACAGAGCATGCTTCACCTTTCTAAACTTTGATCTTCTATACTAACCCTATACACCATTTCATTGCTACGTCAACTCCAAGAACCATTTCCACAACCTTTAATCACTAACAATCCATCAAAAACCAAATAACAACATATCCACAACTTTCATCCTCTTCACACAGTGTTTAAGAAAATAAATGTACATAAATGCCATGATCATGCACTGACAATAAGTTCATCAACTTTATTTCAAAAATCCATAACCTTAACAATTTTATTCACTACTTACTTGTTGAAAACTCCAAAAGCTTCAACTATCTTCAAGCCCTAACTCCATACAAAATACGAAATCTACTGTGAACATTAACTATCTTCTGGTTTTCTTAAGGCAGAAGAAACAATTTACAAGGTGGGGTTGGTTTAGGAAAAGGGAAAAACACAGGAATCTCTTAAAAGGTGTTTGATGAAAAACTTTGTGTATGGGAAGAAATTCGAAGAAGGTGATTATGAAGAAGTTATCAAGACAAAACTTAACCTTTCAACTCTCAGAGAACAGTAACCTATTTCTAGCAAAAGTACAACAAATAGCTCGACACTTGTCACTTTCCTATGGTCTAAGGTCTAACCAAGTTTATTTTGAACTAAACTCTTTAACTCCCATCTTTACAATCCAACTATCTCCAAATCTTCTTTTGATTTCTTTTTCTTATTTTCCATAATACTCTATAAATTTTGAAAGTAAATCCTAAATTCACCAAAACAATTCACACATATAATATTTCCAGTAATCAATAATATTTCCAATATAGATAAATTCAAAATTCACTAAATTTCAAAAAATCATAATTCAATTCAATTATACCCGGAATCATTCATGAATGCATGTATAATTATTTTCATGTGCAACAATTTTACTATTCATGTATATGTGTATAACATGATATGCATGAACATGGAAATGCATTTCTAACTCTCATAAATCACTCACATTTACCATTTTAACCTTCCCACAATTAATGGAATGTTACTCATTTAAACTATGAAAATCTCTTAAAATGATTACAAGAAGATAAAGCAAGGTCAAAAGGTGATTAGACTGTGCTCCTCATTAGTTTTAGTACTTAAATATATAACATATGGAAGGAAAGAAATAATAGGTGCTTCAAGGGAGCTGAAAACCTCAAGCAAAAGATTCAGAACGAATGCATCTACTTGATTAGGGGTAATAAAACTATTAGAATTTTCTCAGTTGGAATTGCTCTATCTTGTAAATTTTAAAATGAGTTAAGCTTCTTATCTCTTAAAGTCTCTTTAGTGGTTTTTTTAAGAAAAGGTGAAAGATCTATTGCTTAAAAAAATTTAATAGGTATATTAGGAACCCTTTGATTAGGCCATCAATCTACTAGGCCTTTTAGTACACTTTAACCCTCCTTCCTATCCAAAAACTAGACATTCAATGAATTACCTCAGTTAGCTATAAGAGATAGTATTAGAGTCTCGAGAAGTTGACTAAATTGCTATTGCATTTGTCTACAATATTACAATTTATAAGTTATTCCTTAATGCTAGCAATGGTGATCAATTGTAAAACCTCATTATCCCTTTCCTTGCTCATAAATCTTTTACAATTCCTTCCTTCCATAGTTCCTAAAAGTAGTTAGCCATTACTAATATATATTATATGTGTGAATTATAATGTGTTTTTAAGGTGTCAAAGTCTATTTTTAGTGTTTTCTTATATGATAATCATCTTTTTAGGAATTAGATTTATATGTTTTGTTTAAGTTAGTATTGTTTAAGGCAATAATTTGATCTTATTTTTATGTTTCAAGAGTTTTTTATATGTTTAGTGATGAGTAGAGATGGGAAAATTTGTAGAAAAGATGGAGAAAAAGTTAGAAGATAATTTTTAGCACGAATATATATGGCTTTGCACAATCGTGCATGTAGCAGTAGTAGGTTGGAGAGCAAAATGCACAATCACGACAAAAAGTTGGAGCAATGCCATGCACGGTCATGTATGGGATGCATGATCATTCAAAAAGCTTTTCCATATCATAATTTTTTAAAAGACTTTTGACAATTCAGGGCTATTTTTATAATAAAAACATGTGGAAAAACCCTAGATAAAATCCTAAAAGGCTCAAGACTATATAAAGTAAGAGAAAAAAATCAATTAACTACTGGGAAAACATAAAAAAAGGAGATTAAAAGAGTAAATTTTGAAGAACAAAAGCTACAGTTTCCAGCTTAAAGCAAAGAAGAGAAGACATCCAGATTTAGTTCTCTATTATTTTCTTATTTCCTTATTGTTGTTGAATATTAACAACGATTCAATTGTCATATATAATTACATCTATGGATTTATAAATTCCTTTAGGAATTACTTTTGACTTCTTTATTAAACTTTACATTCTTAATATAATGAAATATGTTTGTGATGTTTATTGCTTTATATTTTATTTGAATTGAGAGATTAAATTTGATCACTTATGTTGTTTTCCACAACATAAGCTGGTACCTAATAGACCTTTTAACATAAAATTAATAGAAAATGGAAGAGAGATCTTAATTGTTTGTTAGTTATCTATAAGATTGATTTAAATGTAGTTGCATAGTTAGGAAGAGTTTTGATAGATTGAGATATCATAATTCAGTTTCTATCTATTTTGATTGGGATTACTTAATTAGATCTCAAGAGAGGATAATCATAGTTATTGGATATCTAGGATCAAGTAGTATTACCTTAAGAAGGCGAACTAAAAACAAATAAGAATAGGATTAATTCTTAGTTTTCATCATTAATAAATTAATCAATTCACTGTTGTTTAATTATCAATTCTTTTTTTAGTGAATCTTATTGTCGTTTATCTTTAAAAAAGTATATAAGAATTGTTGGGTGACTACTCCAATCCTTATGGGATGATACTTTTTATGCTATAAGATAAGATATGTATACTTACAGCTAAGAAAGTTTTTCATTTAAAACTTCAACAAGTTTTTAACGCTTTTATTAAGGATTGTTTTGTACTAACTACTTTAGTTCAAGTTACCTTGATTTAAGGACTTTAACACTTCCTTATATGATTTCAAGTGCATGAATATAAGATCTACAAGGAGTTTAAGTAAACTAAAAGACACACAAGGTTTTGACATCACAATGCAAGAGATGGAGATTCAAAAAGTGAGGTGTCAAGAAACAATAGAGAGGAAAATGGAAGAAGAGATGAATCACAAAGAAAATTAAAGAACCCTTATAGACTTTATGAGGCCAGGGTTCAACACTAACCAATAAGGAATAATGAGACCACCAGTGCAGACAAAAGCTTTTAAAATTAACTAGTACTATTGAATATAATGCAAATCAATGTCTAGTTTTATGGACTGGCCAATGAGGATCCTACTGCTCATTTGGATAACTTCTTTGAGATTTTTCACACATTTCAATACAATGTATTGTCAAAAGATGCAATTAAGATGAGGCTCTTTCCATTTACACCTAAAGAACGTCACAATATAGGAATAGCTAGTGCAAGCCTTTTTGGATGAATATTTCCCCTTGATGAAGACCACTAGGCTTATAAAGGACATAACCAAATTTCGGCAAAGCAAAGTGGAATATGAAGCATGAAAGAGATCATAACTTGCCTAAAGAGTTCCTTTTGTAAATATTCTATAATGGTGTGAATCCACCCACTCGAGGCACCATAAATGTAGCAACTGGTGTTTTGTTAATGAGGAAAGCAGTTGATGTAGCACATGATTTAATGAAAAAGATGGTAGGGAGGAGTAAACAACAATCAACCTTTAGAGATCATAAATGAGTGCTTGCTATGGATTTAGTGACCATGTTATAGGATAAAGTAGGAAACTTGGTCAAACAATTAGGTAGCCTAAAAGCCACTTCTTCTAGCCCACTTAAGGAAATTCAGTACGAATGCAAATTATGTGGACTAGAAAGTCATGTCTCAAATGATTTCTTCCTAGTGGAAAATATCAATATGGAGTAGCGTAAGTTCATAGGAGAACAATATGGTCAGGGTAATAATAATCCCTATTCCAATACTTATAATCTTGGGTCTAACAATGCTGCAGGGAGTCCAATAAGAGCTGAAGGCCCACCAAGATTTTAGTAAGATAGGCTCAATTCATTGGAATCAAAGATAGACAAATTGATGGATGTGTTGAATTCCAAATTCACAAGTTAAAATGAGACCCAAAAGAGGATGGAAACTAAATTCGTTCAAATTGCAAAGAACTATGCATCTTCTATTTACAATCTGGAGGCTTAAGTGTTCAATTAGCCCATGCATTATCTACAAGAAGTGTGGGGAGTCTCCCGAGTAATATAAAGCCTAATCCAAGGGAGCAACTAAAAGCTATCACATTTAGGAGTAAGAAAGAGTTAAAAGAACCAACTGAAAAGAAAGCTAAATCCTACCAAGTAGAAGAATAAGAGAAAAAGTATAGAAAAGAAGAGAAGAAAGAGAAAACTCCATCTATTCCTCCCCCACCATGTACACTCAAGATTCCACTCCCACAGTGGAGGCATAAGAATCAAATGGATGTGAAATTTGCAAAGTTCTTGGAGAAGTTAAAGAAATTGTAAATCAACTTATCTTTTGTAGAAGCTTTTAAACACATGCCTAGGTACGTAAAGTTGCTCAAGTATATACTATCAAACAAGCAATTGAAAGCTATAGCTCCATAATTATCATACGTTTTCTTTTAAAATTGAAAGACCTTGTGATTTTTACTGTACATTGTGTTGTTGGTAATTTATGGTTTATCAAAACTCTCCAACTTCTGTCAAGGAACTCTACTTGATCTCTTTTTATCTTGATTTATAGTAATCCAACGAAATCTAGTTTTCCACTATTAACAAAGTCTTTCACTGCTAGTTGTTTATTCAGACCATTGAGGCCTCTAATATTCCATATTAACCCTTTCATGTTCACTTCTTTAAACTTGACTTCTTCCTTTTAGACCTTCTTCTTGCTTTTTGTAAGGCTTTCCAATAGGATTTGCTTAACTCTTGAGATCTCCCCTACCTCCTGTATAGGTGTGTTATCTAGTTCATTTTCCACCATCATTTGTTCAATTTGCTTTGCACTTTTCACCTTACTTTTGCCTTCAGGTGTTCTGGTTGCATCCATGTCCTTCTTCACCTATTCCACATTAGTTTCCTAAGTCTGATTTGTTCCATCTTCTTGTGGAGTTATAGAATTGTTTCCTTGATCTTTCCCCTTTTTTGCCTCCTTTGGAATCCAAACTTGTTTGACCTCCTTTGCTTTTGGTTTCCACATGTAGGACACCTTGATAATGTGCTCCTTTAAGCCACCCTCTTCATTTAGTTTCATAATTGCTAATGTGTTAGGCATTTTATTTTCCAGATTCACTTTAACACATACTCTAGCATACCATATCCTTTTCATTAAGACAATGTTCTCATCCATTCTTAAAGGCTTCCCTAGTTCACTAGCAAGGTAACTCAATCCCTCTATAGACCAATATTTAAGTAGTATTCTATGAAAATTAACTCATATAGACACTTATTCCATTTTTCTTCTATCTAGTTTAACACCTGGGTGCCATTTCTTAAGGAAAAATGGGATGTGCCAAGGACCTCCATCCATTGATTTCTGAGCCATTTCCTCTAAAGTATATTTAAACACAAATAACTCACCCTCATTTACCGTGACACTTACTAGTCCTTGGTTTTTTGATGTTGCATTTGCCCATCTATGCACCACTGGATATGCCAGCCTCTTGTCCATGAAGTAACCCACCACTGCAGTATTCAACTTCTTAGCACCCTTTTGTAGTACTTCGATAGGGGGTGACACTAGACTTTCCTCTTCAGTCTGGATGAAGTACAGGTTTCCAAAGGAGCTGGAACCTCCAACTACCAAGCTCCATGAAGACTTACCCGAGTTCTTGCTAAGTTCTTGAGGTTGTTTTGCAATTAGGATAGGGGAAAAGTTTGCAAGGTTGAGGGTGTTGGTTTGACCTTCTTGTTGTTGTTCTGTGAAGCTTGGATTTTGTGTGGCCATTTGGTTGTCTGGTTTGAGTGTTTTGTCTAGTTATAGGTGGCTAGATTGCGGGCTGTTTGGTTGGAAGGATGGTAAGTTGTTGGAATGTTGGAGGCTGTCAGTTAAAGAAGAGAGAAATGAAGAGAAGTAAGAGCATTTTTTCACTCAATCTCACATGAGACACCTTTTTCTAACTCCGTATGTGTAACTGCTCAGTTGTTTCTTGTTTTGCAGTCACTGGCTTCATTGGTATGGCTGTGATGAATGGTGTGTTGCAGACTGTTAATTCTACCATCCAGTTACCAATGCAGCGTCGAGATAGATGATATATTTGGGCTGTGTTAAGGATTTGCTAATGGCTCAAGATGATTTCTGACGGATCTTCGGATTAAGTGTTATTTGCTCAAGTTCATTACTGTTACTACATGCCCGAGTTTAAAACGGAAATAGAGCTACTAAGCAGGTTGATGGGTGTTAATTCAATACTCTCCATGGAATGTAGATAGCAATGAAATTGGAATCTAGGGAGAGTATAATGGTCTAGGTGACTGGAAAGATATTTTGTGACATGTAAAATATTTTGAAATTGGTGAAGAAGTATTGGTGGTGAGCGCAAGATAGTTCCTTCTGCTTATGAAACAGAGTAGGAGTAGCCCTTTTATATCTTCTCTCAGTTGCTCCATTTTTCCTAATCCTTTGGATGCTGATAACTTCAAATTTTCCTTAGAACGTCCAAAATTAACACATTCGTGAGATAATCTACAGATGCATTATAGTGTCTTTGGAATAAGTCAGGAACATGTAAAAGCAAATGATACGATAGAAGCTACAGTAAAACAGCAGATTTTACATCAGTTTTAATTGTTTTCGAGAATACCAGACTTGGGGGATTTTGCCCAGAGGACCCTTCTCCCTTGCCTCAAGCTCTTCCAGCCGGAACTTTATTAACCGATCCCAGCGTCCTCCTTCAAAGAGGACCCCTGGTTTTCCATCTGTGATTCTTTCAACCGTCCAATACATATAATATGGGCTGCAGGGATCTTTCACAAGGGCGATCATGCCAGGCAGTAGTAGTGGTAATTCAGGGTTTCCTTGGCTTCTGCGAGGCAGTGAACACCATTGTGCTCTCTTTATCAGCAGAAGACTGGTCCTTAGGAGGTGGATTCTCCTCTAAAAACTTTTCCAGCCCCTTTTCTCCGCCAGGAAATCCCCCTGTTAGTCCCATCAGTTCCTTCTCGAACGCATTTTCTGGGACACACTCAGTTGCTGACACACCCATATTTTCTGTAGATGCTTCTTTACCGTTTACTTGTTCTTCAACATTTCTTCGTAGCCCTCGTTGCAGACCCTTTTCTCCACCAGGAAATCCCCCTGTTAGTCCCATCAATTCCTTATTGAACGCATTTTCTGAGACACTATCAGTTGCTGGCACATGCATGTTTTCTGTAGCTGCTTCTTTACAATTTACTTGTTCTTCAACATTTCTTTGTAGCTCTTGTAGCAGACCCTGTTCCCCGTTGCAGATTCCTCTGCCCCCCATGAGCTCAAAGAGATCAAACTTGGCACTCTGTGTCAGCCTAAACCTCGAAATTTTGGTGACCGTAGCGAGTGATTTGTGAGTAAGACTGGGAAGGTTAGTTTGGCAAGGAAATTGGGAGCCAGAGAAAGTCCCTTGAAGGGCTTGGCGAGAGCTGGACAGAGCCATTTCGTCGCTTCCTCTTCGAATTCTGGCCGCAAGTAGGATATATCTGGTTTGGATAATTCTTTCGCATAATTAACCACTGTTTGATATAGCACTTTTTCTTCGACCTAAAAAAGTAACTTGTAATTATTAGTTTTTTTAAAAAAAAAATTATATCAAGCTTTAACTATTAAAGGAATACACGTGCACGTCTAAACTTAAAACTATATCATATAATAGGTAGAAACAATACAAGAAGTTCTAATATAATTACTTTTGAACCTATGATTTCTCGTAAGCGCTTGGTAAGAGCTGTTCCAGCTTTTCACTATGAAGTTCGAATGTAAGTACTTTTGAACCTATGATTTCTCGTAAGGGCTTGGTGAGAGCTGTTCCAGCTTTTCACTAAGAAGTTCTTTGTCTCCTAAACTCAACTATTCCTAAGCTTATTCTTTCCTTCCTTGGTAGCCCGCCCCTAATTTCCTTTACTTGCCTAGCTCACTAAATTCATTTTGTCCTAGGAGGCTACGACACCGTTGCTTGCCCTCTTCCCTAACCCCAGCTGCGACAGCGCATACCCTGCACTACCATCTTCTGGCACTAGCAACCTCAATGCTTCCTTAGAGAACAACCAAACCTCGATGTCATATCAGATCACCTAGAAAGCCTAGAACTCAATAGTGGGAGATGCTTTTTGCTTTGGCAAACTTCATTATTTGCCTCCCTTTTTAATGGGTGGAGCGGTCCTCGTGTATACAGAGATACTAAAATCATTGGCAAAGAAGTGGAAAGATACTCTAGTTTGGTATTTCCTTGAGAAATGCCAGACATTATCTCAGGTCCACCATTAGGCTAACATTAACTGGAAAAGTTTTGGACTAGAAAGTGTCATAATTAGTGAAGCGAGTTATTTGTCTTCAAATTTGTCTTTTAAGGAAAAAGCTAACAAATTTCTAGAGATCTTACCTTAGCATGTTCAAGGGAGACTCATGTTACAAAAATGGAGACCTAGTCTCACTTTAGAGAATGCAAGCTTATGAACAATCCCCATCTAGGTGAACTTTCACAAGGTCCCAATAGAGTATTTGTCTTCATGAAGATTAAGTTATATTGCAAGCGAGACAGGCAAGCGTTTGAGTCTTAATAAGTACATTACCAATCTGAAAAGAATTCAATTTTTTTTAATGTTTGAATTAAAGTGGAACTTGGCAAACTCTCTTTGATTCCCAAGGTAACCTATTAGAAGCCACAATACCAATAATGTATACAAAGAAGCCATTGTCTAAGAGTCTAAATAAAGTGAGGATACTAAAGGCCAAAACAAATGTGATGGAAGGTAGTGTAGATATCATTAGGAATCAACAAGAGGCAAAGTAAGATGGTACTACCTCCATTATCAACTCAGTTGAAGAAATGGTTCGTTTAAAGAGCATTATTCAAGATATGGCTCTAATCACAAATATCCCTACGGTTAAAAAGGCTATAGTTGAACTTGGTGATAAGAATGTAAAGAAAAACACACCCCTGGCCCATCAGATTTAACCTAGATTGGAATTAAATATCCCCCTATTGAGATCAATTGTAGCGCCCCCTCACCGTAGGGTACACATCGGGAAGCCCGAAGGTCGCTCCGACGAGTATCCCACGATAAAGGTGCACCACCAGAACATTTCTACTAATAATCCTTA
>JAOTAX010000198.1:27646853-27657776 GCA_025629825.1 Erythroxylum guanchezii | reverse complement strand
TTTTAAAAATAATTTTAAGGGTATTTAATATCTTTTATATATTTTTTTTATTTTTCAGTTCTTTTAAATAATTTTTGAGTGTCTAATAACTATTATGTTTTCTTTCTTTATTTTCAGTTTTTTTAAATAATTTTGTGTTCCTAATAACTTACATATATATATGTAAGTTATATATATATATATTTATTTATTTTTAAATAATTTTGCCGGTATCCACGGATACCTGCGGGTTGGACCCGACCCACCCGCAAAATCAACGGGTGGGTCGAGTACGGGTAAATATGAATCGGGTAAAAAAACATACTAATCCATACCCGAACTGTTAGGGCGAGTACGAGCGGATAAACAGATGACCCGCCCATTTTACCAGGTCTACTTATAGTATAACATCAACTAGGAGTCAAATTACAACTCAAGCAAATCCAAGGCATTCACCCTACAACATCCCACACTTAGGTACATTCATAAGATTTTGAGTTATACACTAAATGATAGGGTGATAGCTTCGATATGGTCGTGAACTTGCATATGTTTTACTTATAAAGTATGAGCGAGAGGACATCAATATGCCTTAGAGAGAGGAAAAGAAGGTAGGGATTATATGCATTAGGCCCCACATGACTTAATTAGTGAGGAGGGTGGGAGTCTTCAGCCTACTATCATCGATGAGGCTTCTTGGGGTTATGGTCATCCTCAACATCAACATGATGAAGAACATATACACGATTACGAGGAGGTGTGGACCTATAATATGTCTATTAATTGGTAGGAGAGCCAGATGAGCAGGCAATCACAAGAGCAAATGAGAATTGCCCTTAGTTCTTACTAAATAATTATTCTAATAAATTAACAAATGTCAAATGCGTTTTCTCTATCTAACAAAGATTTTAATCTTAAGATACTATTATTTGTCGTCTCTCTTAAGTATCTCAAAATTTGCTTCATCATCGTCATCCTTATCTACATCTCCTTCAAAATAATATTAGAGAATTCTTTACATAAACTTATTAATAAGCTAGTTATAATATTATTAATATAACATATATTTGTACAATTAAAATATTACTATTTCCCTTTTTAACGAACAAATTAGTGTTTATCTTTCACTTAGAAAAATCATATTTGATAGAAAGATTTTTGGTCATTCACACCATACTTTATATTAGTTTGATTAATCTCATAAAATATTTTAGGCAATTTGCACACATGATTAAATCCCTCTTGACTCCCGAATTCTAAGGATCGTTCTACGTATATCTAGGCTTCCTAGATATAGTTATTTAAAAAGATATTCTTGACACCTATTTCATATAATCTTTAAACTACTAATACATACAAGCAAAAATAATAATCTTATATTCTCTAACCTAGCTTCGAAGGTTTCCTCACACTACATTTCTTAGTTCTATCTCTTGACCTATATTTTCCAAAACAAAGCATTTAAGACATAGGTTACTACCAATAAAAATTAATGACTGAATTAAATATAGAAGTAATTACTATTTTTATCTTTCTTTAAAACAAAAGTAAAACTAGGGTTATTTTCTTGTCCCTTTAGTCTGCAATTCTACTTTAGAAAGATGTACAATAGGGTAATTTACCTTTTTTTTTGGTTGGACAAATTAGTCCGCATCTTAGTTTATCTTTTACTTTAAAAGAAAAGGCCGTGGTATTACGTGCGCAGTTGTTTGATAGGGATAATTGGTAGCAGTTGATTTTCTTGTTTAATAAAATAAATGATATTTTCGTTTTTTCTTGTCTACGAAGTAAGATGGAAAGAGACAGAGAGGAAAGACTCCCAGGCGCATTAAGTAATCCCCGACAATTGCTGCTTCCTAGTTCCTATCCTCTGCCAGTGCCAGTCCCTCTAACAACAAAAGCTTATGCTAGACAAGCCTGTACCTGATAATAAACTAGAAGAAAGAGACACGTCATTAAAATTTAATTATCCGCTTTCAAATACCAAAAGCCCTAACCCTAATTTGTCTTTCTCCTTCTCTTGCATACTTGCTCATCTGTTCTTCTCTACGATCCCAAGTAAGTTCCTCGATTTCTGCACCTCTTTTGGTCGTAATTTCGTCTCTATATTGGTTTCGTGTGTCTTCGTATGCCTGTTTGTGTTTGTATTACGTGTTTCTGTGTTCCTATTTGTTTGCTTGGTGTTGATTTGGAAAATTTACCCCATTTTCTTGTCGCCTCATTTTTTGTGTTCGTTTTCTTTCATTTTTTAAATTTTTTATTTTTTACGAGGAACCGAGATAAGATATTTTTTGTATTGTTTTGTGTAATATTATAGTTTTTTTCAGTGTTCGATTCGCGTATGCTTCATTGTTTTTTTCTCGTTCTGTTTCCAGCTCCTATTTTCTTATCCCCGTGCCCTTTGCATAATTTTGGAGATATCTTGAAAGATTGTAATGTTTTGCTGGTTTTCAGTTCATTATTTGAGCTTTATCTCTTCTTGTTTAGATGGCTGCTAAACCACTTACACGCGAGGAAATTGCTAATACGGAGAAGAAATTGGACATGCCATTGGGTATATTGTTGTTTTAAGATTTTTGGATTGTGCTGAGTTTTATAATTGTCTTCTATCTATATTGATATTGGTTTGTTTGTGTTAATCGTAGATGATATCATAAAGATGTCCAAAAATAATACAAAAAAGACTAAGAAGCAACGAAGGCCTCCAGTAAGATAGTTTGTTTCATGAGAACGTGGGTTATATCTTATGATCTGGGCATTCTTCTTTTTGTTGATTTTAGGGCATGTTTAATATTTTCTTTCCAGAATAAAAGTCAAAAGTTTTTTAACAATCCTGCACAAGAGAAAGCTCTAAAGGTGCGGCGATATATGGATTCGAGACCCTTTGTTCGCCAGGTGTGTAATTTTTTCATGACAACAGAAATTAGCACAAAGCAATGTCGTATTTTTTTATAAAACTGCATAAATGTGAACGTTGTGATGTTTATTGGCTTCTTTGGCTATGTCACTCAAATTGGTTCAGGGGTTTTTAGCCCAAAGGAGGTCAAATTTTCAGGGTAACCAATTTCCTTTAGCTGCTGAAGCTGCAAAGAAGGCTGCACTTATGCCATTTCGCAATAGACCTGTTGATCGTAGTATGGTGGCAAGTTCAAACAAAACAAGGTCTAATGCTGTACAATTTCACATTACTCTTCAATGTTGGCAGCTTTAACATTTTGATTTCAGAACCATAGTGGCAAATATTAGTCATCTAATATCATTATATCATTATGAGTCTGTTGCAGGTAAATGTGATGGCCTCTGCACTTCAAGTTATTGCTATGTAGGGTTTGATAAGACTGTGGAATCCTTTATGATTGGTTTGTGACAAGTGGTAAATTTTGGGGCCCCAGCATTTGCTTATGATCTCCAACTGTATCATCCGGAATTAAGTGCCTGGTTTTTCTGGTTTGGGACGGTTGTCTATGTGAGGACATGAGCATACATATTTGGTAGTAGATTCTGTTATTTGCATTGGTAATGGAGACCAAGGTCCCTGTGTGTCTAAGAAATTTGGGGGATGCGCTTTGAAATTTTGACTCTCATAGAAATTACAAGCTTGAAGGATACGAAAGATGTTGGCTTTCTTGAAGTAATGTGATGCTGCCGGTTGTGTAAGAGATAGATGATACTGATATTTGTTTGACTGCAAAATTCACATTCTACCTTGCAACAGGATCATTTGGGTTGTTTATGATTGCCTTCTTTGCTTGCTTCTTTTTCATCTCTGTTCTGCGATCATGATATTCTTTCCCATGTCGAGGGGTTGTCATATACACTTATTTTCCCTTAAGCTTCTACTGTCATCAGATCTATCACTTTTTACTTGATCATTTATGACAGTTCTGCAATTGCTGGCTGGTTCACCCATCTTCTATTCCATCTTTATGCCCCAATCGTGTGTCCTCAAGCATTTGACTATTATTCTGAACTCTGAATATAAGGAAATGATGACAAGCCTTATAGTCATTCTTTGCGTTAGCTTTAAATGGACATGAAAACAGAGGAATTTATTATGCTATTCCAGCCAGCCCTCAGCGCTGTTTGATAGGTGTTGTTTTCTTTGTGTAACCATCCTCACGTGCTAGTCATGTTGGAGACAGCTCTGATGTAGTGGCAGTCACAAGATTTGGCTGAAGAAGAATGAACATTTTGTTTCCATATTTTTGTTTCAGTTGATAATTTAGCATGAGGGAAACGGGAAGAACTTAGGGGAGTGGGAGTCTGAAGTTTATTCTCACTGTCCATTCTTCCATATTTGAAGTTTCATATGGTTGGAGACTAGTAATATTCCCTTTTGGAAAGTTTCCGTAGATTCTCTGGGTTGTGGTACTATTTATGAAAACTCAGTCCGGAAGGTGAAATGCCATGCTAGTTGGATGTATGGGGCACTGGCCTCTGTAGTTATTTGTTGTCTTGGCTGGATAGAGCTACTGGTTTCTGTTTGGTGGTACAGCAAGACCAGTGCAAGACTTGAAGTCCAGATAATCTTCCCTAATTTTGAACCTAATGTTGGTTAAGAGATCTGAAAACTGTGAAGAACTGGCTTCGGTTTGTCAAAACGACTATTGTGTTCTAAAATGGTTTGTTTTGATATTTCTTATTTGGATGTAATAAGAACATCACGGTAAGAATCTTATGGCCTGCTGTATTACTCATGTAGCATCTGATCAACATACAGGTCAAATTGACTGGTGTCTATTATTTAAATTCCTTCTCCTATGTCCACTCTGATTCTATCTTTTTTGTGATTGTAGGCCCTTCATGGTTCAGAAGAGGTTTGCAAATGGAGGTTTTGCTGCAAAGGTATTTTCCTAATAGAACCTGTTTTACTGATTTGTTTTCTTATGGTGCTTATCTGAGAATGCTTTAAATACGGTGTATATTAACCTTACTAAATCTATTAATCATCACTTAGATCTATTAATTAAAATGTCAGTAATCATTGTTCCCACTGCTGCCAGATGCTAATCTTGTCTTTTTTATTTTATCTGGCGAGGCCTAACAGCAGCAGCATCAAGGGGAGGGGAGTAGTAATCAGAGGCCTAAAACACTTGACTCGCTCTTTGCCAACATGAAAGAACAGCGAATGAAAGTTTTTTCACGCCAAAATAATGCAGTACAACGTAATGGCAATGGTACTCGACCGAGAGTGCCATGGGCAAGAGGTCGATTTGGCAACTGATGCATTCTCTATTTGCTAGATTGGGATTTGTTGGTGCTTTAGAAATCGTGTTTGAGCTTCCATATCAACTGGCTGATTACTCTGTTATCCAGTTGATGCGAGTTGGGGTGTCGGGGGTTGCTAGTTGTCCGTGTCCCGTGTGCAGAAGCAGCAAGTTCCTCCTTTTCCTACGTGCAATTGATGTGCTTCTCTATTCGAAACATATTTTTCTCTTGCTTCTTTGTGTAAACTCGTTTGGAAGGTTTAATGATGTTCAAGCATTTCGTTAAAATGTAACTGGTCTTTGCCAATGGGTGACCTTGGAACGCTACATTGGATTTGAGGCTTTATTACATGTAGTTACGGCATTATTACTGTTTGATGATATGTAGTTATATATGCACAAAGGCTGAAGCCAATCAAAAATAAGTAAAAAATCGTCATGTTATGATTCCACTAATTAGTAATTACTATTATTATTTTAAAGAACGTTGTCATTTCTTATCTATTAGTTTCGTCTGACTAAAATACTAAATCTTTCTTTAATTATTAGTGAAATAAGATATTAAAAAATTCATACGTGTTATTTGAAGTTCATTGTAGGGTTGTAATTAGTTCATCTTGATAAGCACTTGACTGGTAAAAAGAGACCCATATTTTTGCTGATTTTAAGGAAAAAAAAGTGTAAATTAGATTTAATATTTTTATTAAAATACTAAGTTGAATTTTAATGATTTGAAGTATTTAAAGTAAATTTTATTTCTTACAAAATATTTAAAATAAAATTTGAGAGATCACAAAATTGAACATAAGTTTTCATCCAATATGTGTCATAGTATACTTTTAATATGACCGTGGTGTAACCATATGTGTCTAATTTAAGTTTAATTTTTAATTTTGATTTGTAATTAAATTTTATTAAATTAATTTAATTATAAATACTCCAAATTAATTAATTAACTGAATTACAATCTAATTAAACCAAGTTCCGAAAATTCGTAAATAATTAAAAAACCCTAATTCCTAATAATTTGTGCGTATATTAGGGAAACCAAGTGAAGGTAGTGAAGGCCAAAGTTGTGTCGACGTTGATACATGTATTCACTGAGCCTCAAGGTGGTATGATGAATGAGACACGAGTTATATTGATTGTTGGTTGGTCAAATATTTTGGCTCATTCCATAATCTCATATCGAAAATGTGTGGGAATGTTGGAGGTTTCTGAAACCATAAAAGAAGCCTCCTCTCCTTGGTTAAATCATCCCAAATAGTTGTCTTTCATAAGATAAATCTCTTATCTCCTTTTGTAGTATTTCACTTGTATTATTTCCAGAAAATAGTGAAATATCAATTTAGTAGTGTCCGAGGAAGTAGGCATAATTCGCTAAACCTCGTTAAATTCTAGTGTTCTTTATTTGTCTATTTAATGGTTATTGTTGGGTATAGTTGTAGTGAATTATTGTGCTGTTAAATTACATACCTAAGAAAATTATGTCTAGGAGACTGGTATTTAAGTAGGATCGTCTGTGACCTTCCAATCTTTTTTGGGAATTCACATGGTGTGATTTTTCAGTACAATCGTTCACACTCTATTCACCTAGGCAATAATAGTCAAGGTGAATTTGTCACTATCGGTGGAAATTAACTCGAAGTTTCATAACAATTGGTATCAAAGTCAAGGTTTTTTCTTAATATGCTCTGTGGTTGTAGTGTGGTCTGATCTTCCACATAAGAAAAGATTTTTCCTTGGGCCATTAACATTCCGCATTGATAGCTATTGAATAAAAATTGTAGTAGAGATGATAGAAATCAAATACAATAAAACCTCTATAAATTAATATTGTTGGGATCCTGATATTTATTATTTTATAGAGATATTAATTAACCGATAAATTAATATTTATTAATTGAAAGAGATTTTTGTAATTGATTAAAGTTAAATTTTGATTACATTAAAAAGCATTGTATCTTAGAACTCTTCATAATTTTTTGGTGCAGTTCGAGAACACATAACCAGAAATTTTGGACACAATAAGAAAAGTTAGAGATGAGCTCCAACTAGACTTAAATTTTAAGAAAAAACAAACAACACTAGAATCATATTTCACTAAATTATCTTAGTTATATTTGTGTAAGTTTATATAATTATTAATTTATGATATTAATGGAACCTATATTTACATAGGGGTATTTTGAAAATATATTATCTTATTATCTTATCGAAATTCGTTAAATTTTCAACTGGACGAAGTCGGGACTGGAGAAAAATATTATCTTAGAGAGTTTATTAATTTACTGAGTATCAATTTAAAGAGGTTCTACTGTATACGACTGCACCAACCACGTCGACAACTTCTACCTCGTCTATTCTAGCAAGGACTGATGTGACAAATGCAAGATTTGTGGTGGAGATTTTTGATGGTACGGGTCATTTCGGCATGTGGCAAAGTGAAGTTCAAGACGCTCTTTTTCAGCGAGGTCTTGACATCGTCATTGAAGAAAAGATACCAGATGATGTTGAGGAGAAAGATTGGAAGACTATAAATTGTTTGGCATATGGTAAAATTCAATCGTGTCTTTCCAGAGAGCAAAAGTATGCTTTCTCGAAAGAAACTTTTGCATCTAAATTGTGGAACGCGTTGGAAGAGAAATTCCTGAAGAAAAGCAGCCAGAATAAGCTTCATATGAAGATGAGATTGTTTGTTTCTCTTATATTCCGGGTACCACTATAAATGATCACATCACTAGTTTTAATTAGTTAGTTATTGATTTAATGAATTTGGATGTAACATTTGAAGATAAAGATCTAGCTTTGATGTTGTTGGAATCCCTTCCTGAAGAGTTTGAGTTTCTTGAAACTACTTTACTTCGTGGGAAGGTTAATGTGTCTCTTAGTGAAGTTATAGCTTCTTTGTACAGTCATGAATTGAAAAAGAAGACAAAGGAAGAACGTACAAGTGGAGCAACAGAAGTTTTGGTAGTCAGAGGCCATTCTCAGAGCTAGATTAAAGGAAAGAAAAGGAGATCGAAGTCGAGGCTCAAATTGAGCAAAGATGAATGTGCCTTTTATTGGGAAAGAGGGCACTGGAAAAAGGATTGTCCAAAGCTGAAGAATAAAAACAAACCTGATAAGGGAAAGACTGTTGCAAATTCGAATATTGTGAGTGTGAAGATGAAGACTCAGATCTTTCATTGGTTGTTACATCCTCAATAAGCCCTTCTAGTACATGGTTGCTCGATTCAGGCTATAGCCATCATATGTGTCCCAATCGGGATTGGTTCTCTAATTTTAGAGAGCTAGAAGGTAGAGTTGTTTACACAGCAAATGGCAATCCTTACACAACAAATGGGATTGGTTCAATTTGCTTAAGGAATCATGATGGAACAACAAGGACTCTGATAGATGTCAGATACGTGTCAAGTTTGACGATGAATCTCATTTCTGTGGGAGTCCTAGAATCAAAAGGCTACACTATAAATGCAACAAACGGAGTAATGAAAGTCATCTATGGTGCACTCATGGTAATGAAAGGAATTTGATGAGACAATAACTTGCATTATTAATAGGGTAATTCAGTTATTAGAACAATAGTAGTAGCTTTTGATGATGATCAAGAGCTAGAAACTGCTAGGTTGTAGCATATGCGCTTGGGATATGCAGGTAAAAAATCCTCGAAGATGTTAGTCAATCAAGAATTGTTGAAAGGAGTTCGGACCTGCAGATTAGACTTTTGTGAACATTGTGTTAAAGGGAAGCAGATAAGAGTGAAATTCAGCACTGCAATCCATGATACGAAGGGTACTTTGGATTATGTTCACTCTGATGTGTGGGGACCTTCCAAAATAGCTTCTTTGGGAGGAAAACACTATTATGTGACCTTTGTTGATGATTTTTCCCGAAGAGTATGGGTGTATACTATAAGACTAAGGATGAAATGCTAAGAGTTTTCCACAAATGGAAGTAGATGGTGGAAACTCAAACAGGTAGAAGGATCAAGCGTCTCCGTATAGATAATGGTGGGGAGTATAGGAGTGATCCATTTTTAAAGGTCTGCGAAGATGAAGGTATTATCAGACACTTTGTAGTCAGGAATACACCACAACAAAATAGGGTGGCAGAACATATGAATCGTATATTGCTGGAGAAAGTTCAGTGTATGCTGTCTAATGCTGGGTTGGGCAGAGAATTTTGGGCTGAGGCTGTTACATACACTTGTCATCTCATCAATCGCTTTCTGTCAACTGCTATTGGTGGTAAAACACCATTGAAAAAATGGTTTGGAAAACTTGCTACATATTATGATTCCTTACATGTGTTTGGTTCTACTGCATACTATCATGTTAAGGAGTCAAAATTGGATCCACATGCAAAAAAAACAATTTTCATGGGGATCACCTCTGGTGTAAAAGGATATCGTCTTTAGTGCCCAGAGTCAAAGAAAATAATTTTCAGCAAGGATGTTACCTTTGAAGAATCTACCATGTTAAGAAAGGAGACAACTGAAAATGTTAAGCAGACAGATGGTACTCCAAAACAGGTGGAGTTTGAAGTAAGAATTGTTACCCCAGCAAATGATGAAGTAGATGTAGAAACACCTATGGTAGAAGAGGGGCTAGATGAAAAGAGGTTCCAACTCAAGAACCTCCACAGCAACAATTACCAACTGCATTAAAAAAGCTAAAAAGGAACATTCAAGTACCTACTCCTTACGTTAATATGGTGGCTTATGCATCTCCAATTGAAATTGATGACATTCTTACCACTTATAAGGAAGAAATACAAAGTTTAGAAGAAGATAAGTGGAGGATAGTAATATGTGTTTAATTGTTGATATATTTAATCATTTACATTTAGTGATTATTGACGTGAAAATGCTTATGATACTCATTTTAATTCATATATAAATTTAGGTACAATTTGGGAGCAAAGAAATTAAAGTGAGTTAGAAGCATTACATTTGGGTCATTTTTTGAAGATTTATTTTTGCTTGTCTTCATGGAGCAAGAAGAAGAAGAAAAAAGAAAGACAAGAAAAATTAAAATAGGAGAATTAAAAGTGCTTGCTAAAAAAAAGAATTGTCGTTGGTGAAAACGTTGCGTTGAAGCAGCGTCCGACGCTGCGTTGAAGCAGCATTGTGCACAACGCAGTTGTGCATTAAATGCACAACCTGTCTGCGTTCTACGCAACGCAGATAGCTACGTTAAACACAGTGTGGAGCACAGAGAGCAGAGGGTTTTAGAGAGGCAAAATTAAATTGTCCCAAGGAGAAAATGGCCACAGGGTCGGAGCAAGCTTGAGAGGAGAGCACTGAAGCAAAACGTGGAGGAGAGGCTGCGGCTTTGTGAAGTAAACACTCTCCATTTTAATTGTTCCATCATCAATACATTGCGCAGGTGAACAGCAAGTAGTGGACTACACAAAGCTCCATTTTATTTGTCCCATCGTGAGACTACCGTAGCACATAAAATATGACCCACTCTTGGAACATAAAAATGATGATGGTAGGCTAGTTTTCCGACGCCGATTCAATGGGAATATCGACGCCAAGTCATGGTTAAGCTATTTTTGTCATTTTAAAGTTGTGATTTCTTTTCGGATTGTTGTGTTGTGGTATTGATTTGGATGGTTTTGGGATTAATGATCTTAATATATTATTTTGATCATTTTATTTCGAACCTATTGCTAAAATATTGATTGTAATCCGTAATCGTTACTTTTAATATTTGTGAGTAGCATCTAA
>JAOTAX010000198.1:27633792-27645624 GCA_025629825.1 Erythroxylum guanchezii | reverse complement strand
GCTTGTCTTCATGGAGCAAGAAGAAGAAAAAAACAAGAAAGACAAGAAAAATTAAAATAGGAGAATTAAAAGTGCTTACTAAAAAAACAGAATTGAGTTTGGTGAAAACCCGCGTTGAAGCAGCGTCCAATGCTGCGTTTAAGCAACATTGTGCACAACGTAGTTGTTTGTTTAGTTGTACGTTAAACGTACAAGCTGTCTGCGTAAATGAAGACAGTGTCTGCGTTGCACAGAAAGATGATGCGTTTAACGCAGACAGCTGCGTTTAACGCAGCATGGAGCACAGAGAGCAGAGCATTTTAGAGAGGCAAAATTAAATTATCCCAGGGAGAAAATAGCCACAGGGTCGGCACAAGCTTGAGAGGAGAGCATTGAAGCAAAATGTGGAGGAGAGGCTGCGGCTTTGTGAAGTAAACACTCTCCATTTTAATTGTTTCATCATCAATACATTGCGCAGGTGAACAGTAAGCAGTGGACAACATAAAGCTCCATTTTATTTGTCCCATCGTCAGACTACCGTAATACATAAAATATGTCCAACTCTTGGAACATAAAAATGAAGATGGTAGGCTAGTTTTTCAACGCCGGTTCAACGGGAATATCGACGCCAAGTCATAGTTAAGCTATTTCTGTCATTTTAAAGTTATGATTTCTTTTCAGATTGTTGTGTTGTTGATATTGATTTGGATGGTTTTGGGATTAATGATCTTGATATATTATTTTGATTGTTTTATTTCGAACCTATTGGTAAAATATTGACTGTAATCTGTAATCGTTACTTTTAATATTTGTGAGTAGCATTTAACGACCGTTAATCATTAGGAACAACATGACTTAGGTTAGATAACCCGAGCGTGTGAGGTTATTGCTTTTATTGATCGTTTTTCAATTCATAATGCAACAGCTAAATTGAATCTAGAGATCGTATCTTAGGTTATTCAGTAGTTAGATTTAATTAATGATCATATCTTGATTAAATACAACCTAAGGAAAAATCGAGATTTGTAGAGCGTTCTATTAATCTCAGATCAATAGTCCGAAAAGAATTGTAAAGACTTTAGAGTGACGGAATATGCTTGATTGTGTTTAGGCCGAGATTGATTCTAGAACCGGACTTTACTTATACTCAACACTTTTCTCATTTTTGATTGTTTTACTTAATTTGTTTTCAATAGTTTAATTTTACTTTTGATTTCTAAATTGTTTGAAATCCAAAAACCCCCCCATATACTTTCCTTGCATCAATTAATTTCATTACAGAAATTAACTGAACATTCCCTATGGATTCAATCCTGACTTACCACAACTACAAATTTTGGTGTGCAGAGTCAGGTAAATTTTGTAGTGCACTCAACACGCGCTGTCAGATAGCCATGAATGAAGAAATACATTCCCTTCATAAGAATCAGACGTGGAAGCTAGCTAGTCTCTCAAAGGGAAAGAAGGCAATTGGATGCAAATGGGTATATGCAAAGAAAGTTGGATTTCCTGATAGGATAATGTTCACTACAAAGCAAGGCTGGTGGCCAAAGACTATGCTCAGATGGAGGGAATTGATTATAATGAAGTTTTCTCTCCAGTTGTAAAACATTCCTCCATTTGAATTTTGTAGCGCCTCCTTATCGTAGGGTACATACTGAGACACCTGGAGGTCATTCCGGTACATATCCTACGATAAGGGTAAGTTATGCTCGATCACTACATTCACTTTATATGGCATCATATCATTATTTACCTAAAAAGCATCATAAGAAGATCACAATATTTTAAAAATCAGCTTTTTTCTCATTTCATTTCACAAAATTAAAGTCTGCACTATGTCTTTCACATTTTCCATAGGTATATCATCAAAAACCTAATACAACAGTACTACATAAATGAGAAAAATAAGTACAGTCTAACTAATTTGTCCAAAAATCTCAGCTGACCAACCTTTGAGCCATGACTTCTCTTGCCAATCACAATTTACACAGCTGGTAGAGCCTCTCAGTAGCTAGAGTTGTCTCTCAATCCTGAAAAGATAACGTTACAATTTTGGTGAGTTTTGCGAACTCAATGAGGTAACCATCATCGATGGTTTACTCAATCTATGCAACACATCAATTCACAAAACAATTATTTCACAACTTTGCATTTCATTCAATCAAACATACTTAACAAGATACATATGAAATGCTCATGAGATACTTTTCCAATTATTACGTTGTTGTGACTGAGAGCCTGAACTGTCCCATATAGGGCTCATTAAACATTGAGCCTAAGGCTCTGAATCACTTTTGAGCTTGAGGCTTAGTTTCACTCGTTGAGCTTTAAGCTCTAATCGGTGGCTACTCTGGTCACAACTGTCATTATTTGATTATGCATTCATGAATAGAATGCATGTACCACAATCAATCAAATTATAAAGCACATAGGTCTTCACATTCACATTCAAATAGCACTTCAATATTTTAGTCCACATTACATAATCATCGGACCTCCTGTCCGGAATCCACAAGTAAATCACATTCATTCATTATCCAAAACATAATTATAAGCAAACAATAATTGAGAGAAACTGTCTAGGTTAATCACAAGCTACTCCCGAAGCTAATGCCTGGAAGATCCGGCAACGTCCGGAGGTTGACATTCCAGTTGCTCCTCTATAACAATAATATACACAATATCACAATTTGCAAAATCATAAGTATGCAGTAATGCACATGTAAGAAATGAATTATGTACAATGCATGTTCATGATAATCTCGGGAAAATTTCCATCATAAAATCGATCTCATTTCAAAATTCATCTAAGTATAATTTATACTCAGGTTTATGCCTCACTAGAACCATTGAAATCATAATTCATTACTCACTGGCTTACTTTCAGATTTTGCAAAACACCCTTTCGGGTCTACTGTTCACCTTCAATTAGAAGGTGAAAATGAGATAATTAGGTCAAACTTTCTTCTAGACAAGTGTTCCTACATCTCTTATCTTTCTATTGATACCAAAATCACTCAATTTGGTTCAGTGGGTCAAAAGATATACTCCAACCATTTTTGGACTGCTCTTGTCCAAACAGTATACTAGGCACAACTTCCATCTGAAATTTAAACATCTTAGAGACTGAATTAGATTCCAAGTTTTTCCCACCATTTGTAGCTCCATGTCTCTAGTTTATTACAAATTAAGAATCATCTCATTTGGATCAGTAGAGCTCCAGAAATCATCAAAATACCTAAGTACCCATCCCACTGTTTTCACTCAATCTTTCTCCATTCACTTCAGATAGCTATGATTCTTGGTGGAGATGTAGATCAATGTCTTACGAATCCAATGGTTCAAGAATCAGATCATTTGGATGTCTAGAGAAGAAGTTATGACCAAAAGACTCTAACCTATTTTTGTCCTCAATCGTTTTACTTTTATCGTGTTACTTCTATCGTCTTACTTTCACCGTCTTACTTTTATCGTCTTACTTCCATCATCTTACTTCTATCTTCTTACTTTTATCGTCTTATTTTCATAGTCTTACTTTTATCGTCCTACTTTTATCGTCTTACTTCTATTGTCTTACTTTTATCGTCTTACTTTTATCGTCTTACTTTTATGGTCTTACTTCCATCGTCTTACTTCTATCGTCTTACTTCTATCGTCTTACTTCTATCGTCTTACTTTTATCGCCAGAACATCTCCATTTATAAAGATCATAACCTTCAGCTACGATGTCCAAAATTTTCATACTATACACCGTTGGAAAGATAAAAGAAAGATCTACAACTCTCAAGCAAGAAACTTTGCCCAAATCTATCTAGATTAATCCAGATTTTCTCCCAAAGTCGGAACATGAATTTTACAATCAGCTCTCAACCTCCTGCACCCAGTTATCAACTTCATGACAACTTTTGAGATTCTTAGAGACAGAATTAAAATTCAATGTTTTCATAAGAAATGTAGCCATATATCTGTAATTTAATCCAAATCAAGAATTATCTCGTTTGGACAACTAGAGAAAACGTTGTGGTTAAAAACTGAAGCATACTCAGTGAACATTTTCTAGATTTTCAAACTTTCAATATTTTACAACACCTAATCGCTCATAATCTTTCAAGACACTAAATTAACACTATAACCAAATTTTTCATCCCCAACAACACAGTAGTTATGAACGAACACGTAAATGCCATTTTCCATGCAGATGATAGTAACTCATCAAATTTATTGCATAAATCCCCAACTCTAAAGGATTTATTCACTACTTACCTGCTGAAAACTCCAAAATCTTCAAGCCTTAAACTCCACACAATTTTCGTACTTCACTGAGTGCAATGACCAGGTTCTGGTTTCTTAGGGTAGAGGACACAAATGGCAAAGTGGGTTTAGTGTTGGAAAGGAAAAGCATAGAAATCTTTTAGAAGGTGTTTGATGGAAAACTCTGTACATGGGAAGAAAATTTGAAGAAGATGATGATGAAAGAACTTAGACATGACTTAACCTGTCAACTCTCAAAGAACAGTAACCTACTTCTAGCAAAAGTACAAAAAGTCTAAGTGATACTTGTCACTTTCTTATGGTCTAAGCTCTAACCAAGTTCCTTTTGAACTAAACTCTTTAACTCCCATCTTTATAAACCAACTATCTCCAAATCTTCTTTTGATTTCTTTTTCCTTTCTGCTATAATTTCGAAATTTTATTCCAAAATTCACAAATACCATATTCTTACCAACTAATAGAATATCCAACATAAACAAATTCAAATTCTCAAAACTCCTAAAAATCACGACTCAATCTAATTATACCCGGAATTATTGATGAATGCATGTACAATTATTTTCATGTGTAGATAAATTTACTATTCATGTATAAGTGTATGGCATATTATGCATGAACATGGAAGTGCATCTCTAACTCTCATTAATCACTCACAATTACCATTCTAACCCTCCCACAGGTAATGGGATGTTACAAATTTTGTTGGCTTTGGTAGCACAATTTGACATGAAACTAGTTCAATTGGATGTAAAAAACTGTGTTTTTACATGGAGACTTAGAAGACGAAATCTATATGACTTAGCCTGAAGGTTTTAAAGTTTTTGGAAAAGAGAATATGGTGTGCAATCTTGAAAAATTATCGTACGGATTGAAGCAATCTTCGAGGCAATGGTATAAGCGATTTTACAAGTTTATGATAGGGCCAAAGTACACAAGAAGCAAATATGATCACCGTGTGTGTTTTCGCAAGCTACAAGATGGATCCTACATCTATCTTCTCCTGTATGTTGATGATATGTTGATAGCTTCAAAGAATCAAAAAGAAATTAAGAGATTGAAGATTTAGTCGAATCAGGAGTTTGAAATGAAGGATCTTGGTGAAGCCAAGAAAATTATCGGCATAAAGATAAGTAGAGATAGAAAGTTAGGGAGGCTATGTCTGACTCAAAAGCAATATTTGAAAAAGGTTCTACAACGTTTTGGCATGAATGAGAAGTCAAAACCTGTTAGTACTCTGCTCGCTTCTCATATAAAGCTCAGTGCATCCCTATCTCCAAAGAAAGATGCAGAAAGAGAGTACATGGCTAAAGTAACATATGCAAATGTGGTGGGCAGCTTGATGTATGCTATGGTGTTGTGAGTAGGTATATGCATGATCCTGGAAAGGAACATTGGCAAGCTGTGAAATGAATCCTACGGTACATTCTAAACACTGTAGATGTTGGTTTGGTATTTCAACGGGATAAGCAAAACGGTCAATGTGTAGTTAGATATTGTAATTCTAACTACGCCAGTGATTTAGATAAATGTCGATCAACTACTGGCTATGTGTTTACTCTTGCAAAGGCACCAGTCAATTGGAGGTCTACCTTACAGTCAACAGTTGCTTTGTCAACTACAAAGGCAGAGTATAGGGCAATTACAGAGGCTATAAAGGAGGCAATTTGGCTTCAAGGATTGCTTGATGAATTGGGAATTGGACAGAAGCGTGTCAAAGTACATTGTGATAGTCAAAGTGCCATTCATTTAGCAAAGAACCAAGTTTATCATGCAAGGATGAAGCATATTGATGTTCGTTATCACTTTGTACAAGAGGTTCTAGAAGAAGGTGGAGTAGTAATCCAGAAGATTAAGACCACTGAGAATCCTGCTGATATGTTAACAAAGGTGGTGACTACAGTCAAGTTCCAACATTGTTTGGACTTAATCAATATTGCTAAAAATTGAAGATGGGCACTATAAAACACATTTGAAGACATTACTAAAGATGAGTTTGTGAGAGATTTGAAAAAGTGGAATTTGCCAAGGTGGAGATTTGTTGGTTGGTCAAATATTTTGGCTTATTCCATAATCCCACATCGAAAATGTGTGGGAATGGCGGAGGTTTCTAAAACCATAAAAGGAGCCTCCCTTCCTTGGTTAAATCATCCCAAATGATTGTCTTTCATAAGATAAATCCCTTCTCTCCTTTTGTAGTATTTCACTTGTATTATTTTCAGAAAATAGTGAAATATCAATTTAGTAATGTTCGAGGAAGTAGGCATAATTGGCTGAACCTTGTTTAATTCTGGTGTTCTTTATTTTTCTATTTAATGGCTATTGTCGGGTATAGTTGTAGTGAATTATTGTGCTATTAAATTACATGTCTAGGAGATTGATATTTAAGTGGGACCATCTGTGACCTTCCAATCTTTCTTGGGAATTTACCTGGTGTGATTTTTCAGTACAATCGTTTTCACTCTATTCACCTAGGCAATAGTAGTCAAAGGTGAATTTGTCACTATCGGTGGAAATTAACCCGGAGTTTCACAACACTAATGATATTGGCTAGCCATCCTGAAGGAAAGGTAGTAGTTATTGGAGCTATAAAGGTTGTACAAGTTTTAGTGGGTACTAATCGGAGGAGTAGTAGTCTTGAATATAAGTAGAGTTCGTGAGGACAAGAGTTGAAGCCCTTCTGCTGATGCTACCTGAATTTCAAGATTCCTATGAAAGAATGTCGCATCTTTGTGTTCTTGAAAATAGGTTCATTATGTGTCTCCTGAAAAAGCAAACCATATTTTTAACTTAGTCTTTTGGTAAGAGTTACAGATAACAGATCCTCAAGAAATAGAGAAAATCAAACTACAGTCATAGTGCATCTTTGTTCTGAAGACCAAAAATATCTTGATGAGTCACAAGATATTTTGAGTTTTATTAGAAATTAAGGTTATTTAGGTTGCCCAAAAATTCTGTTTAGTCAAATTGTAATTATGTTAATGAGTTAACTAAGGTTAATTGTAATTAAAATAGTTTAATTAATTTTGTTTTAAAACTAAAATTAAAAATTAACTTAAATTTGACATGCAAGACTCACCATATTATGTGAATACCACATGACACAATAAACCCCATGTGTCAAATTATATCAATGGTGATGTGGCACATAATAGGTAAAAACAAAACAACATTCAATTTTTCGTACACTCTTAATTTATTTTGAATAATTTGTAAATTATTACATTAAGTTTCAACTTGTATTTTGATGAAAACATTATGATCTAATTTATGCCTTTTGCCTTTATCATAACAATAAAAGGAAATTATCTTCCCACGTCCTCCTCTCTCACTACCACCCTCACACCAATTTCTCACTTCTTCAAAACCGCATTCAAACCCACATCTTCCTCTCTGACCCACCTCTTCCTCTCTCACAATTGATTTCACACTTTGACTATGCAAATTTCCCAATGATAATCCAAAATATACAACAGTCAATCATAATTGTGACTCTCTAATCGAAGCACGAACATGTTGAAGCCTACGAAGTTAGGTTCGAAGCACCTTATAGTACTCAACAAGTAAAACTAATATCAAATGATTTATACCATAGCAAATCCTAAGTTGTGAAAGATCCACAAATTAGTACAATGTCTCAACCTTACATATAATATACAAGCATACACCTACATCACTCACTGTATCATAAGAGCAAAAACAAGAGTCATCTATGATTTTTCTTTAAAAAAATAATAGTGTAAATTACATTACTAACCAATGATTAGATCTGAATACTTATGTAAGTGTAAAAGTTACATCCCAAAAGCTTGTAAGGCACAGCTAATAAGGTTTTATAACTTGAAATCTTATAACATGCTCTTTTTCTTTAGAAAATTTATGACTAGATCTTACTCTTATTCTAAAGAAATCAAGCATTCTACATCTCCAAACTCAATTGTAGATGGTTTCCTTTTAATAAAACTACCTCCCTTGTTCCATTCTTAAGACTAGATAACAAATCCTTTGCATTGGCATTCTTATGTTTAAAAGTTCTAAAGTTTCTTTCCCTCCATAATGCATACACACAGCAATTTAGGAAGAGTCTAAAAGTCTCAAGCCCCATTTCTACCTGACCATATTTTTGCGTCCCCAACTGATGATGCTTTCCTAGTTATCTTGTATGCAAGTCTGTTGGCACTAAAACTCTATACCTATCTTCATACAATTACAAAATAGGTTCACTTGAAAACTAGATGTTTGATAAATTCTTGTTATTACTAGCATAAATTGCAAATATTGGGGGATAAGGTGCCTCTAAGTCTGTCTTTGATTTGGAATCTTTATTTTACAGTTAGTCATAATATGAACTAAATTCTAACAATTAACGTTAAGAGAGGGAGGAGTAAGCAATTTGAGGCACTTTTTGTTTGTAAAAGTACCTAAATTATCTACAGATGAGGTGAACTTGTCTTCCCTTGTAATGCTACTCATGTAAGTTAGCATATTCACCATGGTAGTTGAGAATACTCTCTAATGACAACTCCATGATCCATTCCTTATCACCTCCCTTACTTCAGCTTTATCTAGCAAGATGGGTTTTAGTTTTTGAAAAAAATGGTAGATTAAGTAGAGGTTTAAAGTTGTTCAAGTTATCATACTATAACAAATTGACATTTCCCTTGTCCACTATATTTTTCATATGTCAATTCATAGTGCCTCTTAACTTTAGAATTTATTGAAGTGTCCCTAATATATTTAGGTATGGTTTAAGCTTCCAAAAAACTTTCATCATTGAGAAAGTTAGAGTGTATCCATCTCATCCAAAGAGAATTTTTATCAATATGTAGTTTTCATATCCTTTTTGACAAAAGTGTATTGTTCATAGTCTTTTTGTAGTTGATCCCAGCTCCTCCTTCTTCTTTAGGAACATAAACATATTTCTATTTCGCCTTTGCTTTTGTTAAGTTGTAGGTTACCAAACCATAAAACTTTTTTATTGATTTCTCAATTGGTTTGATTATACTTTAAGGAAGACTTAGGTGAGAGGTTCAATTAACATGGATATTACTCGAGATTGAAATGATCAATTGTAGCCTTCCTACATAAGAAAGAATTATATTATTCCAAATTCCTATTCATCTTTGAAAGACATCAAATGTTGGCAGTCTCTATTAGTGATCCTTGTTTTTGTTATTGGTACACTAATGTATCTAAAAGGAGGATGCATAAGTTTTAGGCCTATAATTTTTGACAAAGTTAAGTTATTATTGGTATTTCGTCCTAACATATAAATGCAACCTTTATCATAGTTAATTTTTAAAGCAGATTGATTGCCAATTTGTTTTACATTTTCAAGGAGGATTTTAATGATGTTTACATCTACACCACACAACATCATCAACAAAAACAAGGTGATTATGATTCAAAGAAGCACATTTGTTGTGATAAATGGATATTTCATTCTCTTTAATATTTTTATTTAAGAGTTTTGAAAGGACCTCAAATTAGATTATGAAGATATAAAGGAAAGTGTATCCCTCTTCTATTTTGATTTTTACACCCATTTCACCATAATGGTTATGCTAGAACATAAATCCATGTGATCACACTGTATGGTTCATAGAACTGATAGATCTACCTAAAGCATCAGTTACGATAAACTATTACACTTCCTTATCTATTTTGATATGCCCACCCAAAAACTAGTATCAAACAATATGCATATTAAGCTTTAGGCAATTAAAAAATTGGTTTGAGGCTTATTTTCCTAGTAATAGACATAGATCATGTGACTTGTTAACTTTGTTTGAGATAATACAAAATTCAGGAGAGACTTTAATATTATATGAGATTATTTAACCTTGAAGTGACAAAAATACCTAGTATCAACCCCTCCGTTAAAACTATTAAATTCGAGAAAGGACTAAAAATATTTCATCCTTTATGAAAATCCTTGTAAATGGATAGGCAACATACCTTCGAGGATGTTAAGAAATGGAAAGAAGGTACATCAACTTAAAAGAAGTCGAGTTATCTATAGAATACCCAAAAAGGTTTTTAGTTTTGGATCCCTCTTCTGGAACCCAACTCTTCAGAATATACCATAATACTTAAGCGTGATTCCTTGTAAGGTTATTTCTATGAACCCTTATTCGACATCATTCCACAAAGGTGGCATGCCCACGACAAACAAACATCAAAACAAAACTCAACCCTTTGAACAAAGAAGGCAATATGAACATACACAACCGAAACTAATTCAATCTATCATTTCATTACTAAAGTAGAAGGGTTTGACAAACTTTATTTACATATCAAAAGCCACACCATTGGCTTATTACAAAAATACAAAATAGTGAATTGAAGCAATTCCCTTAGGCTCTTGATCACTTGATCTCTTAGCTATCACCTGAAAATGGGATAGAAAGGGCATGAGTTTGAAAGCTCGTCGGTAACAGTTTATAACGAAAAATAAGCAAAAACCCTTTATAAAACTCATTGTCATTGAACATTTTCATAACCATAATAATTCCGCATTTAAAAAACATAAAATACTTATATCATGAAATTCTCAATTTGTCAAACAATTCACAATAGTACAAAGCATAAATGCATCAATCTTTTCAAACATATCATGAGCACATAATCACAACCAAATGGTTCGGGTGTATCCAAAAATAGAATATACTACGCATTTCCATATAATGGTCTTGTGTAACCGTAAACTTATGGGAGTCCATGAAGGAGCTCCATACCATTAACGGGTAAGTGGGAGAAGCCTTTTATCGAAGTGCACTTGACTTAACTTAGGAGACCACCACAAACCCACATAACATGTATTTCATGACTTGCAAACTTGTTGCCCAAAATGGCACATTTTCGAACTTGATTTCGTAAACTTGAGATATTTCGAAAACCATTTTCGAAAACATGATTTCATAAACATGTATCTTTTCCAAAAAGAATCATTTTCAAAGTCTTTCATAAATCATCAACACAATTCATGTAGCAAACATATAATAATTTCTCATTTCATTCAAGAAGTAATAAATGCAACACTTATGATGCAATTTAAAATCATTAAACTTTCTTGATTTAAAGAAAGCATTAGTGGCTTATTTACTCTATTATAATCATGTACCCACCTTGATTTCCTTGCTTATAGACTTACTCAAAATGCCTCTTCTCTTGTTCCTCTTGCCTCTTTTGATCCCTTTATACATTAACAAAAATTCCACTCAATAGGGTTTTTCAATTGAAAATCCCTTAAAGCACAATCATTAAAATTTGTTTTAGAAAGCTTAAACCCATATATTTTCTAAGCTTCATGAACTAAAATCCTTTCAAAAATTCAAAAGATTCAAAATGATCTCACTTTCATTCTTCACCAAATGAAGGGATCTTTGGCTCAAAGGGAAGCTCTTTTTTTCTCTACCTTTTTTCTCTTCTTGAACAGCTCCAAAATCTTTCTTGAAGACTAAGAATAATTAAACCCTAGCTTAACTCTCTTCTTTTCTCTGAACCCTAGACTCTCTTTCTCTTTCTTTTTCATTTTCGTTATCCTCTCCTTCTGTCCCTCAATTCACGTTTTTCTACTTT
>JAOTAX010000198.1:27599113-27615386 GCA_025629825.1 Erythroxylum guanchezii | reverse complement strand
GAGTGATCCTAACAGGACGTACTACACAAGTCCGCCAAGCGGCCATGTGTAGCCGTGAACAGAGGGGAGTCCGATTTTGGAACTCCTATGCCACTAGCGGGCAGCCGGGAGAAAGCTATAATAGACAATAGGTATTATACTGGTAAAGCTAGTGTTGTAATTAGATGCATTGAATAGAAATATTCAACAGCAGTGTATCACAAATTTAGATATTGAGGTTATCAAATATAGTGCAATAAAGAGCGTAGAATGTTAAGTTGAATTTTTGGCAAATTGATTAGTCATTGAAAATTTAAGATCAGTTTCACATAAACAAAGCCCAAATTGAGGATTCAGAAATTGTGAATCTTACTAAGAAATCGAAATGAATATCAATTTTGAGATCGAATAGGAAGAATGATACTTTGTGATTGAGATAAGAAGTATGTGTAATCGATAAAGATGATAGAGCAAAGAGATTTCTAGAAAAGTACAAGTGGTAACTTAAGCTATACATCCTAGTAGGAATACGCCGGAACATCATTTAGTGGTTAAGAATATAAATCAAGTGACTGAATGTTTAAATTACCGACGGTCTTAAATATTGAAGGTATGCTTAAAGCTTATGGTTTGGAGTTCATAGGAACATGAGATCAATGTATAGTTCTATTTGACTTTAATCACCACCATCATTATCATAGTGATTTTGCTAGAATACTGTATGAGGAGTTAGATGACAAAAAGAGTCGTTCGCTTTTATATTGTGATGATTAAGGCCTAAAAAGAGTTGAAGGCCAAAATTGATTAGAGAGGTTGTTGATAAGTAAAATCGATCAGTATTAGAAATTAAGTGATTCAAGAAAGATGAATGAATTAGGTGGATCCACGCCAAAGACATTGAATATAGTGAGATAGATATAAGAGTTAAATGTATTGGCAATAAAGTGATGTGAATTATTAGTCTCTGAGGGTATCACCTTGCCAAGGTGTGCTTACATGGAGTATAACTTGTGCTCAGGGTAAGAAAAAGGATTTGCTAAGCCCGATATGAATTGGTCCGTATGAAATTATTATGGGTTAGCTCTATTGATAAAAGATGTCTTAGTTCGAAATGTGATATGCTTGAGTATGAAGGAAATATTGATATAATATGATATTGGTATTATTGACACAGGAAGTGGAAAAATTGTGAGTGATATGAAACATAATGAGAAACTAGTTAAGAAAGTGAATGACCAAATAAGGGATTGAAAGACCGAGTGAGTCTATTGACTATGGTCATTTGAAAGAAAGTATACGAGAGATGAAGTTAAATGATAAATGGAGGAACATCCTGCCTCCCTGATCAATGAGATAAGAATTTCGAGGTCGAAATTCTTTTTAAGAGGGGGGGAGTTGTTGGCTCCGAAATTTTTCTTGTTAAATTAAGCATGATTTAAATGAATTATGATGTTTGATGGATTAATTTTGGAGCTAATTATTTATGTCAAGTTTAGTATGATTCTAATGGCATAGGTTAATTTGATTAAAGGATTAAAAGTGGTAAGAATGCATAAGGGCATTTTAGGCAAGTCACATAAGCATTTTAAGACATAAGGCATGAGGGAAGGGACAAAATGGACTTTGTACATTCACTAAGGGTATTAAGTGAAGAAGAAAATGTGACTTGCATTCGAGAGAAGAGAGAAACGTGAGTGAGAGAAAAAGAAGAGAGAAAATAAAGAAGAGAAGAAGAGAAAGAAGGAAGCTAGGGTTTTAATTTTCTCAACATTCAAAAGAGAGATCTTGAAGCTAAGCAAGTAAGTATAAGTATTAACCACTTTTGATTTGATGAATGAACCTTATTTAGTGATAGTTAGAAGTGAAAATGAGGTTGAATGTGCGTAGGAAGTTGTTGATGAATGGTATATGAAAATGTTTTAATCTTCTAGGGTTAATGATCAAAGATAGATTATGATGTATTTGTGAATGATTTTGGGTTGAAATGGAGTTGAAAATGAAGTAGAAGAGATGGTTTAGGTATAATATGGGATATATGTGAAATGTGGGAAGTTAAAAATGAAAAATGTGGCAAAATATGTTCCCGGAGTATGTTTCTGCAAAAGTTCGCCACAGCCAACTTTCCAGCACAAAACATGCTTCGGTATTTTAGGCATAACTTTTTTTGTAGATGTCCAAATTGAGATGATTTTTTATTTGACGTAAACTAAGACATAGGCTACAATTTTTCTGATGAAATGGAGTTTCAATGAAGTCTCTAAGGATCTCAATTTTTGAAGGGAAGTTGAACATAGAATGCTATGTTAGTATTGGAACAAACTAAAATTGATTGGGGCATAACTTTTAGAGTACTGAACCAAATTGAATGATTTTGGAGTCATTAGAAACTTAAGATAATGGGGAACATTGTTCTAGAAGAAAGTATTATCAAATTTCTTCATTTACTTGATCATAAATTGGAATTCCAACTGAATGGAATTTTTGGCTATTGTTAAAGGAAAGTAAGGAAGGCAAGAGGAGCAAAGGGTGAGGCACCTTTGAGCAAGGATTTCTAAGGTTGGTTTCATGTTTATAATTGAATAATGAGCTATTAAAGTTTTTCCAAATCAAGAGAACAAAATGATTTCAATTACTTCATATATTGCTTTTAAACAATTTAAACAATTTGCTCATGTGTGTATATGCTTAATTGATTGGATTTGAATTGTTGTGAATGTGGAAAAATGCATGTGTATTATATTTTAACTTGATTGATAATGAATTATTGTGATTATTGAAAATGCATTGAGAGTTATGAATTATGATCAAGTTATGCCATTGAAACATGTCATGGCATTTTGTATGAATGTAAAGATAGAAAAGCTCGAAAGTATAAGCATTTGATAAAATGATTTGAGCATGATTACGTGCTTCTGTTTGGGCGAGAGTAGAACCATTCTATTCGACACGTGCACGTTGACAAGAGCCTTTTCCCAGTTGCCCGCTTGTGGCATATGAGCTCTGACAATGGACTCATTCTGTTCATAGGGTAAACTTCGGTTTCTCCATTTTGTTTCCATGGAACTCTCGAGCTATTTGTTTGTGCATTGCATCTTTGAATGTTCAAGTATGTAGCATAAATTGAGTGTTTTGTATTGATTGTTAAATGGATATGCTATGTTAATGTGATGATATTTTAACTATAAGTTTTAAGTTAGAATTGCAAATTTGACTGAGAATTTGAGAACGAAGCGTTTTATGAATTCATTATGATTTTTATACGACAAATGAACATTTCAACGGTTTTGCTTATTCTTCGTTATAAACTTGTTACCCACGAGCTTTAAGTTCACCCCTACTCTCCTTCCCCTATTCAGGTGATGAGGAGGAGATCGAGTGATCAAGAGTATAAAGACGTTACTTCAAAATCCGCATATCTTGGAATTTAAGTTATTTTTTTAAATACAAGGATTAGTCACATTTCAAGGATTATTAGTTCATGTAACTTTTGTAATTTTGAGATTTGGATTATTGTTGTATTGTGGCTTGGAATGTCGTTAGAGCTTGTTAAATTCTGTTCTTTTTATGTTAATGAATTATGAATTATGTATGGATGATGTTGAGTGGAAGTATGAATTTGCATATTTATATAAGGTTGAGTTGAAATTAGGTATACTTGAGAAAGTTATCAACTTGAGATTATGATTTTGAGCATGAATCGTTGATATATATGAGAGAGAGATGTTATGGAAAAGAAATATAGGATTTTTGTGAATAATGAGAATTAGTTGTAAGTAGTGAATAATTTGAGTAAAGATTTGAGAGTTTGATGAAATAACATTGGTAGTTGAATTGTCATGAAATGGTGTTACATAGAGGAAGTGAATTTAGGACAACATAAATTGAAAGAAAGGTAAGAGTGATGTAGAAACCATTAGAAATTTTAGGTTTAATGGTTGAGATTCTAGGGGTTTTGTCGCGATGAAACTGCAAGGATCGCCGCGGCGAACTTTTTCCGAAAGGTCTTATTATCTCTACTTGAGCATCTTCGTTGCGGCAAAGTCAAGCTTCTCGCTGCGGCGTAACTATCCCGAGAGATGCTTGGGTCTAATATGGGAACTTCGCCACGGCGAAGTCAAGAGTTCGTCTTGGTGAACTTTTCCAGAAGGAGTTAACGGAGTTTCCCTTAGAGAATTTTTTTTGGCTGGTATAATATGATTGAGAACATAATCATAAGAAGGGATTGTCATTTATCAATTGATCCAAAAAAAATTCAGAATGGTATGAGACTTTAAGCTTCCTGATTTCATTGGATTATGCTCACATTTGTATGATGAGCAATAATTCGCACACATTTTATGGTTCAAAGGTTGCACTCCGAAAACGGAGCCTAACATGTTTGATATCAAAGTGCCAGAATTAGGATCTTACATGGGCATTTCATGATATGAGGAAATGAAAGTTTGTGGATATTTAGAAATAATAGATATTACGTACTTCGATGTGTTAGACATAGATTAGGTCATTGTGATTATGTCAGTGAATATGGTGACAAAAGTTTGGTTGTGGATATGTACTTGACTTGATATGGATGTGAAAATATTTTCTTGAATTGACATAGAAGAAATAGAGACATAAGTGTACATGACAAGATTTAGGGTGTACAAGCAAAGTGGAATTGAAAGGTTGAACTTGGAATTTAGAATGACTGTTTAAATTAGTGTGATAAGAGTTATGACCCGGTATAAGATTGTGTTAGTGAATTTGATATCAGAAGTTCAAGATGGCTATACGCTTATGCTTCTAAATTGATTAAGAACGTACGTATGGAAAATGAAACAAATGATAGTGATATATGCAGAAGTTCTCAACGTTATATCCACTACTTTATAAGAATACATATCCGATAATATGGTTACATGGGTGAATAATGTGATTGAGTACATATGAGATCTATATTTGGATATGGTATAAGAGGTAATCTATGATCCCTATAGTTAAAATCATCAGATGAATAAGAGTAAACGGATATGCCTCTCATTTCATTGATTTTGATTATAAAGAGTATTTTGTCCATGTAACAACAAAAATTGAAATTATTGAAATATCATGAACAATCGAAATTGATTTTATTGAGGAATTAAGAATAGCTGAAATAGCAATGAGGAATATAGTTGATTGAAATTATAGAAAGAGTGTAGATGATTGAGGTAAGAAACCTTTCTTTGATAGAGATGTTTTATCGAATCATATCGCGTGAATCAAATGTTCTATTTCGAGGAATGAATGATTATTAAATAATTCAAAAGCAAACATTGGAGTCATATCCTTAGCAAAGACTCAAGCATAAGAGGTATAAGATACTACTGAGAACATATGTATTTTGTTTGATGTAAAGTATCCAACTATGCAAGTGGATTCCTAAATTTGAGGAGATATTGATTGAAAATATGAGGAGTATATAGGTTCATGTTATATTTTGTGTTAA
Organism: Erythroxylum guanchezii; assembly: GCA_025629825.1. Classification (NCBI taxonomy): domain Eukaryota; kingdom Viridiplantae; phylum Streptophyta; class Magnoliopsida; order Malpighiales; family Erythroxylaceae; genus Erythroxylum; species Erythroxylum guanchezii. The sequence continues at coordinate 27,609,940 of JAOTAX010000198.1, read as the reverse complement.
TATGTCCGAGAGATACAAATTTGACCTGATCAATGTGTTACAAACGCAGGAAGTTAAGATTGCAAATAAATTGAAATGTGTAGAGAAATTAGTATGAATGAGCAAACATTAGAATAAGTCAATGTGAAATCTGAGGAAACCTAAAGAATGGAGCAAATCATTCGAGAAGGTAAGTCAATTAGGAAATTGAAAATAATGTGAAACAATGTTACTTCATTGAGGAATTAATTACTTAAGGAATTACGAGAATGAATCAGGGGCACATGAAGTTTGATAACAGTCGTTTGAGTTAACAATTGCCCCTGACAGTACTATGATATTGAAGATTAAAGCAATCCAAGAAAAAATTGATGACATGTAAAGTGTATTTGAAAAGTTGAGAAGAATAGTTTAAATACTTGAGGAAAAAGTGTAAATTGTATGAGTGATGAAAGTAAAGAGAATTTTTAGAGCAATTATAACACCAATATTAACTATATCATCTGGATTTGGAGATTTCGCAGTATACAATGATGTTTGTATAAGAGATTAGGATAAAAATCAAATGCAGCATAATAAGGTGAATTCATATGTAAGGAGAAAATTAAGCCCCATGAGATGATTAACTGATGTATGAAAGTTTGGAGAGATTATAAGTACAGGAGCGTTTTGAAATGCACAGATCATTTAAAGTTTGAGGTAAATATTGAGTTGAAAGAATTGAATACGAGACTGAGACCATAGATAGAGTTATTTGAAGGATTATGATTGTACAAATGGGTATTATACTGGTAAAGCTAGTGCTGTAATTAGATGCATTGAATAGAAATATTCAACAGCAGTGTATCACAAATTTAGATATTGAGGTTATCAAATCTAGTGCAATAAAGAGCGTAGAATGTTGAGTTGAATTTTGGGCAAATTGATTGGTCATTGAAAATTTAAGATCAGTTTTAGATGAACAAAGCCCAAATTGAGGATTCAGAAATTGTGAATCTTACTAAGAAATTTAAATGAATACTAATTTTGAGATCGAATAAGAAGAATGATACTTTATGGTTGAGATAAAAAGTATGTGTAATCGATAAAGATAATAGAGTAAAGAGATTGCTACAAAAGTACAAGTGGTAACTTAAGCTATACATCCTAGTAGGAATACGCCGGAACATCATTTGGTGGTTAAGAATATAAAATCAAGTAACTGAATGTTTAAATTGCTGACGGTCTTAATTGTTGAAGGTATGCTTAAAGCTTATGGTTTGGAGTTCATAGGAACATGAGATCAATGTATAGTTCTATTTGACTTTAAGCATCACCATCATTATCATAGTGATTTTGCTAGAATACTGTATGAGGAGTTAGATGACAAAAGGAGTAGTTTGCTTTTGTATTGTGATGATTAATGCCTAAAAAGTGTTGAAGGCCAAAATTGATTGGAGAGCTTGTTGATAAGTTAAATCGATCAGTATTAGAAATTAAGTGATTCAAGAAAGATGAATGAATTAGGTGGATCCATGCCAAAGACATGGAATACAGTGAGATAGATATAAGAGTTAAATGTATTGGCACTAAAGTGATGTGAATTATTAAGTGAAAGATGAATGGTCTCTGAGGGTATCACCTTGCCAAGGTGTGCTTACATGGAGTAAAAGTTATGCTCATGTTAGGAAAAGATTCGCTAAGCCCAATATGAATTGGTTCGTATGAAATTATTATGGGTTAGTGCTATTGATAAAAGATGTCTTAGTTCGAAATGTGATATGCTTGAGTATGAAGGAAATATTGATATGATGTGATATTGGTGTTATCGACACAGAAAGTGGAAAAATTGTGAGTGATATGAAACATAATGAGGAACTAGTTAAGAAAGTGAATGACCAAATAAGGTATTGAAAGACCGAGTGAGTCTATTGACTATGGTCATTTGAAAGAAAGTATTCGAGAGACGAAGTTAAATGAGAAACGGAGGAACATCTTGCCTTCCTAAGCAATCAGATAAGAATTTCGAGGACGAAATTATTTTTAAAAGGGGGAAAGTTGTTGACCCCGAAATTTTTCTTGTTAAATTAAGCATGATTTAAATGAATTATGATGTTTGATGGATTAATTTTGGAGCTAATTATTTATGTCAAGTTTAGTAGGATTTTAATGGCATAGGTTGATTTGATTAAAGGATTAACAGTGGTAAGAATGCGTAAGGGCATTTTAGGCAAGTCACTTAAGCATTTTAAGACATAAGGCATGAGGGAAGGGACAAAATGGACTTTGCACATTCACTAAGGGTATTAAGAGAAGAAGAAAATGTGTCTTGCATTTGAGAGAAGAGAGAAACGTGAGTGAGAGAAAAAGAAGAGAGAAAATAAAGAAAAGAAGAAGAGAAAGAAGGAAGCTAGGGTTTCAACTTACTCAACATTCAAAAGAGAGATATTGAAGAGCTTGAAGATCTTGAAGCTAAGCAAGTAAGTATAAGTATTAACCTCTTTTGATTTAACGAATGAACCTTATTTAGTGATAGTTAGAAGTGAAAATGAGGTTGAATGTGTGAAGGAAGTTGTTGATGAATGGTATATGAAAATGTTTTAATCTTCTAGGGTTAATGATGAAAGATAGATTATGATGTATTTATGAATGATTTTGGGTTTAAATGGAGTTGAAAATGAAGTAGGAGAGATGGTTTAGGTATAATATAGGATATATGTGAAATGTGGAAAGTTAAAAACTGGAAAATGTGGCAAGATATGTTCCCAGAGTATGTTTTGGCAAAATTTTGCTGTGGCGAACTTTCTAGCACAAAACATGCTCTGGTATTTTGAGCATAACTTTTTTTGTTGATGTCCAAATTAAGATGATTTTTAATTTGACGTAAACTAGAGACATAGGGCTATAATTTTTATGATGAAATGGAGTTTCAATTAAGTCTCTAAGGATCTCAATTTTTGAAGGGAAGTTGAACATAGAATGTTATGTTAGTATTGGATCAATCTAAAATTGATTGGGGCATAACTTCTAGAGTACTGAACCAAATTGAATGATTTTGGAGTCATTAGAAACTTAAGATAATGGGGAAAAATGCATGTGTATTGTATTGTATTTTAACTTGATTGATAATGAATTGTTGTGATTATTGAAAATGCATTGAGATTTATGAATTATGATCAAGTTATGCCATTGAAACATGTCATGGCATCTTGTATGAATGAAAAGATAGAAAAGCTCGAAAGTATGAGAATTTGATAAAACGATCTGAGCATGATTATGTGCTTCTATTTGGGCAAGAGTTAAATCATTCTGTTCATCACGTGTACGTTGACAGGAGCCTTCTCCCGGTTACCCGCTTGTGGCATATGAGCTCCGAAAATGGACTCATTCTGTTCATGGGGTAAACTTCAATTTTTCCATTATGTTTCCATGGAACCCTCGAGCCGTCTGTTTGTGTATTGCATCTTTGAATGGTCAAGTATGTTGCATAAATTGAGTGTTCTATCTTGATTGTTAAATGGGTATGCTATGTTGATGTGATGATATTTTAACTATAAGTTTTAAGTTAGAATTGCGAATTTGACTGAGAATTTGAGAACGAAGCTTTTTATGAATTCATTATGATTTTTATATGACAAATGAACATTTCAACGGTTTTTCTTATTCTTCGTTATAAACTTGTTACCCACAAGCTTTAAGCACACCCCCACTCTCCTTCCCCTATTCAGGTGATGAAGAAGAGATCGAGTGATCAAGAGTATAAGGACGTTACTTCAAAATCTGCATATCTTGGAATTTAAGTTATTTTTGTTAAATACAAGGATTAGTCACAGTTCAAGGATTATTAGTTCATGTAACTTTTGTATTTTTGAGATTTAGATTATTGTTGTATTATAGGTTGGAATGCCATTAGAGCTTGTAAAATTCTATTCTTTTGATGTTAATGAATTATGAATTATGTATGGATTATGTTGAGTGGAAGTATGAATTTGCGTATTTATATAAGGTTGAGTTGAAATTAGGTATACTTGAGAAAGTTATCAACTTGAGATTATGATTTTGAGCATGAATCGTTGATATATATGAGAGAGAGATGTTATGGAAAAGAAATATAGGATTTTTGTGAATAATGAGAATTAGTTGTAAGTAGTGAATAATTTGAGTAAAGATTTGAGAGTTTGACGAAATAACATTGGTAGTTGAAATTGTCATGAAATGGTGTTACATAGAGGAAGTGAATTTGGGACAACATAAATTGAAAGAAAGGTAAGAGTGATGTAGAAATCATTGGAAATTTTAGGTTTAGGGGTTGAGATTCCAGGGGTTTCGTTGCGGCGAAACTGCAAGGATCGCCGCGGCGAACTTTTTCCGAAAGGTCTTATTATGGCTACTTGAGCATCTTCGCTGTGGCGAAGTCAAGCTTCTCGTCGCGGCGAAACTATCCCAAGAGATGCTTGGGTCTAATATGGGAACTTCGCCATGGCAAAACGACGAACTTTTCCCGAAGGAGTTAGCGGAGTTTCTCTCAGAGAATTTTTTTTTGGCAGGTACAATATGATTGAGAACATAATCATAAGAAGGGATTGTCATTTATCAATTGATCCCAAAAAAAATTGGAATGGTATGAGACTTTAAGCTTCATGATTTCATTGGATTATGCTCACGTTTATATGACGAGCAACAATACACCCAAGTTTTATGGTTCAAGGGTTGGACTCCGGAAATGGGGCCCAACATAAATGATTCTAGAACTTGCTTTTATTATACATTTTGAGATCATATTTGTTAAATTAGAAGCATTGAAATAATAAAGGCAATTAGATTCAACACTTTTTTAAGCCTATTTCTGTGATAATTAACATACCATATTTTACCTTTTGGAGTAAACAAGTTGAGCTTAACCTTTTTCATTGATTGTAACCCAATTATTAACCTTTATCCTTTTTTCATTGAAACCTTTTTATTATTTTAAACCTTAAAGGTTATTTACATTACTTGATTGTTTGAAAATTAACCAATATTTTTTTAATTATGGAACCTAATGAATGCTCGATATTGGGAAAAAAAAAAGGTATGTTGTGAGCATAAAAAAGGGAAAAGAAAAAAAGAGAAGAAAAGTGTTTGAATGATGGTAGCAATGGATTCACGTTATGAAGGACCTATTTTGTGAAAGAACAAGTTTCTTATAATCTTGTCTATTATAAATTTCTTTCAATTTTAGCAACCTTTATATTATCCAAATCATACCTTGCCTAAGCTCCATTACAATCTTATAAAGACCTTTTGATTTTTACTTCTAGTTTAATTATAAGTGATGGAAATGTGATAATATTTCAAGCTTATAGTTAAGAGTTCTGTTATGCATTGATTTGAGAGTTTGATTTTTTTTTACCATAAGCACTTGAGTGCATTGAGTGAAAAATTGGTAAGGGTGTAAAGATTTATGCTTTTCATTTTAATAATATTATTGACGTGATTATTATTAATATTGACTTGTTAAGTTAGTTTTAGGATAATTTGATTCTATTTGTATGTTAATTTGATTAATATGACATGATGATTTAGAATATGGACGGATAGGTTGGGATTAATAAGGGATGAATGTTGTAAAGTTAATGATTTAGATTATGATTTGCTTGAGGATAAGTAAAAGCTTAAGTTTGGAGATGTTTGATAAATGCATATTTGACTATAATTATACACCCATATTTAACAAGTTTTGCTTGCTATTTCATAATTTTGTAGTATATTTAGTACTTAATTCATTCCAAATGCATTTATAGGTTATACTTGTTTGTGAACGTGTAAAGTCACGATTTTAGGAGTTTTTAGAGCTACATAGTCATGTAAGTGATCGTGTATGTCCCAGAAACCTTAGTTTTCTCTATAAAAGGACATAAGCAGAGGCAAATTGAGAAGAGTCGAGTTTTCCAGTAGTTTTGAGATATAGGAAACCTAGAGAGGCAATGATTTTGATCAAGAGATAAGGAAAACACAAACTTAACATCAAGAGATCCAATAGAAGAGAAAGTGAGATTTAGAATTATGATTCTTTTTTTTTCTATTAGTTTTCTTCATGTTTATTTGTGATTTTGTTTTCTATGATTAGTAACTAAACTTCATTAGTGTCTAGGTGGGATGAACCCTAGTTTAGGATAACCATATGTTTAATCTTTTATTCAAAGCAATTATATTATTTAATTATTGTGATTCAATTGTGTGTTTTATTCTTATTATGATATATCTGGAATATTAATGTAAGGTCCTAAGTTACACCCTAGTTGGAATGATACATGTCCATGAAAATAAATCTGATAGGTGTTAAAATTGTGCTGTGAATTGTATATTTCTTGAATTTTTGGTTTAATGGATCATACTTAATGACTTGGAATTAATTGTTACCATTAAAGAACTGAGGTATTAAAATGTATATTTGGACTAGGAAAATGTCAAGTGACAAGACAAGTTGGTACATGAAAATTTGAATGACTAAGCCTATGAATTAGTGACATTTGGCTTGGTAAATTAAGTGACAAATGGCATGTTAATAAATTGACAAGTGCAGAAATAAGTGAGTGACAAATGGCCTAATATATTAATGACATTTGGCAGCTCATATCTAGGACAAATAAAGAACATGCATAGTGACATATGTTGTTGCAATTTGATGACACCTAGCATTGGATGAGACGAGTTTCTACTGGAGTAATTTATGTTTTGCTCATTCTTCACCATCTTCATCTCTCACCACCGAAACCTCTCATTTACTCACTACTCCTAGAATTTTTGCTTTAATTTGCATCATCATCACTTGGAATACTTACATGATACTGCATCAAGAAAGCTACCTTATACTACCTTCTATGTTGTTATCATCTTGGTGTTAAGATCATCCTACATCTACCTTGATTTCGGAAGTGTGTCGGTTGCACGAAAGGGTTGGATTACTTGGTTCTTTGAAGAAGGAATTTGAAGTAAAACAAGTAAGGGAATTCTAAACTTGATAGCATGTATTAATACAAGTTTTGCTACTTGAATTGGCATGCAACATGTTTTATGATGACGACAAATGAGTTATGGAAAAGTGATGGCAAATTCTATTTTGATTTTGATGCATGAAACATCATGGATTGTGAGTTGCCTAATGAATGATTTCTATATTGGAATTAGACATGAATTTGATGAGGAATTGGTGCACAATTAAGGTATAATTAAGGTATGATACACGGATTGAAATGAAGGTGCTTGGAATGTGTAATGAAGGAGTTAAATATAGAAATTCACAGAAAAATGGGTAGTCCACGATCGTGGCACTCATCCCACGATTGGGGGCAAATTTATTAGCTTCTGTCACGATCATGGGAAAGTACCCCACGATCGTGGGCAAGGTTTCAACATTGTAATTTATGTTTTGTGAAATTATTGAATCACATAAGGATAATACACTTCACAATGGTATTTTTGAACTTAATTAAAGTTTGAAATGAACCTAGTTTGATGTGAGATTAATTAGTTAAAGGTTGAATCAATTTTGGATTGTTAATTAAGGTGATAACTTAAGGAATGTAGTGTTTGATATCAATGTATTTAATGTTGGAATATATGATTTGTTTAAGGAAGAATGTGTTCTTATGAACACAAATCTGTTCCAAAGGATTTTAGTAATGTGAATTAGATGCTAATGTGTGTGAATTGGAAACTTGTGTGAACACATGTAATGTGTAATTACTTAATATGTCCATTAGTGCATTATTGCAAATGCTTATGTTATAAGGCATGTTGAGTTTGATCAATTGTGAATAAATATGTTCAAGTTGAGCAAAATGGAATAAAGTCATACGTTTTGCAATATATCTTTTACATGAGAATTCTGAAATGTAACATGTGTTGTTTTAAAACTGCCAAGTCCTAGTTGTGGGTAAATAGGCATGCCTCAAAGGGTTTGCAGCTGCTTCTGTGACAAGACACTAAGATGTCTTTTGTATCTAGACACTTCGGTGTCTTCTGTATCAGACACTTCGATTTCTTCTAATCTTAGACACTTAGGTGTCTTCTGTTTCAGAGACTTAAATCTCTTTGTTTCTGAGATGCCAATCATAGGTATCTTCTGTTCTGATCCCATTGCCCACTTTTGTAAAAAGGAATAACAGGCTAATCTGTTTTGTAATTTGACGTATGTTTTGATTTGATACAAGTTTTGTTCTGTTCTAACACAAATATATTTTATTCTAAGATTTGTGCATTCTCATCTGAGTTAATGATCTCTGATGCAAGTATATTCTGTTCAAATGAATTATTTTCTGTTCTGAGACAAAAAATTTTGAATTGCTATTTAATTTGAACAATTAAAGATTGTTTATGATTTGATCTGAATTAGTACATATGAATGTAGACAACTGATAGAAACAATCACCATTTTGTATCATATTTAGTTATTTCCCCACTAAGATAAGTGCTTAGCATAGTGGTTTTTCCTCTGTGTAGATTCTGATAAGAAGATTTAAGACTTGGATAAAGACAACCGTAGTGGCTAAGAAGAGTGTGTTTTGTTTTGGAAATGTTTTGTTTGCTTTTGGATTGTACTCATTATGATGAGACCTTTTGTATTTTTGATGTATATGGTTTGTAATAACCTTATTACAGGATAGGATTTAAACTTAAGGCTTGCATTTCATAAATTCAATGTGTATGATATGTTCTGTTTATAACTCAATATCTACTGAATAAGATACATGTTTGCTTTAGTTTCAAGGAATAGTTGGAATGCTTTGGATTATTTTAATACTATTTTGTGTGGCATTTGTATATCCTCTTTGGGGGTATGTGGGTGTACAATTAATGAATGATAATTTCATATAATTGAGATTGAGAAATCCTCTTGTATGAATAGATCAACCATAATTGGAAGGAGTTGCGTGCAAACCTAAAGATAAGTCATCATAAATCCTCTATATTATAGTAAAACCTAATAGTAGAATTCATAAATTGATAATGCAATCCTAGGAGTTTTAACTAGAAAGATTTGTGTTAATCAACTGATGGATTAGTTGTTAATAGGATTGAGAGATTTATTAAAATAAGATAGGAATTTTTAAGGTCCAATAATCAATCATATGATTGCATGATAAAAGGTTAATAATGCAAAGATTCTTAGGAGATTCATCACCTAGACACTATTACTTAATACTAATTTTTCTTCGTATTCTGCTTGTCCAGAATTCATAATTTTTAATTTTAATTTAGTTTATTTACTTAGCTTTATTTTTAATTAAAATCAAAATTTTCCTATCAGGCTAGATAATGGAAAAAGGGTAATTACTAATAATTATCATCTTCGTGGGATCGTACTGTACTTGCTTGTGCTAGCTACAGTTATGCCAAGAACTTACGGTTAAATTAATATTGACCTTAACCCCAAAGAGGATCAATTAACTGCATCAAGCCATCTTGCTTTAACATCTTAAAAGCTTCCCTTGCAAACTATGAAGTGTTTTTAGGGAGGAATTGGTTTGTTAGCTCCTTCATTTTCTCCCAAGTGTCACTAGGTTGTCTACCTGTATTAATGTCATTAGATGTTCTTATTCTCCACCACAACTATTCATCCTCCACCATATATATAGTTGAGGTCGACACCTTGTCTGAATTGGACACCTTTATTGCTATGAAATATTGCTTCATATCTCCTAAAAAATTTTCAAAATCTTTGGGACTCCACTTACCATCAAAAACTTGGGGCTCTTATACCTTTTCATAGTGCTTTTGTTATGCCCAACATCTTGTGTTACAATGGCACACCTTAGGATCGTGATCTCCAATCTAAAGTCCTCTTTTACCTTCATCAATTCTTATAATTGATGTTACAACTATTGGATTTGTGCCTCCAAAATCTCAAATTGAAATGAGTTAGAAGTAACTCTTCCTCTCCTTAAGGAATTGACCCTATAAGTGCCTCCACTCTATTAACATGCTCTACGAAATTGCTACCTCCGACCATAGCAATATTTTGGCTCTAATACTAGTTGTTACATCTAAACACCAAACTTATACCGAAGTCGCTTCTACTCCTTTTCACAAAAATCTCACTTAAGTCTACTTAAGCAAGACTCAATCTTTTCAGGTGATCTTTGACCGATAAAACCTTGTTCTCGAACACCTCACGACCCTTATAATGTTTAACTCTCACTATTTTGTAAAAATATTACGTAAATAATGGATAATCAAAGATAATAATAAACACACAAGAACTACAGTAAAAGCTAACCTTTATTACTTCCTTAAAAGTATATAAAGGAATGCTCTATATCTCAATGTGTATCCTTCCCCTCTATCTTTGTTTCAGGGCAAGACTCAAATAAGTTATTTGTAGGCACCTTTTACTTTACAATTAAGAATCCTAATTGAAACTAAACTAAATATATCATCTATATCCTTATCAGATTATATCACATTGATCAACTGGATGACACCCCTGATTGACTAGGGTTAAGGTCAATATTAAAATTATCACTAGTGCAAGGTGTAGCTATAGCTAGCATAGGCAAGTATAGGTTGATCTCATGAAGACGATAAGTACTAGTAGTTAACATTTTTCTATTATCTAGCCTAGAATTAGATTTTTGGTTTTAATTAAAAATAAATCTAAAAAATTAAACTAAGATTGGAAACAATAACAAATGCAGGACAAAGGATATCACTTTAAAAAAATCAATATCAAATAATAGTGTCTAAGTGACAAATCCCCCTAAGAATTATTAAATTGTTAACCTTTTATCATGCAATCATATTATTGTTTTGTTGGATCCCGCTTCCGGAACCCAACTCTCTTGCTTACTTATGAAGCCTTGAGCTTACTCTGATTCATGAAACGTG
>JAOTAX010000198.1:27555000-27598654 GCA_025629825.1 Erythroxylum guanchezii | reverse complement strand
TGTATTACACTGAGAGGAATTCTTGAACATATCAGGTGGAGAATTTTAGGAATAAGTTTGATCAAGGTAATGCTCACTACTATGATGTTTGTTTTAAAACTGCAAGTAATACCTCAAGGTCGCCAGTATAAGAAAGATGATGTCAGTCAGGTCTCGGTAACAGGGTCCGACAATATCTTAATTTTATTTTGCCTCAAGAATCAACTCAATCGGATTTCTATAGCTCCCGAATTTCTCAAAATACTGAACCATGTTTAGAAAATTATCTAACTCATGATCTTTAATCAATCTTATGACTTTGATTCAATCAATCCCTTTCTATTTCTTTAAATTTCGTAATTTCTCCTCCCTTTATACATGACTAATCATGAACAACTTCTCATTTAATAGTCCTAACTTCCAAGAAAATTTCGGGGCCCAACATGTTTAATGGATCGTGACAATTTCTATCTTAAGTTAATATCTCTCTCGAGACTATTAACAACTAACCCATTAGCTGATTAGCATAACTCTTTCTAGTTAAAACCCCTAGAATTGCATTATTGATTTATGAATTTTACGATTATTTTTTATCCTAATTTAGAGGATTTATGTTAGCCTATCCTTAGATTTGCCTGCAACTCCTTCCAATTATGGTGGATCTATTCTTATAAGAGCATTTTTCAATCTCAATCTCAAACATATGAAATCAAATCAACAAGAATAAAGTGTATAATTGAATCATAATAAATCAATCAATATAATTACATTCAATAAAAGATTAAAACATATTGTTATTCCAAACTAGGGTTCATCACACCTAGACACTAAACATGTTTAGTTACTAATTATAGAAAAAAATCAAAGGTAAAATGAAAAAAAAATAGAAGATAAAGACATCTTAATTCCAATTCTCCCCTTTTCTTCTATTAAATCTTCTAGCAAGTATGGATTTGATGTAACTTTCTATCGGATCTCTAATGTTAAATTTGCGTTTTCTTCATCCTTTGATCAAAATCGTTGCCTCTCTAGGTGTTTTACATCTCAAATTTGTTAATGATTTGGCTCCTTTCAATGTGCCTCCACTCACGTCCTTTTATAGTAAAATTTATAGTTTCTGGGATATACACGGTTAATTACAAGGGCGTGTGAAAGACTATGTATAATCAAAAACACCTGAATTCGTGATTTCACACGGGCACAAAGACAACACGGGCAACATACATGGCCATGTATCTCATTAGTATACACAGGCGTGTAACTCCACATGACCAAAACTTAAATTCTTCAATCTTCACACGTTTATAGGAACTTACACTAACTCCATATGCGGTTGTATAGGTCCTTAGTTGCTTTAAATCTTCATTGCGTGCTATGATTTCATTTGAATCATTCTCTTTTTGGTCCACTAAGGCAATTATAACCTATAAATGCATTTAGAGTGAATTAAGTAATAAATATACAACAACAATATGAAATATCAATCAAAACATGTTAATATGAGTGTATAATTATAGCCAAATATGCATCTATCAACCCCCATCCAAATAAGACTCTATTTAATATAGTTTAGCTACATCACAACTAGCGAGATAAGAGATTACATTTAATTAAGAAAGATACATCCATATCAATGAAGATCTCCACTATCTTTAGATGATCCTCTCACATAGTTTTTATCTTTTTGAGCTAACGTATATCTACTATAATCTTATATGCCACATTATCCAATATCTTTTCTTGATCTTGACGTTAGCACCAAAATTGACGTTAACGCGTCGTAACCCTATACAAAATAAACTAAATATACTACTATAGCAATGGTGAGTCTACTTTAATCCCACAAAGAGTGTTCGGTTAGCTTTTGTTATAAAAATAATCAATGTTTAGGTTAGGGGGATGTTGGTTTGGTTTTGAAATAAGAAAATAAGACAAAACTAAACTAACAAAAACAAATTAGAGAAAACATGCAGAAATGATGAAAGTGATGAATTCGTTAGGAATCTGGTTCTTTGGTTCAATCTCAACCTACACTCAATTAAACATATTTCATTGAATTGTTGTTTTTTTTATCTCTCCTTAAACTATTGATCGTAGATTAACAACAAACTCTTTTAATCCCGATTTTCCTTTAAGTTGTGTTTAATTAAGAGATGCTCGTTAATTAAACCTAGCCACCGAACAACCTATGATACGATCCCTAGATTTAATTGGATAGCCGCATTACGAATTAGGAAAACAGACCATTCTAAGCAACAACCACGTATTCTTGAGTCATTTAACTTAGGTTATATTATCCCTAATGATTACGAACCTTAGTCGCTACAAATGAACCTCAAATATATCAATTGTGGATTATATTAAAATTCTAGTTACGGATTCATACACAAACAATTGAATGATAAGAGAAATACGATCACTCATACACAAAACCCATATCCATACACATAAGATAACACAATCAATTCCTAAATAGAGAAAGAAACAACAAATACAAAGAAGAAATACTTGACCGGGTTGTCGACGTCGATGTCACCTCTGAACCGATGTCAAGATGCTAGCTCTCCATAGGTCTGCAAATGGATAGAGCTTTGCCCCTTCTCCTCATCTTCTCCCAAACCTTCACTCTTTTCCCAAACGAAAACTAAAACTTTTCATAACCCTTTGCTATCACAAAAACAATGATTTTATACTAAAAAGTAAGGTTCAGGTGAGCTGGCATAACCTCACAGGTGTGACATGGGTTGTCACACTCATGACACCCGTGACACACTTGTCATGATCCATCTCACGCCCATGCAACCTCATGCATGGTCGTAAACATGTCATGCCTTAATCTTCTTTGTATTTTCAACATATATCTCATCTTTCTTCGCATTTTCTTATCTTCATCTTGCTCTAATCTTCTTCTTCTTATTCCATGAAGACAAGTGAATATGATCCTTTAGAAAACGACTCAATTATAATGCTTTCAACTCACTTTAGCTTCTTTGCTTCCAAATTATGCCTAAAATCAAATATGAACTAAAGTGAGTATCCTAAGCATTTTCCTAGCAATAATCACTAAGTGTTATGGAATAAATTCATAATCAATTAAGCACATATCACTAACGTATATCTACTATGATCTTATATGCCATATTATCCAAGTTCTCTCCTTGATCTCTATCCATTAATGATGATTCATTCAAGCCTTTTATAGCACATTAGTCCAATCCAATGCTTGCCTATATCGAGTCGATTAGTCATGGTCTGTCTGTTAGAGCACACATTAAGTCCTTAGAGCTCTCACATGTCTCTCTTATACATGTGATCTAGCCAACCTTCAACTTAGTGTCCATCTCAAGATATCTCTTCTTCTTACATTTGAATCTTGCATTTCGTCAAAAAATTTTGCCAATATGCACCAATGCATGCCAACTTATCGATAGTGCTTATTTTTCTTGCCTTCTTGTAAGTCTTTGCCTTGTTCTGTCATCTTGAGTGTCAAACATTGGTTAAGGCTTGCCGATGCCTACGCAATTCTACTATTAGGACTTAAGGCTCTTACAGGAAATAGGTTGAGCAATTTTTATAAGTCATTTTATTTGTAAAAATGGCATCCCTCTATTAGTTGTAATAGGAAATCACATAGTTCATCTACTTAAACCTAAAGAAATTTTATAAGTCTAAAATTAAATAAAATTTCAAGGGCAAAAGATATTGTAGAGGTCATCAATAGGACCATTTTGAAGGAGCTGAAGTCAATGATAGATTAGTTAAAGAGATCTAGGAAGATGGTATTTAATTTTATTTTTCTTAAAAAAATAAAACAATACTAAAATAAATCACTAAGATAAGTGCACCTATCATTTTACAAAATAGTTTTAATAAGTTCGAGCGTCAATCTTATAAAGACTATAATTACTAGTACTAATCATTGTATTATTATCTAATCTAATAAAATGAATGATTGATTGAAAAATATAAATAAATAAATGAAAATAACAATTAATAATCACCCAATCAAAGAAATAGGTAGAAATAAACATCTAGTAGATAAACTAGATCCAAATAAAGAATCCCCCGAGAACCCTTCCTATGCTTGAACTTATCCTGACTTAATGTCTAATCCTAATTTCTTGGACTGATAAGGTTGAAGTTAAAACTATATTATTTTTAAGACACAGTTATTATCTTTAAGTTGATTGACTCAAATCTCTTTATATTCAAAACACCAACTAATGAATTAATTCAGTCTATAAATTCACATAATAGGTTTGATCCTACCCTGGAAGATTTATATGGTCTAATTTTTAGGATTTCATACAACTCTCATTATTCGCTATTTAATATAGTCATATATATGATTTCTTAATCCATATATATGAAAATGATATTGAATCTTTATCTTTCGCTACTTCAATTCAACGTAATAAACAAACATGAATAATTCTTAAGAAAATTATAATCTTACATTAAATCAAGGAATCAACATAAAACGGTAGGTCTAGGGTCATCCCACCTAAATCTATATCCCAGTTAGTTTATACTCAAAAAAAGAAAACCCAAAATAAATAATAAATAATAAATAATAAGATAGCATTCTCATGGATCTCGAATCTTGATGTTCTTGATGAACCTTAATAGACTTTTTGCTTTTCTCTAAGGTTGCTTTCTTCTTAACCCAAGCAACTTTTGGTTGACCCCTAATTTACAGTTTTTTGGGTTCCAAATTAATCTCCTTTAGTTATCTTCTCCTCCTCTAGTCATCCTCAGATCTAAAAATTCCCTCTCTAATTGGTCTGTGGTCCTTCTAGACAACTCTCTCTTTTTTCATCTTATCTCTCCCCCTTTTATCTTAAAAAACCCTAAAATTTTGACCAATACAGGACTAATACAGGCCTATATTAGTTTTGTATTCTTCACGTCCAGGAAAAATCTTAATTTATATAAACATCATTGCCAACACAGTTTACCAACGTGTACCATGTCACGTCCATATTAGAAATGTATCTCTTATGTCATATATTTAAGGGTTCATCCATGGAAAACATTTCTTAAAGGCACAAACATGAGTTTGTGTTTGAGTTGAGCTATTAATCACATGACCATGTTTGAGTTGTGTTCCTCATGTAGCAAATTGTCTCAAGAAACATAATGTAGTAAGGTAGAACATGAGAAGAACAATGTACCATGCTTATGTCATATTCCTTCATGTACCCAGTTGTCAAAGAAGAAGAATGACCCGTTAGCCTATATAAAGTTGAAAAGGTACCATATTTGTGTCATCTTAGTGAACATGGGATCATGTTTAATCCACGTTCCACTAAAATCACTCTAAAACATTTTTAACTTGGCTTTAGTTTATTTGAATTCATTCCTTCTTCATTAGAGAGCTAAAATGAGGCATGTAAATAAATATAAACTAAATTAAGTACTAACTCCTATTTTTGGATAGTTAGTGGAGAAATCTTAACTGTGACTACTATGACTAAGTATAATCAACTAGAAGTGCTTATCTATATGTAATTATTATTTGTTAAATTGGACTCTAATTTGGAAATATAATTATTTTAATTTTAAAAAAACAAAGTTAGTCTAATGCAGGTCTTATGTTACATCTTAATGGAATTGAGTTGGCTCCAAATTAGTTTTTTGGTTTTATTATCTTTGGTCTCTCTAGACTTGATCAACATTTATGTATGATCCTATGGATATTTGAAATTTTTGAAATAATTCCCTTTAAGAAACATGATAGATCTTCAATTCAATTTTTCACAAACCATAGTCTTTATTTTTTTAGAGCAATTGAAACTAACTAAAGCAAATAGAAATTTGTGGTTAGTCTTTAATTCACTCTTGTGTATTAGGGACTCGTTACCAAGTTCCAATAGTTATTGTTTTGAAATACAATGTAGATGATGTGATTTTTTAGGCTAATTTCAGAATGAGTGTTAATGTTATCATAAGGACTGACCAAGGTCATTTTATTGCACATTTTTTCAAAGCTATATATTTGTACTTCTCCTCTTAAAAAGGTTAAATTCTATCTTTGTAAAAAAATTTCCGATCGTTGCTTTCCTCCTCTTTCCATAATATTATAATAAAGATTGATGCTCAAATGATATTCAATGTAATCAACAATCATCAAGAAAATAATCTATAATTTGGATATATCTACCTAAAGTGTAGGTCTATGTTTGCTTTAAACACTAATATTAATGGGTGTTTTAGTATTAGATGCAAACTAATGAGATTGTTCACTATTTGACTCGCAATTCTCATATATATGTTAGTTTTGCCTTTGAAATCAAGTTCTTAAAGAGGTTTGTTTTCAATGTTTCTTATATTTCTTGAATGAAATTCATTTTTAAAAATTTTATAACATAAAATTTAAATTAATATTTCGTTGTCACTTTTCACTGCATTAAAAAATTAAAAACACTCAAATCTTTAAAATTATGAAAAGAAAATCTTTCTAATTTTTAGTTTTTAAAGAAAACACCTTTTTTTCTTGAACTCTAGTTGAAAAATAACAACAAAATATATGTAATATGGATATCAAACGGGATTTAATTAAATATCATTAATATGATAACTCAACTCAACTCTTAAACCTAACTTTAATCAATTAATTTGACTTAATATAATAAATTATCAATTGTTAAATTATTATATAAATAGCATTTGATTAGTTCACGTATATATTTTATTATTATTTTTAACTAAAATTTAAGAGAATAAAAAGTTAAAAACAAAAAATTTAAAAATTTAAAAAATAAAAAATTTTAAAAAAATTTTAACTAGAAATGAATTTGGCCTTGTTTTGTAAATGATCGATCGACTATGTTTGGGCAGATTGAGAGGTATTTGACAATTTGACTATATCAAATTATTGATAATCATATTTAGTAATTAACTGATTGAGTTAGCAGATTAAGTATGCTCCTATGAGGAGTGTCTTGCTCTAACAATTGAGAAATTAGGGAACGAAAAAACGATTATGCCTAGAAGTTATAACCAATTACTCAAGTTATCATTTTTTATTATTTATTTTCCTTCGTCAAGACTAGTAGTAGAAAAATATGAAAAAAGAAATAAACTTCAACTTGATTAATATAGAGAAAAAAAGTAGCAGTAATAATAATAGTATTTATTATTATAATTATAAATTTAATTTTTATGAAATTAAATATTTAAATTTTAAATTTTTATAAAAATATTAAAAGAAATGCTATGAAATAATATTT
This sequence comes from Erythroxylum guanchezii, assembly GCA_025629825.1. Lineage (NCBI taxonomy): Eukaryota > Viridiplantae > Streptophyta > Magnoliopsida > Malpighiales > Erythroxylaceae > Erythroxylum > Erythroxylum guanchezii. The sequence goes on along the minus strand of JAOTAX010000198.1, from coordinate 27,591,443 downwards.
ATATTCTTGTAATTTTTTTAAAATTATTCTCTACGTAAATAACTAATATTAATTTTTATCAAATAGTTTTAAATTAGATTTAACTCTGAGTTAACCGCTGAATGTCTTTAACTCGATATTATTATTTATTAATCTGGAGAGAAGTGTTTCCCGCTTGTCCTAGGAACCACTGGTTCTTAATCTCTTCATCCCCATACCAAAATAACTCACCAGATTCCCTGCGACTCCGGAGACCACAACATTCTCTCAGACACAGTTCCTCTGTTTCTCTAGCTTAAGATGATGCCCAATCTCAACCCATTAATCTCTCCATTTCACCTCCGCTTTTTCCCTACTCATCATTTCCACTTCCCTCCCTCTCCTCTCCTCAACTCCCCTTTCCCAACTTTCTCCATTCGATCCAACAGACTTGGAGCTTCTTTGAGTGACACCCCGAACGTCGAGTTAGTGAACGAAGCATTGCTTGCCCGTGTTTCTGCTGCCAAAGATGCTGCCGAAGCGCTCAACATAATAGCCCAAATGTCCCAGAGAAACAGCGGTGTCGTCCCTGTTCCTGATTGTTGTTTGATCATCAGCTCTGCCATTCATCGCAACAACTCCGATCTGGCTCTCTCTGTCTTCTATGCCATGCGCTCCAGCTTCGACCAAGGTTTTGCTTGCTATTCATTCTCGTATTTGTTCCTCTTTAAACGGTTATTTGAGTGTGTTGGATGAAATGGGCATTGTTTATTTGTGTGATACGTAGTAGTTGGTGAGAATGGCACTTTGGTTGAGAGATGGAAATGGTCCAGACCCGATGTTGGCGTGTATACGTTATTAGTTCAGGCCCTTTCTGCTTCACTAAAGGTTTCTGATGCTCTTAGGATCATTGATTATATATGTCGTGTTGGAGTTTCTCCTGGCGAAGAGGTAAAGATTCAATCTTTCGTTCTTACACTTCTCATTTAACTTATTTGCTCTGGTTATTGGAGATGGTAAAAATGGACAGGAAAGAAGAGAGAGGCTTTTACTCTTTTAGCTATTTAACTATAATGGATGATCTGCAGGTTTCCTTTGGGAAGGTTGTCAGATGTCCAACTTGCATGGTAGCTGTTGCCGTTGCACAACCGCAAAATGGTATTCAGGTATTAACTGAAGATGCTGTTGGTGATTTTGTCTAACGTTTTTGTTGCAACGATCTTTTTGTCTTTTAAACAAAATTGTATTCAAACCACGAAATTTTCATGGTAAGTATAAGCAGGAGTTACCCATTTTTTTATCATTTTATCCTTTTATGATAAACTCAGCCTTCCAATACTTATTTATTATTAATTGATTAGGATATTGTGATAAACTGATGTAGACTTGAAACTCCTGCTGTAGGTTGCAGCTTGTGCCAAGTGCCGTTACCAATATGAGTTAGTTTCTGGAGACATTACTAGTATCAGCTCTGAAGAGATCAGGTTAGTGAGCTTTCATCTGTATTGTTTGAATTAATCAACTTGTGTGAAATTTTCTCTTGATTATGAATCAGATGACCATGGTAATCCTTTCATGAAGTCTATAAATTTTAAGTGGGTGTACATTGGCTATTGCAATGCTAATACTGTTTTTGTTGCCTACTTAAATTTGTGTACGGTGTTGATCCTGGGATAGTGACTTTTTCTAAGGAACTCCTAATACCGAACGCAGCATGGATCTTCCAGCATGGGAAAAGGGGCTGAGGTTCTTGCAAATAATGAAGCAAAGAATTCCTGCAGCTGTTCACTCCATTGTGGTAAATATTTCCTTATTTATATTAAAAGAAGGCATCATGTCCGTTGTACCTTTTTCAGGTAGTTAAAGGAGATGAAATCAAACAGATCGTCATTACGGTGCTTGTACTTAGGTTATCAGCAATGATGTTGTTTTGGACCTGAGAAGTTTCGGGGTTTTACTGAGATGTTATAGTCTGTTGTTTTATCTTTTAAGAATTAAGCCTGTTTGTTTAATGTAGCATGAAACTCTAGAATGATCTCATAATATGCAGGGGAATAGCTTGTGATCTGATTAGTCCACGATGTCCATAACCAACTGATGGGCTGTTGTACATTCTGTCTAGACTTCTTATTACACATCTTTATTTGTCAGGTTCAGACTCCTTCTGGAATGGCTCGTACACACAGATTTGCCACTGAAACAGTTGACCTCCCAGCGCAGGAAGGAGAGAGGGTAACTATTGCATCAGCAGCTCCAACAAATGTCTATAGAAACATGGGGCCTTTCCGATTTACACCAAGAGCCCCAAACACGTATCCTGGAGAACCTATGTCCCTCACAAACCATAAAAATGGACGAGTTGTAGTCTTATTAAGAGCCCCTATTAAAGATGGAAAGTTATCCTTACTTAACCCTTCCGTACTTATCCCATTTCTTGCTCTTCTGGCTGCTGGAGATGCTGCATCTGGCATTGTTGATCCCAGCTTGCCTCAGTTCCTATCAATTGTTGCCATTGCTTCTCTTGGTGTTGGAGCTACACTAAATACTCTTGTACTTCCTCAATTGAATCAGGTGAAATATTCTCTTGTTACCTTGAACTGTTTTTTATCTCTATCCAATAGTTCATTCTCGACAAAATCTCTCCCTTGAAATTTGTTCTCATTTTTATCAAAAAATGGTATCATTGTAGACTAGAATCTTCAATACTTCATGGGATTCTTGATATTTTAAAACGGATTCTATCTTTCTAGATAGGGATGGCAATGAGCCGGCCCATAGGCTAGCTCTGCCAATTTTTTTTAAATAATTTTTTTAATTAAAAGTATAAAATGATTTTTTTTAATTGGATCCGGTCTGGGCTGGTCCAGGCCCAAGCCTAGCCGAGGCTTAATTTCTAAGCAAAACGATGTCGTTTTGCTTAGAATAGTTGAGCTTCAAGTCGGTTGGGGCCAGCCCATTGAAAGCACCTGAATTTGGGCCCATGGGCCAACCCATTGTCATCCTTATTTCTAGATTAGAATACTTTTACCATTTCATTTGGTGCAAAGTCACATCAAGCAATTGAATGGGCAGTTAAAGATATACGCAGGATGCCCCTTCACTCAATACTTGGACATGCATCGATTCATGTGTTCACTTCAAGTTCAAGCTTCCTTATCTCAACAATTTTAGGGTTCTGAAACTGAGAATTCTCGCATTAGCCAATTGTTCCTTTTGTGATGGGGTATTAGAAGAGATTAGATGATTTTTTTTCCTGTTTGCAGATGTATATTTACAGACGTAATATGTTTATTATCAATATAGAGTATATAATTCTTTTATTGTATAGATTACAAAATGAATACACTATCTTTGGTGGTGTTAGTTTCCTCAAAAGTTGGTGGCTGTGATCAGTATCAAGCAGCAGCTTTTATCTCAATATGATGTTCTTCAATCCCGTATAAAGGACTTAAAGGAAACAGCAGAAAAAGAGGTATTCTTCCATAGTTGGAATATTTTTCCTTAAAGATGTGGCTTTGATTTGTCAATTCTGGCTCCCGATAGCTGTGTAATCAAAGTAGAGTATCTAATTTATAGGTTTGGCTGTTGGCTCGGATGTGCCAGTTGGAGAACAAGATTTTTGCTGTTGGAGAACCATCTTATCGGTAAAGCACTCCTGATGCTACTGTTAGTCTTACTTAGGCATACTGCATCTGCTGAATGGTATTATTTGTTGTCAAAGTTCATTTCCTTATCATTTGACTAATTTTATGAATTGTTCAGTGCTCGGAGAACTAAGGTCAAAAGGGTCCGAGAAGGCCTGGAAAAATCTCTCAAGGGTCGGGTCGAGCTCTTGGACAGCTATGCCAGAGTATGTGCCCTAGATGACATAAAACAGCACCATATCTACATCCCTATAAGACTATAACCTGCTTCCCACAGCACCACATCTACATCCCTATAGGGCCAAAGCCTGTTTCCGACTCCCACCCGCAAAAGGATATCAATGTACTAGCTATGGTTCCTAATCACTCTGAATTAATTATACATTTACATTTTGTTTGCCAGATTTCTTCAATGATTGAGATTGAAGTAGAAATGGACTCCGATGTTCTTGCTGCTGAAGCAGTGAGCAATGCTGTGAGTTGTACTTGTGATTGCCTTCTTGTCATATTTAACAAGGAATTTTACTAAACTACTTGACTGAATGATTTTTTATTACAGGAAAACATTGCTGAACAAATAGAGCAGATAATGGAGCTGGAAAATCTTGAAGAGGCAAGTTTGTGAACTTTTCTTTTTCTTTCATGAATTGGTATTTGGAATTGAAAATTACCAGTCTTATGATAATAAGGTCCAAGTAAAGGAAGGTGCTTTGCATCTCTAAAGTAGGTAGAGAACTTGGCGTAGTTGTCAACTTTGAGGAATTTAATAGTATTTAAATGTTTAGAATTAGTTATAATTATATTTTTGTATTCAAATTGTAATAAATTATAATAATAAACTCAAGTTTGAGGTATCAGTTTCTCAAGCCCACCATATTGCTGTATTTTCTAATCTGCACTTGGAAAGCCCATTATTTCAACTTCACCGAATACTGGAGTTGCATGTGGCAAACGCACCCTTAATCGGCCATATTGGGTCCATCATTTCATTACTTCTTGGGCCATTACTAACAATCATGCATGGAGGCTAATTGGAATTTAGAACACTAAGTTGGTTTGGCTATTCCTGCCATCCAATAGAAGTTGTGTAAATCTGCTTTTAACTGATTTCTCTACAGCAATACCTGTGCTTTCATTATTGATTCTCCTTTCATTTGCAGCGATGGAAGCTACAAGCTGAAGCAAACGATGAGGCTGAAAGACTTCTGACTTCCCAACCTGTGCCATCTGAACAAGTTTGAGAAATGCAGGTATTTGAACAAACCAACTCTTGTTTACTTGGAAGTGTTCAAGGAGAGTTCTTTGGTTGCATAGCCTGAAAAGCAGCGGAGACGTGGCAGACATTGGTGAACAATCACAACCTCATTGGTTACTGGTTTACCTGAGAGAATCAGCATTTAGTCGCTTGTGTAATCATGATAACAATCGATTAAGTAACTCTTTATGGATGATACTGCCATTTTTCGCACTTGTAAATGTTGGAATCTTGTATAATGTGTACAAAATAGAGAAGCGTTTACTCCGGATGCTTGGCCCAAACCCTTTATTGATGTCTATTCACTTCTTTTTTTTTAAGAAAAGATTATTAAAATAGACATCCTTTATTTATGTCTGTTTACATGGTTGATACAAGTTGAACGATTGAACGTCTAGACAAAGAAGTATTGTCCAGCTATGTTTTCTCTGGAATAGTATACTTGGAATAATGTTTCCCGACGCGTGTCCACCGTCTTTTTGTATGAACCCTAAAGGGAGCATAATTTTGTGGTTTCGTGTCCTGAACTTGCACGTAACGCTTTTTAAGTTGTAGATACTAAAGACACCGACCTTTTTGGCTCATCCTTTACGCAAAAAGTATGGAATAGTGTAAAGCTCAAAACGTGGAACGCCTATTTGATGCGATACGCTTCACTTACGTGCCTCATTATCAATATTCCATAAACCATTATATGTCTACCCGTAGAGAAGGTGTTTAATGCAGAATGCTTTTTCTTTTCTTTAAAATATAAAAAAAAATCTTTTGAACTATGTTAGATTACTCAACGTTGTCGGCAAATTCAAAGTAAATTTTGTTCTTTTCTCTTAAAACCAAAAGTTAAGAACATACAATTTTGTGCCCTTGAATTTAGTAGGACTAGGTATGAATATGATAGATTGAAATGTACAACACCTTTTCTTTATCACTAAATGACTTTATTTTAAAAATGTATGAAAGCCTAGAAAGTATAAAATATTTATTTAAAGTAATGCATTGTTAAATACTGATTTTAAAAAATAAAATAAATAAGAATCATATAAATACATTTATCTGCTTTTTGTTGAGGGTCCAACCTCATTTGAAGGCAAATGTGAGTTTTAGTGATCTTAGCTACCTTCATGAATCGTAGGAATGATGAACGAACGAAATCAAGACGGAAAAACATTTCTTTGAAGTCATGTTTCAGATAAACGATCGTATTAAGTAGAACATGCACATGTCCTTAATTTGCACGATCGTGTAAGTAACTGTAAACATGTATGAGATTGATGATTACTTAGATGGTTGCGTAAGATCAGACACGTCTGTGTCCCTATCATATATGATCATGTGTGTAGATTGTGCAATTAGCTAGAACCGTGTACATACACGACTGTTAAAAGAATGACAAACACAATTATTATACATGACCATGTAAGGGATCATGTCCGGTCAAAAGTCCTATTTTTAGATTATAAAAAGGGAAAAACATATGAGTCATCTTTATGAGTGAAAAAAAGCGTTGAAAAAAGAAAAAGTTGAGGAGTGTGAAAGTAGAGAAGACTTTCTCATTCCATAATTAGTATTTTCTTTATATACAAGTTATCTTTGTATTTGATGTTTCGGAATTGGTTTTAGAGTGGTGTTGATTTAGGATATTAACTTGAATTTAATTTTGAAACTTAGTTGGGATTATTTCTTGTTGTATTGTGGTATAGTTTCGAGTTTGGGTCAACAAGTTGGAACTTGAACTCTTGTAAATTGCTATTTGGTTTAATAGATTTACTTATTGGTTTGCCTAGTAGTTTTTCCATTTACTCTCAAGAGTTTTCTATGTATATTTGGTGCATTTTTTTTACTTTTCTGGCATCTATAGTGCTTGATTTGATTGATTATTATGATTGGATGGCTGAGATTAATTGATTGTTATTAACTGACCATATGGAGAGTGGAAACAACTATATGGTCAAATTGATATCGACAAATTACTATATTTAAAGACTCATGATGGAGGATCTTTTGTATTGTAAGGACCTTTTCGATCCTATTGAAGTGGATAGAAGTGTAAAAGATGATGTTCTAACTAAACAAAAATTGATAACAGATAGAGAATAGGAAAAAATGAAGCAAGAAACTCTATGCGTTATCTAACAATAGATTGACATTATTATATTCAACCACGTGTCCTAAGAACCAATATGTTTGAGTTATGAAAGAAGCTGGAAGGTATTTACGAAAGGAAGATAGCCTACAACAAGACCTCTCTAGTTAAGAGAATGATGAATTTAAAATTAAAACCTAGAAAACTAGTGTCAGAGCACCATGGTGATTTCTAGGACATTATCAATAAGCTGACTACCTTGAAGATCATTTTTGATGATGAGCTTTAAGCCTTATTTTTTGTTGTTTTTGTTATCAAATAGTTGGCAGACATTAGTAGTGATCATCAACAACTTAGCTCTAGAAGGTGTGCTCTCATTAGATGTAATCAAAGTGCACATATTTAATGAAGAGATTAGAATAAACGAGAAAGGTGTTAATAATGTGCAAGCTCTTGAGGTAGAGAGTAGGGGAAGAAGTAAAAGCAAAGGTCCAAAAGGCTTGACAAGTCTAAAAATTGATCAAAGTCTAAAGATGACAAAGAGATCAAAACATGCCACTATTGCACTAAGAATGGTCATAGTAAAAGTTTCTATTATAAGTGAAAAAGGGATAAGAAAAAACAAGATTATTAGAGAGATGTGGATGATAAAAATATAACTACAACAACTTCAAACATAGATGATGAGGTGTCATTGATCTGTATAATTAGTTAATGCTTCCATATCAGTGATTTAGGTTCCGAGTGGCTTGTCGATATAAAGGCCTAACATATCATTGTGTTATAAAGAGAGAGCACTTCAGCTTATCGATATAGAGGCCTCATATCATTATGTTCTAAAGAGAGAGTACTCCTCGAATTATAAGAGCAGTGACTTTATGAAGGTGCAAATGGGTAATCAAATTTCTACCAATTTTTTCTTATGGGTGATATCCTACTTCAAACCAATGTCAGATACTGATTGACTTTTGAGAGATGTATGATATATTTCCAACTTACACTTAAATTTGTTAGCAACTAATGTGCTTGATCGTGAACAGTATCACCAAAAATTTGGGGATGGAAACTGGAAGTTATTAAAAAGAACAATAATAGTTACCTGTGGAGGGTTATGTTACACATTGTACAAGACACACATGAAAGTGTATAGTAGAGAACTGTATGTAATTGTAGAAAATACTTCTCCGAATCTATGGCATTAGTGAATGGTGCATGTGGGGGGAAAAGAAATCAAACTAACGATTGATAAATCTCTTATTATGACGAATACCACCATTCCTCTTGATCCATATGACCATTGTTTAGTAAGAAAGTAGCATAGAGTCTCTTTCAATAGAAGATCTACAAGGCAAATGACCAATTAGAGTCAGTGTATTCAAATGTTTGCAATCCTATTGAAGAGGAATCATTAGGAGGTAGCAAATACTTTGTTATATTTATTGATGATGCTACAAAAAAAACTTGGGTCTATATGTTGAAAGCAAAGAGCCCAGTATTTGAAACGTTTAAGACGTTTTATGACTTGGTAGAAAAGGAAATAAAGAAAATTGAAGTGTCTTCAAATTGATAACAAAAGAGAGTACACCTTTAAGGAGTTTAAGGATTATTATATGAGGCATGGTATGAGACACGAGAAGACAAAACCTGGTACTCCACAACACAATGTCATTACCAAGAGGATGAATAGAACAATTTTAATAAGGTTTGATATATGCTCAGAATGTTTAAGCTACCAAAGATGTTTTTGGGGAAGCAATTAGAAATTTTATTTACTTGATTAAATGAGCACCATTAATCCCTTTAGGTCTTGATGTTCTAGAAAGAATATGGATAGGGAAATTCCCCTCTTATTCGTATCTAAGGGTATTCGGATGCAAGGTGTTCAAACATATACCCAAAGAGTGGAGACTAAACTTCATTCGAGGACTGCTCCTTGTATATTTGTCAGGTATGGTGATGAACAATTTAGTTTCAGACTCTACGACTCAAAAAAGCATAGAGTTGTCAAAAGCAAAGGTAACATATTTAATGAACATGAGATAGGCGCAAACCTCAATAAAAGAGGAAAGATTTCTCATAATATTTCATCTTATGATGTTATTGATGGTTCCCTTATTTCAACTTTTGGTAATTAACTTATAAGTTAAGAGGGTGAAGAATATGAGCAAACTAGTAATGTTAATAATCAGGTACAACCTGATAGTGATAAGCTACATAAGCCACATCTAGGTGATGGTGTAGATGAGGCTGATGAGAATCATGAGCAGGGGAAGCAACCTGGTTCGGTGTTAGAGGATAATCAACTTTGAAGGTCATCTAGAGAGAAAAGTCCTTCTACATGTTATTTGAGTACATAGTACCTTCTAGTTATTATTGAGGGGGAGCTTGAAAACATTCAAAAGGTTTAGTATCATAAAGATTATGATCTTTGGTTCATAACTATGCAGGATGGGATGAAATTTTTTGAAGAAAAATAAAACTTATAAGCTAGTGACATTTCCGAAGGGTAAGAAGGCATTAAAGAATAGATAAGTATTCAAGGTAATGAAAGATGGCAACAAGTTGGTGAAGCATAAGGCAAGACTAATGGTGAAGGGATTCAACCAAAAGGATGACATCAAATTTGATGCAAATTTTTCCAGTGGTCAAGATGACTTCAATTCGAACTATATTGGGTCTAAATGCTAGCTTAGATCTTAAACTTGAACAACTGGATATGAAGATAACCTTCCTGCATGGAGATTTGGAAGAGGAGATATATAAGAGAAACTAAAAGTATTCAAGGTTTAGGGCAAGAAGAATCTGATTTGTAAGTTAAAGAAAAGCTTGTATGGACAAAAACAGGTGCCAAAATAGTGGTATAGGAAGTTTGATTTATTTATGATAGGTAATGGTTATAAGCTAACATTTACTGATCCTTATGTATATTTCAAGAAGTTTACTAGTGGAAACTTCATTATTCTCCTTCTGTATATTAATAATATGCTGATTATGGGACAAGATATTGGGATAATTCTCAAACTAAAGGAGGACTTGTCTAAATATTTTGACATGAAAGATTTGGACCCTACAAAGCAAATTTTAGGTGTGAAAATAAATGGGGATAGGAAAAACATAAAATTGTGATAATTACATAAAAGGTATATTAAATAGGTGTTAGAAAAGTTCAACATAAAGCATGCCAATCTAGTTAGCATGCCACCGGCACCTTACTTTAAGTTGAGTAAGTGTCTTTGCCCTTTAATTGAAAAGAAGAAAGATGGTATGTCTTTTATTCCATACTCATCTGTTGTGAACTCCTTGATGTATGTAATGGAGTGTACAAGACTAGATATTGCACAGGTCGTTAGGTTGGTGCGTAGGTACTTGTCCAATCAGGGAAGGTTCACTAGAAAGTAGTGACATAGATATTAAGATATTTACGAGATATTTCTAAATGGAGCTAGAGTTTTCGCAACAGGAAGCCAATTTTAGAGGGCTATACTGATGCAGACATGGGTGAAGATCTTGATAACAGAAAGTTCACTTTAAAAAACGTATTCAAATTTATAAGGGGAGCCATTTCTTGGTAATCTAAGCTATAAAAGTGTGCAAATTTATCCATAATTGAAGTTGAGTATGTAGCTATCATGGAAGCAAGTAAAGAGATACTTTGGTTGAAACAATTTCTTCAATAATCATCTATAAGATAAGTATGTGGTATTTTATGATTGTCAAAGTGCTATATATTTGGCAAAAATACTGTGTACTATTCCCGCACCAAGAATATTAATGTTAGGTATCATTAGTTAAGATCCATAATTAAGAAACAATGATTGTAATTGAAGAAGATTCACAAGGATAAGAATGATGCTAATATGTTTTGGTTCTCAAGAGCAAGCATGAGCTTTATAGTAAGCTCATCGGGATGACTCTCAAATATGCATTGGGGTGATTCGTGTCCTCCCAAAATAGGCTAAAAGAGGAGATTGTTGAGGGTCCAGCATGGCAAATGTGAGTTTAGTGATCTAAGATACCTTTATAGATCGTAGGATTGATGAACGAGTAAAATCAATATGGAGAAATATTAATTTGAAGCCATTTTTGAGAGACCGCCTGTGTTAAGTAGGATATGCCTGTGTCTCATGACCATGTAAGTAACATAAACATTTAAATTAAGAACTAGTTGTCTTCTCTGTCTAAGATTTCTCTTTGCCTTCTTTCTTACAGCTTTAACCATTTTTCCCCTAACAATTTCCTTTTTTGGAAACAAAACTCCCGCTTCTGGTACACTTCGCTTCTAGTGCAAATCTTCATCTTCTACAATTGAGGTTCAACCTCGAAGGACGGCCTCTTAAAGGCTTGGAACATGGAGAAAGAAGGCCATCCCTCTCCCTTAAATTTGAATCTTGAAGAGTTCCCTGAACTCACTAGCATTGTAAAATGGAAACAAGCTGGAGAAGATTCAGCTACAGTGATTGTCGGGGAAAATGTCAAATATGACTCTACATAGCTTAAAGGAGCTTGGAAAAAGAATCTTAACATTCAGCATAACAAGGGTGTGCTCAAGCATTTTCCAAATGTTATGAAGGATGGAGTGTTAACTCCTCCTATAGAGCTCCTCCTAGTAGGAGCAAATGCATGGTCCTCAACATTAGTGGATTATTTCTGGAATAAAAGGCTAGCTTTCCCTGTTGTTCATACTTGGGCAGTAGCTAGGGGGTAGGAAGGGCTTGGACAAAACCAAGTTGATGAATGATGGTACATTCCTATTCAAATTCTTAATAGAAAGTAGCTTGAATGAGATCATTGAACTTCGAGCTTGGAACATAGGTGGACAACCTAAGTTCATTTAAAAATGGAAGCCTAGTTCAGAATGTGACAAAGCTAACATTAATGCATTTCCTGTATGGGTAACTTTCATAATGTGCCACTTGAGTTTTAGACAATTGAAGGCTTAAGTTACCTTGCTAGCTGACCTAAGAAACCAATTTTCATGGATTCTCAAACTATTAATAAGGAGAGAATTTGCCTTGTAAAAATCTACATTGAAATTTAAAAAAAAAACTTTAATTTGCTTGATATATTGCCTATCTTGAAGCTTGGAGATGATGGGGAGCTTAAGAAAATTAAAGTTCCTATCACCTATCTATGAAACCAAACATATTGAGTAAAAGATGGAAACCAATAGGGAAGTTCTTTAAAACAGGTTGGCATGATGAGTTGATGGGGTTAGCTTTCTAAGAAAGCCTAAATAAGGCTAATTAGGTTAATTTGGCAAACATTAGGGTAACTACAAATGGTGAAAATGAAGTATTGACAAATGATTTGTACACTAATTTGACAGAAGTTGAGAATCTCCAAGCAAATCCTGAAATGCAAAATGATGTTTATGGAAAACACGTAAACAGATATTGAGAACAATGTTGGAAAAGAACTCCAAGTTGAAGCTAAAGATTCAGGGACCAATTCCAAAAGAAGATCAACTAGAAGAAAGCGCAAAAGCAAATCTAAAGGGGATTTTCTTCCTGACAATGCTAGTTGGGAATGTTAGAGGGCTTAATGACCCTCTTATAAAAGCAATGGTAAAGAAGATTATTTTAGAGAAGAAGCCTTAAATAGTAGGGCTTTTTTAAAATAAAAATAAAATCACCACAAATGCTATGTGATTCTAAAGTTTTTGGTGTAGAATGAAAAGTTATTTCTAATCACTCTTCACATTACAATGAAAGAATCTTATGTATTTATAATTCAAACAAACTCTTAATGCAAGAAGAAGGAGAAAGTGATTAGTTTATTCACTTTAAATGTCAAGTGGATGGTAAAAACTTGATCTTTGCACTTATTCTAGTTTATGCTTTAAACTTCCAGTTTGAAAGGGAGATCTATGGGACAATGTTCAAACTATTGAAGCTACAATCTCAACTCCTTGGCTGTTAATTCACGATTTCAATTGTATACATTCTAACCATGAATTAGAAGGAGGAATAGATTTCATACAGCAACAGAGAGGGAGTTAGCAAATTTGTTCCAGAGAGAGAAAGTTATAAATCTCAGGTTCAATGGAAGACTTTTCACTTGGTTCAATAAAAAAGAAGGATATAAGTTGATAAGGAAAAAAAATGATAAAGCATTGGTCAATCAATATTGGTTAGATATGTATTCCCAATCTTTACTTATTTTGGTTCCTTTTCAGATCACTATTTTATAATTATATTGAACCTTAATGCACTAAGGATTTTTGGAGCACCTTTCATGTTTTTTCAATGGACTAAAACAACAAGATGGTTTCTTGGAACTAGTGGGTGCTTACTAGAACCAGAATGTAGATGCGTATAAAACTTTTCAGCTACTGTGAAAATTGAAGAAGCTGTTTATAAACACTTAAACCAGGTAGATTGCGGAGACTAAGAAGAAGCATAAAGAGGCTCTGAATGATTGTTAGAACTACGCCTATAATATTCAATTGAAGAATACAGAGGCACAAAGACTTAGAGAGCATCGGGAGGCCCTTAGCTTGCACAATTCTATCTTAAAACAAAAAGCTAGAGTTGAATGGTTAAAAGATGGAGATTCAAACACAAAATTTTTCCACGCTTCTCTATTAGCAAGAAGGAACACAAATAAGATTGTGGAAATCATAGACAATAATGGAAATCCCTTTTTAGACCAACTTACCTTATTGAAGCTCACCAGGGAATTTTTCATGCAACAGATGAGCACAGTAAAGGATTCTCTATATGGTTACAACATTAAAAGATACTTTGACTATTCTTTGAGACCAGATATCAAGAACTCATTAATTGCACCCTTCACAAATCAAGAAATCAAAGAGGTCTATTTAGTATGAACCCTTCAAAGGCACCAAGGCTAGATGGGTTTACTGCCTGGTTATTTCAAAAATCCTAGGATATCACTAGCAGATTATTACAGAAATAGTCCATAAATGCTTTTCCTCTTTTAAAATGTTGAAGGAACTAAACCATACCTATTTGCCTAATTCCAAAGAAACATAACCCTTCTTCTCTTATGGATTACAGGCTTATTTTCTATTGCAACACAATTTACAAAGTGGTTGCTAAACTCCTTGCTAATAGGCTAAAAATAGCTTTAAAGAGTGTGGTTAATCCAACACAACAAGTTTTCATAACTGGAAGAACCATAGGGGATAATATACTCCTAATGCATAGCTTACTGAAAGAATACAATTCAGGGAGAAACATCAAAAGTTGCTATTGGAAAATTGATTTTTACACATCAAAAGTTGATTTTGGAAAATTGATTTGTATAAGTCATTTGACACAGTGAGTTGACAATTTATTCAATCATGTTTGGAAGCACTCGAATTCCCTACTCTTTTCAAGGATTGGATCATAATGTCTAAATAAGCATTCTTGTGAATGAAGCCCCTACAAAGCCTTTGAATTATGCTAAGGTAATTAGATAAAGGGGTCCCCTTTTCTCTTATCTTTTCACCCTAGTAATAGAGGGGTTACCTAAAATCCTTAACAAGCTCACTCGCTGCAATGGTAGGTATCAGCGTCATTATAAATGCAGAGATTACAAGCTAACATACTTGATGTTTGCAAATGATCTCATTCTTCTATTTGGTGTCAAAATTCATTCCGTGAACATTCTAAAGGATATTCTCAAGAGGTTCTCAAACTGGTCAGGGTTAAGTGTAAATATAAAGAAAAGTAGCATGCTTGGTTCTAAAGATGTGAGCAATTCTATTGAATTATTTAGGATCTTAAGCCTGCAGTTACAATCTTTACCCTTTAAGTATCTTGAAGTCCTAGTTTCTCAAGCAAAACTCAAGTACTCAAATTGCATTTCTCTAATTGAGAGATATAAATCTATAATTAATGTTTGGCAAAATTGGTACTTATCACTGGTTGCTAAAGTTACCTTGATCATTTTAGTCCTTAGTAACTTGTATGTTCATTCGATTACTCACATGATCTTGCCAAGGAGAGTAATCAAAGAGATAGATCGAATCATTAAACCCTTTTTATAGTCCGGGAAAATTGTAAACTCTAAAAAAGCTAAAGTGTAGTGAAGTGACAATTCCAAAGAGATATGGAGGATTAGGGATTATCTCAATACCTCTAATGCAAAAAGTGCTATTGTTTAAAAGAATATGGAGGCTACATGTTGATAAAAATAGATTAAGTGGATTCATGAAACATACCTCATAATTCAAAACTTCGAGGAATTGCCACTTGCCATGGAGTATTATTGGATCTTCACTCATATGCTGACTTTGAGAAACCTTGTTTACCCTTGCATAAAAGCATAAATTGGGGAATGGAGACAACATTTGGGTATAGTATGAAAATTGGTTAGAATTCAAAAAAATGAGATAGCCTTGTTAAGGAATAGAGTTCCTCTTAATGCAAGATCTCTTCACTCATACATAAAGGTAGATGGTTAGGCAATTCATAGGATTTAGGTCCCTATTAGAGTATTTTTCCCTAAATCATACACTGGAATACTCAGGACAGAGTTATCTGGAAACCAGGTTCTAGTGGAATATTCACCAATAAGTCATGCTACAAAAGTTTACAAGCTTATAGAATGCATCATAGTTTAAACTCATGTGGAAGAACTCTCTGAACCTTAAAGCATCAATGATCACTTCGCTAGTCATCAAGAATTAACTTAGAACCAAGAACAGGTGGTTTAGATCTTATGATCTCATTTGTGTTCTATGTAAAGAAGCAAAAGAAGATAGGAATCACTTGTTCTTTCAATGTAGATATTCCAACTGTATGTGGAGTAAAATCTTGTGCAAGTTGGTTGACTATTGTACTTTATATGACTGGACAATAATTCTAGATTGAATTACCTAAATTGCTAAGTATATCAGATGAAAAATGGAGCACTTAATAAGACAACTTTCACAATTACAATCTACTCTTTGAGGAAAGAAAGAAACAAAAGAGTCTACAAGGAGGTGAAGTAAATAACCATCTGTTAGCTGAGGAAACTATCAATTGGATAAAAGCCTTAGCAATTACAAAATCTGCACACCATAACTTGTCTACAAGAATGAAGTATAGACGAAATTTGTAATTTAAAGAACATGTTCTTTCTACTTTCTTAACTTGCTAAAAGCAACATTTCTTGGTGAGTTTATTGTAATGTTGAAATAGCTTTGAAATAGTATGCTTAATATTTGGAATGCTTCTTAACAAAAATAACTTATTTAAAAAACTAAAATAAAAGCAATAAATTGATAAAAATAAAGTAGACATGCTAATATTACATCAGTTTAATTCGGCTAGACTAAAATTTAGAAGTAGAGCAAATATTTGGTTTTTTAAATTCATTTGGATAATGATTTCAGATTATTTAATATGAATGGATTAGACTGTGTTGGATCTTCTTTCTTCTTGTGCCCTATAATTATCTATTATGATAAAGGTCGAAGTTGGGGCTTCACGTCATGAGACCGACAAAATATTGAAATGATTTTAACGAGAAGAGTTGATCGGGAGGTTACAATTCTTTATGAGCCCAAATCCCAACGTCAACTCAACTATCTATTTTAGGAGTAAATGTTGAATCCAAAAAACGTCAACAAATTGAGGTCATGGTCGGTTAGAAACACAACAAATTACTAGCTTTGAATAATCCAATCCAACTACTCAAATGTTTTCACTGAAACTACTGGATCATATGTCATTAGTTACACTTCTATCTAATTTAATATATTTTTTTGAAACCAAAGTCCACCAGAGAATCTCAAACTTGAGAAATTTCGTAGACAAACTTCTGCCACGTGGCGATTACCCTTTATTCCCTGCTTCTCTGGACACCTCCCTTTTTTTGTTTTTATTTTTGTTTTTTACCAACGCGGCACAACACAACACAACACGGGAACAAACTCCTTTTCCCTTGGTTGTTCTATTTCTATATCTACTTGCTTTTCTTCGCCTTTTCACATATTCTCCGCTTCTTCCCTCCCATAAACCACTCTCACAGTGACAGCCACTGACTCTTTACTCTTATAAATATCTCCTCACGTTTCTCGTTTTCTCTTCAACATTCCTCCAGAATACGAAATTCCCATATACATTAAATTCCTGAAAATCTGTGAGCTTTCACGATGCCTAACAATACGATTTTGGTCACCGGAGGTGCCGGTTATATTGGGAGTCATACGGTGCTTCAGCTTCTATTAGGCCGCTACTCCGTCGTTGTCGTTGATAATCTCCATAACTCCTCCGACGTCGCGCTTAAAAGAGTCAAGGAGCTCGCCGGAGACCATGGCAAAAACCTCTCTTTTCACAAGGTTAGCTACCTTTGTTACGATGCTTAACAATACCATATTCGGGCTTGTTTTAACGTTTTCTAACTATTTGCAATTAGTTTCTTGTTTCGATTTAGATCCATGAAGTAGTCTGGTAGATTTGTTGGTTTTCGTACGTTCTATTCGTGCCTGCGTTGGAACCAATAATGTGTATTAAAATACATAACTCCTGACATGGAATTTGTGTTTATTAAATATTTTCTTACTCTATTAACGTGGGAGTGGGACAGGACAGGACATCTACAGCACCATGTCATGTATCATGTAGTATTGATTGCCTGGCTTATTCTTTTGCTTGGAATTATGCTGTGAACTTCAGGTTGACCTCCGGGACAAGCCGGCGCTTGAGAAGATATTTTTGGGTACAAAGTACGAGGAGTTTTCGGTTGAATAATTGTAGCCCAAGCGTTTGACCGCATGCTCCGTAGTTTTATTTTTGACAAACAAATTTGCTGCAGATTTGATGCTGTCATCCACTTTGCCGGGTTGAAAGCAGTCGGTGAGAGTGTGGAGAAACCATTGCTCTATCATGATAACAACCTCATTGGGGCTATATCTCTGCTGGAAGTAATGAGTGTTCACGGGTGCAAGAAGGTATAGAGACTCTTTTGCGTGTCACATTCTGTGCCTGGGGATCTGTATTTGCCTGATATTCGTAACTTCTAAATGGTTTTCAGCTTGTATTTTCATCGTCAGCAACAGTTTATGGCTGGCCTGAAAAGGTCCCATGTACGGAGGAGTTCCCCATTTCTGCTATGAATCCATATGGACGAACCAAGGTATGTTCCTGATGCTCAGTTGGTGCTTGCTAATATTCACTCTAGGCAACTAGTTAGTTTTTTGGAGCTTGAAGAGTGTTTTCGTTTGGATAGTTTAGTCTGGCTGATGTTACATTCAATTTTACAAAAAGAAAAAAAAAAAACTTTTCTCCTTCAATACCATTCTTCATCTAACAAGGCTTATTTTCAGCTTTTCATTGAAGAGATATGCCGTGATGTTCAACGTTCAGATCCTGATTGGAAGATTATTTTGCTAAGATACTTCAATCCTGTTGGTGCCCATCCCAGTGGCCATATTGGTGAGGATCCCCGTGGAATTCCAAACAATCTAATGCCATACGTACAACAAGTGGCTGTTGGCAGGCGACAGCATCTGACAGTCTTTGGAAATGACTACTCAACTAAGGATGGAACAGGGGTATGATTGGTGCTTCACTGGTCCTTTCAAATTTTGGAGATTCTCTTATGTGTGAAACTTGTAAATGTAACAACCGTCTTCATGCTTAAAGTTCTTAGTCCATTTGTTACTTTTAAGTTGGTCCGCGATTTGATCTCTGAATTTTCCTAGGTTTGGATTTTGTTTCTGTGGTGTTGTGCTAACTGATTTAGGGTTGCTTTATATCTGTCATCTGTCATGAAAATACTCTTCCATGGTGTGAGGATGTTTCAGCTCAAGGTCCTCGTATCTATTGATTTTGATCTTGATGACACTTGTACTTTCAGGTACGTGATTATATTCATATTGTTGATTTAGCTGATGGCCACACTGCTGCATTGCAAAAGCTTACTGATCCTAAGATAGGTAAATTCTTGAATCCTGATCCTTGTTTCCCAGTCTCACCCATGTAATTTGTTTTGTTCTATGATAGTTGGCTCTCTTTTTTAATGAAATCAATTCATGAATTCAAATGTTACCTATGATCCTATAATTGTGGATTCCTGGAGAATCTATTTGCATTACTTTAACATGATCTACAATGAGTGAAGTGTCCTGACCTATACGCACTGTAAGTCTGAGTGCTAACATATATATATTTATCAAAGCTACCTTAATCGCATCAAAATGTATATGCTGGAGATTTGGTATATTTCCTTTTGTTATATGTTGATTGGTTGGATTTATGCTACACAGGTTGTGAGGTTTACAACTTGGGAACAGGGAAAGGAACGTCAGTTTTGGAGATGGTTGCGGCATTTGAAAAGGCATCTGGAAAGGTATAATTTTGTATTTATATGTCTCAAAATGCTCATGAGAATTGTATTTATATTACTGTGGAAAATGGTTGCAACAAATTGGTAATGCTTGTTCTTGCTCCCTTAAGGTTAAGAAGGCGGGGGCATCCGTATCTTTGATCATATATTTGATTTATGCTATGAAAGAATCATGATTATCTGAACAAAACACTTCTGATTTTCCTGTAACGGAAATCCATTAGGGAATTGATATTGATACAAAAAAAGAAATAATTGGATTGCAGAAAATTCCTCTTCAAATTGCTGGAAGAAGAGCTGGTGATGCTGAAATAGTTTATGCATCAACAGAAAAAGCAGAGCGGGAATTGAAATGGAAGTAAGCACGTCTCAATTATGGTGTTGTTCCCAATGATTTAGCGTATTATTAAATGTTACATGTGTTTTTCACTGGCTACAGGGCCAGGTATGGCATCGAAGAAATGTGTAGAGATCAGTGGAATTGGGCAAGCAAGAATCCTTTTGGCTATGGATCTTCTTGATCAAGACTAAGGCAGGCAGGCAGGCATTTAGCAGTGTAGGCCACCCAAGTTATGAATGTAGAAAATGCTTTGTATACCACAATCATCTAGTAGTAGATGTTCCATTAGGAATGCTTACAGCTTAATAATGCAAATCCATTGCTTTCTCACCAGACTACAATTCTTTGCTTGTCTATGTAATTCCTTTCTCCTACCAAATACTGATTCACAGCAGCTTCATTTTGCTATTGTTTCTTAATAACAACAATTACCTCATACCTTACCTTATATAAGGATTCAATTTCAAATTTATTAATTAATATTAGTCTTAGCTTAATTTAGCAGTAATTAATTACTAATCCAATAAACATAAAATTAATTTGATGATGAAATATTTAAAATTATTTAGGTTGGTGTAGAGATGACAAAAGACTTAACTCATTGACTGACTAAATCTTGAGTCTCATTTTTAGGTCCGACAGATAATGACAAAATCATATTATTTTGTTGAAAACAACGTTGCCTTGTCATTTTAAAAAAATAATTAAGTTTGAATCGAGCCGCTTTGGATCCTATCAAATTTGGGCTTGAGCGTGTTACCTAAGGCACAGTTGGGACTTGAAAAGGGCCCTGATCCGAGACAAACCTGGTCAGACTTGTTGTCAACTTCGATGGACGGCTGAAATTTAAATATTAATTAATAAAACCTTTCTAAAATTCTGCTCTTCCTTTTCATTTCAAAACCCCATCGGGTTTACATTTCAACCAACACTCTCAAGTCTCATCTCTTCTTTTCAAAACTTCCCCCCCTCTCTCTCTCTCTTACTGGATCTAGCTTTCTTCTTCTTCTTCTTCACGCCTCATCTATCAGATCCAGCTCAACGGAATCTGACTCTGCGATTGTTGCCACTGGTGGCGGTTATTTCTTTCCCTTTTTCATTAGATGGAGAATCTGATTTCGTTGGTTAACAAAATACAAAGAGCATGTACGGCTCTTGGCGATCACGGTGAAGCTAGCGCATTACCTACTTTATGGGATTCCTTACCGGCGATCGCCGTCGTCGGTGGTCAGGTTACCTCCATATCCTCCTTTCTCTGCCTAGATTCCCCTTCGTGTTTTCCATTTAAAGTAAAAGCTCCATTTTGATGATCTGAGCTGGGGTGTGGCTAAGTACAGTAATTAGCAGCTTTTGCTTCGATTTGCTGTTTTATTTAATTTTTAATGGATTCAATGACGTTTATTTAGTAATTACTTCTTGCGTTTCTAGAGGCTTTTACTTAGTCTTTTGTATTCTTTTGTTTTGTTTACTTATAGAGCTCTGGTAAGTCGTCCGTGTTGGAGAGCATTGTTGGGAAGGACTTTTTGCCCCGTGGATCTGGTAATTAGATTGTATTGATATTGTTTAGTTACACTTTTCTGTTTCTAGTTTTAGTTTATTAATTAATAGCGTGGAGTTCAATATTGTGCAGGGATTGTTACTCGGAGACCACTTGTACTGCAGCTTCATAAGCTTGATGAAGGCGCAAGGGAATACGCCGAATTCCTTCATCTTCCTAGGAAAAGATTCACTGATTTTGGTATGTTTTCCTTTGCTACTGACTGGGTTTTGGTATATGAGGAACATGCCTCTTGTTTGCATAGGAAGATATATCTTTGTATTAGTTTGTATATAATGTTGTTTCACCGTATAAAATTCTGGTTCTCAAAGTTTGCTTTACAATGTTGATGGTTTTATCATGTAGCTGCTGTGAGGAAGGAGATTCAAGATGAGACTGATCGAGAGACCGGCCGCACCAAACAAATTTCTAGTGTTCCAATTCATCTCAGTATATACTCGCCTAATGGTAAGAATTAGCTATTTAAATTTGTTAATTTGGGTTCAAGTTACAATTCTAAATTCACATATGGTGCTTGTACTTGTTAGCTCTTCATGCTTATCTTCTTTGAATCTTGGCAGTTGTAAACTTGACATTGATTGATCTTCCTGGACTGACAAAGGTAGCAGTGGGTAAGTTGCATAGATTCTGATAAAAATGATTTGCATCTTGTTTTTGATAATCCTAGGAAGAGTAAAAAAAAAACAGGGACTATTTGTAGACGTTAAAGCTTAAATACTTTACTTGTATGTACTCAACAGATTGTGAGATACTTGGGCCAACTTATGTATTATGTTGTTTGACTTCAAAAGCTTTGAAGTTTCCTCTGCAGTTATTATGATATTAATATCCGATAGCATCATGCACCATTTCTAAATGTACAATATGACTTATCCAATACAGAGGGTCAGCCAGACAGTATTGTGCAAGATATAGAGAACATGGTCCGCTCGTACATTGAAAAGGTACTATACATCATTCTTGCCAATATGTGTACGTACTAGTTTAAATTGGAGGTCTTTTTCTTTGTTGTATGGAAAGCTTTGCCCAATTGGTAGGAAAATGCAACTTTGGACCATTGACTTTCTACTATTAGTATATTTCCTATATTCTACGCATGGATGGTATACACAATATAACACTTCTTTTATACTGTTTCTATAATTCCAATGTTTATTGCAAGGCTAAAATGAAAGATATATAACACTCTTTTGTTTGCTAAATCTTTTAATGTAGCCCAACTGTATAATTCTGGCAATTTCACCTGCCAATCAAGATCTTGCTACATCAGATGCAATAAAAATCTCTCGTGAAGTAGACCCTACAGGTAACCTGTATGCATTTTTTTGCTTTTAGAAGCAGTTATTATCATCAACTTCAGGTAGAAAATGTCTATGGTCAGTGCAAGCTTCTAAATCTCTTAGATTATATGGTTTTGCAATGTTACAATCCCTTTTAATACTTGTTGTCATGTTACAATTTCAGGAGAGAGGACCTTTGGAGTCTTGACAAAGATAGATCTAATGGATAAGGGCACTGATGCAGCTGATGTAAGTTGTGTTCTTTGTGGTTTTATATCCACAAAGAACACTAATTTCTGTTGCTTTATCTCAATTCAAGACTTAATATTGCAAATGGTCGTAATTCTAATTGAATGAAGTCTCAATTACAAAATCGTTCCTAAATTGTTTCCAAGTCATCCTACAAACTTTGATATATAGTAGTTGCCAAATTTTGAACTCTGAAAACTTTTATGCTCTTCCCTCGTTTCTTTTCTGTCCCCCTACTTATTGAGGAGCCTTGCACATGCTTGTTTCACTTGTTTATTGGAAGTAGTTCACACCTTCTTTGTCATTAGCTTGTCTCATTCTCAATCGCATCTTGGGTTTGCCTAGATATTGGAAGGAAAAGCTTATCGCCTTAAGTTTCCCTGGATTGGGGTTGTTAACCGCTCACAAGCAGATATAAATAAGAATGTCGACATGATTGCTGCTCGTCGCAGAGAGCGCGAGTATTTTGCCAACACCCCAGAATACAAGCACCTTGCACACAGAATGGGCTCTGAACACTTAGCAAAGATGATGTCAAAGGTAGGCATCATTATCTCCCATGTGTATTCCCTGAACATCAATTTTAAAATTTTTACTCTGCTATAGGTGTAACTTGAGTTGATAAACTAATAGCAAGGGTAACTTTCTCAGCACTTGGAAACTGTTATCAAGTCCAGAATTCCAGGAATCCAGTCCTTAATCAACAAAACAATTTCCGAACTTGAATCTGAATTGAGTCGTCTTGGAAAGCCTATAGCTGCTGATGCTGGGGTAAGCATGCTTTATTTAAATAGTGCGTATTAACTGGAGCACGTCTTCAGGCTAGAAGACTTCCGTGTAATGACTATTAATTTTTGGCTTGATGTTTAGGGGAAGTTGTACACAATCATGGAGATTTGTCGTCTTTTTGATCAGATCTATAAGGAACATCTTGATGGCGTGTATGTATCACGTTTGGATTTTTCCTTAATTATTTAAGCTCCTTTTATTCACCTCTTTTTCATCCATCATAATAAGTTCTATTTGACATGTCTGATATCATCCACAGGCGACCTGGTGGTGACAGAATTTACAGTGTTTTTGATAACCAACTTCCAGCTGCTCTGAAAAGGTTGCAATTTGACAAGCAACTTTCAATGGATAATATTCGAAAATTGATTACTGAGGCAGATGGATATCAGCCTCATTTGATAGCTCCTGAGCAGGGATATCGCCGTCTCATTGAATCTTCTTTGGTTACAATTAGAGGTCCTGCTGAGGCTTCTGTTGATGCGGTATGGATGACAGCTGTTAACGACCCAACATTTTATTTGACACACTATTTTTTATTACATTTCAAAATCAATTGTTATTATCTTTTCTTGCATTGTCCTGCTGCTTGAAAGTTTGATTCTTAATTGCTAAGCAATTAAAAGCACATTTGTGGTTAAGAGTCAGACTAGGTGGAAACTTGGAATGTTTTTCATGTTGTCTTTCTTGATGTTACCGTTCCATATAGGTGAGCCAAAGAATCCTTACACTTTCCTTGCTGGCTGTTAAACTGGAAGTTCTTGGAATTTCACAAAAACTTTTTCTGGAATAGCAGTCTCTTTGATTTCAATGGCTGAAAGATACAGACGGAAAGAAGATTAGAAAAAGAGCTGAACTTGACAATTAGGTTACATGCATCAATAACTGCACAAGTACCTAGATGCTTTTTTTTCCTGCAGTCATGGATGTATGATGTAGTCTAATGCTTCTGTGAATTGGTTTGATGAAGTGTCCTATATATGAAGATGTATGTGTTAAACTCTCAGTCTTGACCTTTTCCAATTTTATGGTATAGTGGATTTTTTTTAATTTTGTAATGTTGATTTTCTAAAATGAAACGTTTTTTTTAATTTCCGAATTGTAGTGGACTATGTGATGCAAAAACCTTATTATAGTTGATTTTTTCTCGTTCACATACTCAGGTTCATGGCATATTGAAGGATCTGGTTCACAAGTCCATAAGTGAGACACTGGTATGTTGTTATCTTTGCAAAACCTTTTTGCTTCTGTCACATGCTTTTTCTTGGTGCTTTGCTTGTAAATTTTAGTGGAGCTCTCCGAACACAAATCTATTGAGGTTTTGGAATTATGTGTCTACTTGAAACATAAGTTCCATGAAAAGTTCATTTGTAATTCCACTTGTTAGATATTTGTAATACAAAAAGTGTGGAACTGAATTTTAGCATTTCAATTTCATGAAATTATATCACGTAATCCAATTCGTTTAAAGTGGGTACAACATGCAAATGGTTTTCACATTGCTTATAGTTAGCAATATACCCTATATAAAGTCTAAAACGTTGTTCTCTATAAGAAATGTTAAGAATATATAAGGAAATTTTGCCTTTTTAATTTGACTCTTTTAATGTTCTAAACAAAAAGGTATATAGAAATAAAATTGAATACAATATATTAAGTGGTTGATTCTGAACATGATTATTCGTTTTAAAATGAGCTTTACAATGAAAATTATTGTTTGCAAATGAAATCCAAATGTATTTGGTTCCAAACATTTTTTAAGTTGAAGTTTTTAATGTAGTGAGTCAAATATGTAACTGAGACTTCTGAGAGCAAGTAGGACATGCCTGATTTTGGCAAGCACTTGTTATGATATATTCTTGGCATTATTCCAAGCCCTACCTGCCTTGTTTTCTGGGTCATGAAAGCTATGTTCAAAAACGAGAATATATGTTACCCAAATTTGACTTTGAGCGTAAAAGCTTGGAAATTATAATAATTTGAAATAGCATATCTGGAAAAGACATTGTCTGCTTCTAGTATGACAGGTAGTCTGTTTGCTGTGATGGAATCAGAAAACAGCTTTAGGCTGGTTCTCGTGATTGAGGGATTAATCATTACCTACTTTATTTTCAAGCCTTGTGGCAGTGAGACGTAACCTGTCCGTCTGTATAGAATCAAGCATATTTCTCTCTCTCATTGATCTTTTTTCTTCATACATTTAATCCTTTGGCATATTAGTATTTCCGAAGTATTTGGTGCTAGATGGACCTTTTTCCTACCATTATTGTAACGGGTGGATAAGTTTTGTTTGTCTTCTTTCTCAGGAGTTGAAGCAGTATCCTGCTCTCAGAGTAGAGGTTGGAAATGCGGCAATTGAATCACTTGATAGAATGAAGGAAGAAAGCAAGAAAGCAACACTTAAGCTTGTTGATATGGAGTGTAGCTACCTGACAGTGGATTTCTTCAGGAAGCTGCCTCAAGATGTTGACAAGGGTGGCAACCCAACACATTCACTTTTTGATAGATACAATGATTCATACCTTAGGCGAATTGGTAAGATTGATGGGTGTTATAGACAAAATTGCCTCCACTGGGCATTTATTTGTGTCTTCGTATTTAGACAACTACACAATTTCCTACTGATGTTTCATGTATGCACAGGAACGACGGTTTTGTCTTACGTCAATATGGTCTGTGCAAGCCTTCGGAACTCCATACCCAAGTCTGTTGTTTATTGTCAAGTGCGTGAAGCCAAGCGAAGTCTACTTGATCATTTTTTCACAGAGTTGGGAAAAATGGAGGTGAGTGATGCCTTTTCTTTAGAGGTTATTAATTTTTGAATCTGTGAATCTGTCCCAATCTTGATTCCTGAGCTCTGATAGATATAATTGTTGTATGAATGAAATTTGCAGCAAAAGTACTTATCATCTTTATTAAGTGAGGATCCAGCCGTCATGGAGCGGCGCTCTGCCCTTGCAAAGAGGCTGGAGTTGTACAGGAGTGCACAAGCAGATATTGATGCAGTTGCATGGTCCAAATAGAGTTGGAACTACATATATTATAACCCTTTCTGTACAAGTAATTTAGTTTGATGGCTGTGCCATTCTTTCATTTTGTATTGGAAAACAAGGGGTTTTGTTGTACTACTACGTTGGGCGATTGACCACGAGGGCATTAGTATAATATTTTTGTATTCCAATATATATTTGCCTCCGATAGTTGGCATGCCAATACCGTCAAAATGGGGTTTGAGTTGCTGCTTAAGCTATGTTGATATTGATGCTGGGACGGTCCGGGCCTTTATATTTACTCAAAAGGCGTCTGCAGATCCATACTAGGCAGCATGATATGCCAAGTTGGATTTTTTGATTAGTAAAATATTCCTCAACGATAAATTTATCAACAGCCTAACCGGTAATATATTACTAGTCATCCGGTGATTTTTAACAAAGAACTTTTGTCCATGGATTGACATAAGATACAATTAGGTACTCAAAGTGGGAGGAGCAGTGGGCTTTTGCTTAATAGACCACACTAATAGCCAATGACTTGCTACTACTAGTCATCATCACCCTTTACCTTATTTTGTTAGGAGTGATGAAAAGGATTTCGTATACTTCATGAGAAAAATTAGTTAGTTATCGGATGCCTCATGGCCCTCACCCAAATTACAAAACTCTCCTCGATGTCGCTGCTCCATCACCGTTGCTGCTTCATCATTGTACATTGTCATCTTCTCCTATCAACTTCATCTTCTTCTCCATATCTTGCCATCTTCTTCTGCCGTAAGTGTATCAATGACCTGCTGCAAGTATGGTCATTTTTGTGTTTTTATTGTTATTTGGATAGGTGATAACAGAGCTAGTGTAGTTGAAGCCATCATATTAATTCTATTAAAGACGTTGGTTTTACAATGGGATGGAGATAAATACCTGTTTCCCTCCCTCTATCCATCCAGGAAACGGCTCTTTGTAAGTGCTCTAAATAACACTTGGTTGGATTTTGACCACTGGTGTATCTCCTTCTCTTCTCATCTTATCGATCATCATCTCCCCCGTAGCTTTTGTGAACACGTAAGTGTCTTACCATCCATATTTTCTGCCCTTGTTTTTGAGCAGATCACGTAAGTTGAATCATATTCTGATCAAGGAAAAAGAAAAACAAAGAAAGAAGGATACAACAATCACCGCTCTAAGCCCAATGTTTTCATGTTTTGAGCCATTTCATTTTCCTGTAGAACTTCCCTGGAACTCAAAGGCATCTTAGTCTCATTTCTGTAGGGATTTTAATCCCTTTAAAACAAAGGATCTATTCATATCAAATCATAAAGAATCAAATAAAGCGGAAGCGTACCTGAATCTATTATTAAAATATGCACTGAAATTTTGCGGTCTTGTCTTCCAAATTAGAACGTAGCCCTTTCTTTGGAGTTTTCAGTAACTTTCTGTTTTCTCTCTGATGATGGGATTTCATACAAGTTAAGCATATGTTTAATTTGGGGACCATAATCATTTATATTAGGGTAAAATCTAATCTAATTTCTAGTTTGACCTATCAATAAACTAGAAATTATAAACCCGGTTTCTGCACGTATAAAGCTTACACTTAAAATAGATGTATAAAGTCTAAAATATCATAAACATATTAGACCACTTTAATTAATTGGGCTCAACTTTATATGATAGCCTTTATATACAATTATACACATATAAGCCCACATGTTGGATTAAAAATCCTTACAATCTCCCACTTAAGCTATATGTATTACCTTAAAATTGTATATTAACCTTATGAGTACTCAGAATTTTGCTATCATTACTGTATGCATCCCCAGACAATGCAGTCCATCAATCATACCAACATAGAATCAAAGCATCTTTCTCTACAATGAATGTAACTAGAACCATCAATGGTCACGTATGCTGATATAACCAAATGACTTGGATCAAACATGGATGTGTAGCATGGAAATTATAAGCAGCGTGATCATGGCATGCTTATTTCCAACTGGTCCAACCTTATACTTTAGTGAGATCAATTTTAAATAAGTTCAGAGACAAAATAAACCAAATATCTTAAAACTAAAAATAACCTCAAATGACTTAACCAAAAGTTATATCCAAATGATAGTGAAAAATGTGAGATCCCACATCGGTTGGAGAGGGGAACGAAGTATGCCTTGTAAGGGTACGGATACCTCTCCCTTACAGACGCATTTTCCATGACCTAATGCACCAGATCCCATCAAAACTTCGAGGTTAAATGTAATTAGATGAGAGTAGTTATAGGATGGGTGACCTCCTAGGAAGGCCTCGAGAAAAGCAGAACCGTGAGGGCTTGGCTGGGCCAAGGTCCAAAGCAGACAATATTTGTAAGCGAGTGATCTGGGGTGTTACAAAAAATGTCTAATCCAAAAAGCATCTACTATACAAACTCCCACTGAAACCTGAAAAGATGCAACACTCATATGAGCAGTGTGCTCATGAATGACCTTGGGTGACACTTCTTTAGTAAGCGGATCCACAATCACAAAGTTTGATCCAATGTGTTGTATAAACAACTGTCCACTCTGAACTCTCTCTTTAACAATTAGGAACTTGATGTCGATGTGCTTCGACTTTGATGAGCTCCTATTGTTATTGGAATATAGCATTGCAGAGTTATTGTCACAAAATAACATAAGTGGTCTTTCAATAGAGTCCACAATACACAGCCCAGTGAAAAAGTTTCGCAGCCATATCCCGTGATTGGATGCCTCATAACATGCTATAAACTCCGCTGCCGTGGTGGAAGAAGCTATAAGTGTCTACTTAGCACTCTTCTAGGAAATAGCTCCTCCAGCAAGCAGGTAGATATAGCCCCAAGTGAATCTCCTACTATCTTGGCATCCAACAAAATCAGAATCAGAATAACCAATGATCTCCAGCTTATCTAATTTTCTGTATGTGAGCATATAATCTTTCGTTCTCTGCAAGTATCGCATGACCCGTTTGGCTGCTTTCCAGTGATCCAATCCTGGATTACTTAAATATCTCCCTAGCATTCCAACAATGTACGCAATATCTGGACTCGTACAAACCTCTGCATACATTAGACTTCCTACAGCCGAAGCATAAGGAATCTTCTGCATTTCCTTAGCTTTAAAGTCATTCTTGGAGCATTGACTTAAACTGAACTTGTCTCCCTTAGACACAAGCGTATCACCTGGTTTACGATCCTGTATGCCAAACCTTTTAAGTACCTTTTCGATATAGCTCTTTTGTGATAATCCAAGAATATCTTGAGAGCGTTCTCGATGTATCTGAATCCCTAAAACAAAAGAGGCGTCACCAAGATCTTTCATTTCAAATTTCTTTGACAGAAATCTCTTGGTTTCGTGCAATAAGCCTATATCATTAGTGGTAGGCAATATGTCATCGACATATAAAACCAGAAAAATGTACTTACTCCCACTGAACTTATGGTATATACATTCATCAGCCAAGTTCATCTCAAAACTGAACGAGATGATAACTTGGTGAAATTTATAATAACATTGACGAGATGCTTGCTTGAGTCCATAAATGGATTTCTTTAGTTTGCAAACCATTTGCTTTGCATCTTTTGACACAAAGTTTTTTGGCTGCACCATATAAATCATCTCATCAATGTCGCCATTGAGAAATGTTGTCTTAACATCCATCTGATGTAACTCAAGATCACAATATGTCATTAATGCCATTATTATCCTGAAAGAGTCTTTCAAAGAAACCGGAGAGAAAGTCTCTTTATAATCAATGCCTTCTTTCTGTGTAAAGCCCTTTGCGACAAGACGAGCTTTGTACCTTTCTACATTGCCTTTCGAATCCTTCTTGGTCTTAAATATCCATTTGCAACCAATAGGTTTCGCATCTTTAGGCAATGGTACAAGGTCCCAAACATCATTGTCCTTTATGGACTTTATCTCTTCATTCATGGCATCAATCCACTTTTGAGAGTTAGAACTTTCCATAGCTTGATGGAAGTTGATTGGATCATCTTCCACCATACCAATGCCAACTTCATGTTCTTGAAGAAATATAATATAATCATCTGGAATTGCACTTCTCCTCTCTTTAATAGATCTCCTTAATGGCATAGGTTCTTAAGGTTGTAGAGTTTGTTCTTTTGGAACAAGTTGTTGAACTTGGGGAGGAGTTTCTATGACATTGTCTTGATCTGGAATTGCTTCTTGAACAATGTCAAGAATGGAAACCTGATCTTGGTCATTGTCAACAACAATTAGAGGAATTTCAACGTGTTCCTCTTCAAAAACAAAGTCCTTAATCCTCTCTCCCCCCGCAAACTCAACATCCTAAAAAAATTGGGCATTTCCTGTCTCAAAAATTGCCTTAATAGTGGGATCATAAAATTTGTAACCCCTGGATCTTTCAGAATATCCAATAAAGTAACAACTGATAGTCCTTGAGTCCGGTTTCTTTTCTTTTGGCCTATAAGGCCTTGCCTCAATTGGACATCCCCAAATGTGCAAGTGCTTTAAACTAGGCTTTTTACCCGTCCAAAGTTCATAAGGAGTCTTATCAGTTGCTTTAGTTGGAACTCTATTGAGTATATACGCTGCGGCAGTTAGTGCTTCTCCCTAGAGTGATTATGGCAAGGTAGAATGACTAATCATACTCCTCACCATATCTTTAAGCATTCTGTTTCATCTTTCAGCAACACCATTTATGCTAGGCGAACCTGGCATAGTGTAGTACTGTGGGATGATACCGCATTCCTCTAGAAATTTAGCAGACGGTCCTGGACGTTGTTCACCTAATCCGTCATATCTGTCATAATACTTGCCACCATGGTCAGATCTAACACTTTTAATCCTTTTGTTGAGTTGGTTCTCAACTTCTGCCTTAAAGTTTTTGAACACGTCCAAAGACTGTTATTTGTCATGAATGAGATAAAGGTAGCCATATCATGAGAAATCGTCTATGAACGTTATAAAATACAGTTGACCATTCCAAGACGCCGTAGGGAATGGCCCACAAACATCCATATGGATAAGTTCTAAGACATTTGAAGCCCGATTGGTGCCCAATCTCCTGACATTTGTTTGTTTCCCCTTAATGCAATTAACACAAGTAGCAAAATCTGTAAAATCAAGGGGATCGAGAATTCCTTTGGACACAAGTCTCTCAATTCTCCTTTAGGAGATGTGACTTAATCTCTTGTGCCACAACGAGGCAGAATTCTCTCTGGTTAATTTACGCTTTAAACTTCGTTTACCCATATGTAAGGCTTCATTAAATAAAACGTTAACGTCAAGCATATATAGCTTATCGTAACCTGATAAAGAACCGGTACCAACCAAATTTGAATTTTGAAAAAGACTAAATATTCCATTTCCAAATGAACAAAAATAACCAGATTTGTCCAAAGCATAAATAGAAATCAAATTCCATCTAAAAGATGGTACAATGAAAGTTTCAACTAAATCCAAATAAAATCCAGTTCTTAACAATAATCTAAAAGTCCCTACTGCTTCGACTTCTACCAACTTGCTGTCTCCTACATAGATGTATCTTTCACCATCAATTGGTTTTCGGCAACTCAGGCAACCCTGCATTGATACACTGATGTGAGTTGTTGCACTAGAATCTAACCACCATGTGTGTCTAGGTACTGAAGTCAAATTAACCTCAGAACAAACCAAAGTAAGAAGCATACCTTTCTTTGCACGCCATGCGTGATAATTGGTACACTGCTTCTTTACATGACCTTCAGCGTCACAAAAGAAACAACCTTTTGGTTTTTCTTCCCTATGTTGTTTCTTTTGTGTTGCTGGAACCACAGCTTCTTTAGTTTTCTTTCTTTTGTTCTTTTTGTCCTTAGATGTTGTGGCTAAGTGAGCACTTTCTGCCTTATCATGCTTCAACCTTTCCTCTTCTTGGACACAGTGTGAGATAAGCTCATTAAGAGACCATGTCTCCTTTTGACAGTTATAACTCACTTTGAATTGACTGTACTGTGTCGGAAGAGATATCAAAACCAGATGCACTAACAAGTCTTCGGATAATTCCAACTTAAGTGCTTTCAGTTTTGAAGCAATGTGAGATATTTCCATAATGTACTCCCTTATGTTTCCTTTTCCTATATACCTCATTGAGATAAGCTTTGCCAAAAGTGTACTTGTTTCAGCCTTTACATTTTTGGCAAATCTTTTCTCAAGATCCTCAAGGAAACACTTAGCCGTAGTAATCTGATCAAACGTAGTGCCCCGAAAAGCTTCTAGAATGGCACGTTTCATGATCATTAAGCTCATACGATTCGATCTTTCCCACTTTTCCATCTCCCTCTTTTGATCAGAGGTACTCTCACCAGTAAGTGGATCAGGTTGATTGACTCGTAAAGCAAGATCTAAGTCTATGACTCCGAAAACAATCAAAACGTTCTCCTTCCATGACTTAAAATTGGTGTCATTAAGTATAGGAATTGAATTAACACTAGCAGAGATATTTGTAGTAGAACCAGGAACCGAACAGAGAACATAAAAACAAACAAAATCTAATTACTCACATAACAACACTATAATATGCCAAATTAATTATATACAGATAATGGTTGGACCCCATCACAAGATACCTTGCACAACATTAATATTTAGTCTTTGGACAGAAATACTAACTTGTAAGTAGTACCTTGGTGTAGTGATCAAATACTAGCAATAAGGCATGTCAAATAATAAACCTTTCTTTCGACCGATTTAATGTTCACATATTATACTGAATAATTGCCACGCATTTACCACCACAAGTGTATATGCAATTCGGGCTATATATAAACTTTCCTTTAGGCCAGTCCATATTCGCATCAATAAAATACACACACAAAATTTTTTAACATTCTAAGTTAAATTAATTTCACAAGAGAGGTTACTTTGGCAACATGTTGCTTCAATTAATTTAATTTAAAATGTTATATATTTCTTTAAAATACCAAAATTTGAAATTAATACCAAATTTTACATAAGCTATATGAAAGCATCATAGCTCTAATTTCTTAATGCTATGACACTGACAATTCCATCAGCTCAAATCAAGAATTAGGTCAAAATTTTACAAATCAAAACAGAAATTATAAATTTTGGACCCAAAACTCATTCCTCATAATATTAAACCGAAACACTTCCGATGGTTAATGTATAAAACCAAATAAATCCATAACAACCACCGTCACTTTATTACAAAACAATAAGAACTTTATTAGTTATTGGCTTTGAAAAGTCAAGCATTCTGGAAATAACGTATTATTCAACGGGTAAAGATTTAGTCCTTATCCAATGAGCAAATTTTGATTCTTTATTTAATGGGTAAAACTCTAATCTTTATCCAATGGTTAAAGCTTTATTACCCAGAAACATTAAAACACCACAAACGATTCTTTAAAACTATCAAAGGTATGCTCTGATACCACTTATAGGGATTTTAATCCCTTTAAAACACAGGATTTTAATCCCTTTAAAATACAGGATCTATTCATATCAAATCATTAAGAATAAAATAAAGCGAAAGTGTACCTGAATCCATTGTTAAAATCTACACTGGAGTTTTATAGTTTGTCTTCCAAATTAGAACGTAGTCCTTTTTTCTAGAGTTTTCCGTAACTCTCTGTTTTCTCTCTAATGATGGGATGTGAGAAAAGAATTAAGCATATGTTTAATTTGGGGAACATAACTACTTATATTAGGGTAAAACCTAATCTAATTTCTAGTTTGGCCCATCATAAAATTAAAAATTATAAACCCGATTTCTGTACGTATAAAACCCACACTTAAAATAGATGCATAAAACCCAAAATACCATAAACATATTAGACCATTTTAATTAATAGGGCTTAACTTTATATGATAGCCTTTATATACAATTATACACTTATAAACCCACATGTTGGATTAAAAATCCTTACACATCTAACCTTTAACATTATGAACAATAAAACTTGATCCTGACCTGCTAAAAATGACATTAACTAAATCATCCATATTGCATTTTAGGAATCCTGGTCTTAGTTTAGTCCATTTTTGCTACTGCTCTTACTAAAGGAGAATGAGTAACTCTCCAATGATCTAATAGATGCTTAAAAGAGAAAATAATTTCATTAGTAGACGTGTATTTTTGCTCCCAAGTTATCTTATTTCGATTGCGTCACAACCCTCATAGCATCATTGCAAAAATACCCAAATTACTAACACTAATATTGCTTAGCAACGAAAATGAACAAGTCTAAAAATCCATCAGGATCCCAACAACCATTGAAAAGGAAAGAATAGACTAGCAACTTTGAGCAAAGGATAGGAGATAAACACAAGATTCACCATTTCATTATTTTCCCCACAAACAATACAAACCGGATCCACCTGCGCATTCTTCTTTAACAAATTATCCTTTGAAAGCAAACAATGGATAGCTTCCCTCCATATGAATTCCTTAACTTTAAGGTATATAAAGATCCATATCTGATCCTAATGAAATTGCTCCTATCTCTCATTACCTAAATTCACTAAAGTCATTGATCTTTAATAGCCTGTTTTGAGTGTATACAATCCTCTACACTCCCACGTTTAACAACATTCATCATTTGCCTTATAATCATAAAAAGAAATTTTCATAATCAAACTACAATCTTCATCATTAAACGCAGTCCTCAATAAACTCAAATCAAGTTGCATAGAGTTGTGGTTGATCAATGAAGAAACCAAGTGAGCCTGACTATCTCATTGTTATGAGGATGAAACGTAAAGAGTTCAGAAATATGTAGTGACAATAGATCTGCCCAAACATTAGTACTCAAGCAACTGCCTATTCTCTTATGTTAACCCTCCTTCGAAAGAAATTAAGAATCAACAATGCTTGTTTATAGATAACTAGGATTGTGTTTGATTGTAGTAGTAAGAAATGTACACCTCAATAAGGAACAGTCCTTGTAGATTTTTGTAATAAAAGAATTATAATTATTTATAAGTCTACATCCTTATTTTGCTAGAAGGGCAATGTTGAAATCTTGATTCATCTGAATCCATGTCCACCATCTCTTTTTCTAGTTCTTTGTCGATCCTTTTTTTTTTAAATGAATGCACCACAATCTCTCTTTCTAATACTTCACTGATCCTTTTTTCTTTTCTGAGTGAATGCACTTTTTGACCTTGTTTTGATTCCTACTAAAAAGAGTTTATGAGCTTCTTAATCTCATCACAAATTCTCATTGGTAAGATAATCCCTTATATGTTGACATTCCATCTAATTTGCTCGAGCTACCTTATATACATGAATAAACCCCCTTCTATCATAATCTTGAAGGATAGAAGAAAGATCTTCTGCACATGCGATGAACAATTACAACAAAAGAAGGTCACCTTGTTGTAACACTATTTGCAGAATAATAAGATCTGTCTATCGCATTATGCAATAAATAATACAAAATTGTAGTCACATACATCATAATCAACTGAATCCATCTCACTGTAAAACTTATTCTTTTCATCATATTTTCTAAAAATACCCATTCAACTCTATTATATGTTCTTTTTGGTGCTTTTTGAGGTTATTTGCTGCGTTCACATCGACACGTAGGCTTTCACTGGTAAGGGCTTGATCTTCCGATTAACTTTTTCATCCACACATAAAGCTCGGGTATTTTTCTGTTCACATTTTCTTGTTCCTGTCGCGTTCTTTGCTGTGTGTTTGTCAATGGGCATTGTTGGTGTTTTTGGTCCTGTGTGCTTGTTTTTTTTCATAATTTCTCCCATACTTTTTGGGTTTACTCTCACTGTTTGTTCAGCTATTTACGTTTTCTGGTTTCATTGGATTAATCTTCTGGTATAAAAGGGCTTGGCTTTTGTGATATATGGTAACTCTTGAACGACTCGTATAGAGGAACACCCTCTGCTCACCGGAGATGTCAGGTCTTTGGCTGCTCTTCTTCTTCCGATATGACTTATTTCTTCTTTTTGGATAGTAGCTGGAATAATGGAATAGAAGTCCTGCCCCCCCC
>JAOTAX010000198.1:27543563-27554975 GCA_025629825.1 Erythroxylum guanchezii | reverse complement strand
TTTTTAAAGAGTTATATCAGGCATATGAGGTCACAGCAGGCCAATGCATTCGATTCAGTTAGATGGCGACTTGTCCAGGTTTCCTTATGGTTTGCTAATGGCTTCACGTTGCTTTGGGCAATCCTCGGTCATTCATTTTGCTACTCCTATCGGAGAAGGGGATTTTCTTGAAGAAAGCTTTGTATAGTACCTGAAGTTTTGGATATTAATTATAAAAAACTAACTAAGCTTTGGGCAATCCATTGCTAAGTAGTGCTACATTTTCTTTGTAAATTCTTCGTTCTCTAGCTAAGTTTTTTAAGAATCCTTGATCAGAAATATAATTTAATAGTCCTAAAAATTGTTGAACTTGGACTTTATTTGTTAATTGATCGGGAAATAAATATAATTTTTTCAATATGTTAGGTTGTAATTTTAAATATCCTTGGTGAAATTCGATACCCAAATATTCTATTGTTTGTTGTGCTATTTTTGCCTTTTTCTTACTTAAAATTAAACCTTTGTCTTTACATCGTTGTAATACGATTTTAACCTTTT
Organism: Erythroxylum guanchezii; assembly: GCA_025629825.1. Classification (NCBI taxonomy): domain Eukaryota; kingdom Viridiplantae; phylum Streptophyta; class Magnoliopsida; order Malpighiales; family Erythroxylaceae; genus Erythroxylum; species Erythroxylum guanchezii. Next base: position 27,554,438 of record JAOTAX010000198.1, on the reverse strand, counting down.
TGAAATGATCTATCTTATCTTGATTTGAATAGATAATGATGTCATCAATATAAACAAAAGTAAATTCCTCTAATCCTTCTAAATTTTTATCCATAAATTGTTGATAAATACTAGGTGCTTGTTTTAATCCAAATGGTAATACATTCCATTGATAATGTTTCTTAGGAGGACATGTAAATGATGTTAAGTCTTTTGTATTCTCGTGTAATCTAAGTTGCCAATATCCTGATTTTGCATCTAAAGTGGTAAACCAATGATGTCCTTTAAGTTTATTTATGATAAAATCCTTCCGAGGTAATTTATAAGCATCTCCTATAGTAGCATTATTTAGTTTTTTATAATTAATAACCATACGTCTTTTGCCACATTTTTGTTCAACTGCATTATTTACATAAAATGCTGGTGCAGAATGCTTACTGTTACTAGGACTTATTATTCCTTTTCTTAATATTTCAGTGCATTCTAGAGTGAATTCCTTAATATCTTGTCGAATATAAGGAATATTGTTTTGAACGTTTATTTCTTGAATGGGATCCTTTAACCTTATTTCTATTAATTCGTGATTTTGATTTTTAATTGGATCTAAAGGATTTTCACTACAAACTTCTTCAAGTAAAGTTTCTATTTCTAACTGAAGTGAAATGTTGTTAAGAAGATAGAATTGTAAAGAATTTATTCTAGTAGTAATCATTTTTAATTGCTGATAGTATGTTGTATGATAAATTGGAATTTTTATGATAATAGATTTTTGGTTAAGAGATTTTATGGAAGGGGTTCTTAGAGTAATATAATGTAAGTATTGACAAAAGGGATTATAAAGTTTTAAAAAGTTATTTCCAAGGATTAATGGTAATCTAGATTCTTGTTGATAAATAGAAGGAATAGAAAATGTATATCCTTTGATTAATATACTATTATAATAACTAACATGCAAAATGAATTTAAAACTTCCATCTGTTATGTGGATTTGTAGAGGTTTTTCTAATTTTTTCCAAGTAGTTAATAGTTGTTTTGATGCAATACAAATAGTTGCTCCTGTATCTATATAAGCATTAACTTTAATTTTTTGAATCACTATTTGAATAAAAGTTACGTTGGGATTCAGTTGTTGATTCGGATTCGAAATTGTTTTCAAAATCAGATTAATCGTTGGTTTCGTAATAATAAATAGATGAAACGGTAGAATCTGTATTATATTCTGATTCAATGGGTTCTAATTGATTTTGTAATGCTAAATGTAAAATATGAATATTATCCTTATATTGTTTATCTTTTTCTTAGGGCATTGGTTTGCATAATGACCTTCTTCTTTACAAATCCAACATCTACAATTTTTCTTTTTTGAGGGACAATCTTTTTGTTTTGGTTTGAATTTTCTATATCTAGTTTTTCGAAAATAATTACGGTATGGTTTTCTAAATGGTCTAAACGGTTTTCGTTTAAAATATTTAGACGGATATCTTTTCCATTTATATGGTTTATATTGCTTTCTTTTATATCTTGTTTTCTAAGATGTTTAGGTTCACATCCATGTTGTTGTGGTACATTAGCATTTTGAGAACAACAAGATTGTATGTTTTGATGTTTCAGAGTTTTTCTTATTTTTGATTCTAAACATTGTTCTGCTAAAAGTTCTCGAGTAACTAGTATAGCTCCTCCTACATTATGGGCTATAGTATGGTTGTCTATTCTTTCTTGAAAACTTTGTTGTACTTTAAAATTCATAGGGTAAGGAAGTTTTTGAATAAAGATGTGTATATACATTTCTTGTTCAGCTCTGCTTAATTTATAATAATATGTTCTAAATTCACATATACAGTTTTCCAAATAACAGATATCACATATTCTCATATTATTTAAATGGTGTAGTGCTAATCGTCTATTGGCTTTCGTATTTTCCTGTTTGTATAATATAATATCTTTTCCTATGAATTGTTTATATATTTCATCTCCTATAATTTCAAAAGTGTCAACATCATTAATAGTTGCTTGATAATGAGGGTGGCTTTTAAGGCTACTTCATTTTCTTAAAGAAAGCTTTGTACAATACCTGAAGTTTTATAGGTAATAAAATTCCATACTGAATCTTTATTTTGTGGAGTATCACCAAAGGGTTTTTCTACTTGTAACAATAGTTGAATTCTACTTGACCATTCTTGTATTAATTCTTCTGGATTTGTGATACAATCTAAATTTAGTACACCATCTGGTCCTAGAGTAATATGTTTTGGTTTATATTCTATTGGATATTTTCTTACTTTAGTTCCTTTATAATAATATCCTTACGAATTAAGGAAATCTGTTTGTCCTTCATTCCATTGGTAGTTATGAGTTTCTTCCCTTTTTTTTGTTTATCTCCAATGATTTTATCCTTCATTTTTACTTCTCTAGAATATTCTAATTCTCTAGCTCTACTACTTTCAGGGTTATCTTTATTATCTTGCATGAATACTTCTTGATCAGATTCCCATCCGTAAATAATTTCTTCAGTTTCTTCTTTCTGAGATGTTTTACTAATTGTTGTGTTTAATTGTTCATGAGAAGTTAAAGTTAATTTTTGTACTAAAGAAGTTTATTTGGCTAATTGTTGTTGGATATTTCTTTCTACATATTCTAAGATTCTTGCTGATCCAAAACTTCTTCAATTTCTCTCATGATTAGGGTTTCTTTGTTGATGCATTTGTAAAAGGTTGTTGTATAAACTTAATTCATCGTTAACTAATTAAAAAGAATCATTAATTAATTCCAAATCAGATCTAAGATCTTCTAGTCTGTTTGGTTCATAGTTTTCTTGATAGTGATTAATATATTGTACCAAATTATCAATAGCTTCTTATGTCTTGTGTTGATAATTATTTACTAAGAGTTGTGTTTCATTAATGTAGTAGTTGAGCATAGAACAGATAAAACATTGATTAGTTGTCATTAATGTCTTAATAGTCGATGGAATCTAAATAGGTAGTTATAGTATGCTAATTCACGATTTACATATAAATAAATATTATAAATTGCATTAAGATCATATCTTAATTCTTCTAGATATTGTTCTAACTCTATATTGGGCCAATTGTTAGTTTCTACAAAATTGATTAAAAGATCTGTTGCTTCATTTGTTTCTTGGCGAAATTGATTTACTAAATCTTGTGTATAGTTTTTTGCATGAGTTAATAATGTGCAAAGTGAACAATTATTTTCCATTTTTGAGCCACTCGTTAATTTTTTCAATAATATGAATAAATAATTCAAATTTTCTATGACTTTCGGAATTACATTCTGGATAAGGACTTATTTCTATATCTTCGTGACATATTTGAATATAATCATCTAGCAGTGTTTTCATCATTTCTAATTTATCTTTATTTTCTAAATCGGTAAGGTAAATTCCTTCTCCTATTTTTTGAATATATCTATCTATATTTAAGGTCTCTTCCATGACTTGGTTTTAATAACTAGCTCTGATACCACTTTGGGCTTGAGACCTGGACTTTTTTGGATTTGTTCTACTGTGATTTGAATTTGTTTTACTTCGTTTAATATAACATTTTGTAGTTGTATTAGTTGATCCAATTTGCTTTCTAAGCAATTCTGCTGATCGGCTAAATCTACAATTTGTTGGGTGAGACTAGTCATAATTTTTGTTGAACATATGTAGAGAGAGTAGTAAGTTGATTTTGTATATTATCTAGTTGTTTTTTATTATAATTTATAGAAGGATGAGTAATTTTCATGTGATTTTGTTTTTCAGGGTCTTGGAGTGCTCGTGGAATAGAAAAAGAATATGACCTGATTAAAGGTGGACTGAAGGAATTAAAGGATTGTTCGGAAAAAGAGTTTCTTCTATGGTGTGGAGTTGGTGGAGCTATGATAGGGAATTGAATAACTAGGAGAGGTCTTAGTTCTGCTGAAATTTTGTTCCTACTTTTGCCACTTTTGTAAATAGTGGATCTATGTATATTTGATCTGTATTTTTAAATTCAATACTATGATGAGAGTTTCTAAGAGCATAACTAATGTGATAAGTAATAGAAAATGGATATTGTCCTGTAGTCATGAGATTTTCTTTGTAGAATTTGTATGCTATAGTAATGGTATTATTTAAATCTTGTGATAAGAGGGGAATTCCTAATTTTAGTCTAGTATTAAATTTAATTTTTCCATATGCTAAATTTCCATTCATTATGCCTATTATTTGATCATTAAGATTTCTCATTCTTTCATCTAAAACTGTCATTCGGATAGGTGAATCAATTCCTTCTTGAAAAGTGGATTTTAATAATATTTGAATAGTTGAAAGATGAATATATCCGATTTTATTTCTTTAAGCTTCAGGGATTTGCTGTAATTGTTTTGTAAGTTGTTCTTGATCTATTAAATTAATTCGTATATGTCCATTTCATTGATCTATCCTAACTGGGGTTTCACAAATCATTTTTCCAAAATAAATAATATTTTGTTTGTTAAGAATATTTTTGAAAACAGATTTTTTATGTATATCTTGTCCAGATTTTAAATTTAATTGTGTTTTGGCTATTTGGTTTCGTTTGTCATTAGCTAATAAAGTATTTACTTGAAAAGTTCCTAGTGCTTCTGTTAATTCTAATGTATCTACATCAAGTATCTTAGAATCTTTTGAGGTATTCATGTATGATAATTATTATGGCTATCATAAATTGATTCTAATGAGGTTAATAGATCTGTATATAATTGATGAATTTGTCGTATTGTAGCTAAAGAATTATAGTGAGGGTTAAGTGTTAATTTATTGACTCCTATAAAAATGAGATAATTAGCACGGGATTCATGATATTGTATTTGATCTAGATATTTTGCTAGGGTGTCTTGGGTGATTATAATTTGTTCTCTAATATTTGTACAGATAGGACAATTCATTCCAATTTGTTAGTTCGGAAGAGTTGCTTCCATATATCTTGGGATAACTTTTGCCATAAATAGTGTAAACATGATTCTAAATAACAAAGAAGAGTATAGGTATATCGAAAATCTAATAAATCATCAGCATGAATATAATACTTGCTTAGAATAGGTAAACAAAGTAAAGGCTGAATATAATTGAAACATAATTGAATAAAGGTAATAAGAATAATCGATTCCAATAAACAAAAGAAACAATGCATGATATTTTAACTGATAAAATATTTCATATGATCTTGTAATTCTTTTATATATTTCTTAGCTAAGGTATAGATATATTATGTTTGAGCTAATAATTGATGTGCTTCTTTAAATAATTGAAAATTCTGATGTTCTTCTGCTAATTTGATGGTATCTTGATAAACTTGTATATTATGGAATTGCTCTTTTTCTAGCTGAATATAAACATTTATTAGATGCTTATAATGTCGTATAGAGTCAAAATACATACTTAATCTATTAAGTTGGAAATTAATAAATGATAATAGCTTCGAGACTGGATAATGAGTTCCTTCATTTCTTGAACTAATTCTATTGCTCTAGCTGTTTCTTCCATTATTATTCTTGTAGTTTGTTTGAGCTCTATGTCAACTGGGAGTGCTTCTTCATAAATCTGATGTGCTCTTCTATTTCAGGCAGCATAATGTCTTATATTTGAATTCATAACTTCTTCACGTTTATAAGTGCGATTGATTAAGTGCTTAAGTGTACGTTTATGCTCAAAATAAGTATAGTGGTTATTATTTGCCATCTGAAAATAAAAGAAAAGGGTAACTCTATATGGATAGATGAATTGATCTTGATGATGAAGCTAAACAATGTAAATAAATGATCGTTAACATACCTTTTTCTTTTATTGCACGACGCCAAACACAGGCTTAATGGCAGAGAACTCAGGTGAGCAAACGAAGTATTTATTTACTTGAGTAGTTCATACATTCTTCGCTAACTCAGATCCCCTATATAGGGAAAGGAAAAGAAAAAAGACAAAAGACATTATAGACAGACGTGACTAAAAGTAAAGGGAAAGAAAGATTTGTCGGTTGGACGAGACATAAAGAAAAAGAAAAGAGACACCTGTACATATATTACGGTGTTAGGTCACATGGGGTGACCCTACATACTTTCGCCTGTAACTCTTTTGACTAGTCTTCAATAATTGGCGATTCTTCTGGACATTCTTTGTTGGATCCATGTATTGCTATATTGCACTGGGCTGGACAATAAGGACATCGGTGTTAAGCCCAATCTCGAAGTTGAGTACATATGGCATATTTCCACTTTAGGCTTGAGACCTAGACTTTTTTGGATTTGTTTTACTGTGATTTGAATTTGTTTTACTTCGTTTAATATAGCATTTTGTAGTTGTATTAGTTGATCCAATTTTCTTTCTAAGCAGTTCTGCTGATTGGCTAAATCTACAATTTGTTGGGTGAGACTGGTCGTAGTTTTTGTTGAACATATGTAGAGAGAGTAGTGAGTTGATTTTGTATATTTTCTAGTTGTTTTTTTATTATAATTTATAGAAGGATGAGTAATTTTCATGTGATTTTGTTTTTCAGGGTCTTGGAGTGCTCGTGGAATAGAAAAAGAATATGACCTGATTAAAGGTGGGCTGAAGGAATTAAAGGAGTGTTCGGAAAAAGAGTTTCGTCTATGGTGTGGAGTTGGAGGAGCTATGATAGGGAATTGAATAGCTGGGAGAGGTCTTAGTTTTTGCTGAAATTTTATTCCTACTTTTGCCACTTCTGTAAATAATTGATCTATATTTTTAAATTCAATGCTATGAAGAGAGGTTGTAAGAGCATAACTAATGTAATAAGTAATAGAAAATGGATATTGTCCTGTAGTCATGAGATTTTCTTTATAGAATTTGTATGCTATAGTAATGGTATTATTTAAATCTTGTGATAAAAGGGGAATTCCTAATTTTAGTCTAGTATTAAATATAATTTTTTCATATGTTAAATTTCCATTCATTATGCCTATTATTTGATCATTAAGATTTGTCATTCTTTCATCTAAAACTGTCATTCTGATAGGTGAATCAATTCCTTCTTGAAAAGTGGATTTTAATAATATTTGAATAGTTGAAAGTTGAATATATCCGATTTTATTTCTTTCAGCTTCAAGGATTTGCTGTAATTGTTTTGTAAGTTGTTCTTGATCTATTAAATTAATTCGTATATGACCATTACATTGATCTATCCTAACTGGGGTTTGACAAATCATTTTTCCAAAATAAATAATATTTTGTCTGTTAAGAATATTTTTGAAAACATATTTTTTATGTATATCTTGTCCAGATTTTAAATTTAATTGTGTTTTTGCTATTTGGTTTCGTTTGTCATTAGCTAATAAAGTATTTACTTGAAAAGTTCCTAGTGCTTCTGTTAATTCTAACGTATCTACATCAAGTATCTTAGAGTCTTTTGAGGTAGTCATGTATGATAATTATTATGGCTATCATAAATTGATTCTAATGAGGTTAATAGATCTGTATATAATTGATGAATTTGTCGTATTGTGGCTAAAGAATTATAGTGAGGGTTAAGTGCTAATTTATTGACTCCTGTAAAAAAGAGATAATTAACACGGGATTCATGATATTGTATTTGATCTAGATATTTTGCTGGGGTGTCTTGGGTGATTATAATTTGTTCTCTAATATCTGTAAAGATAGGACAATTCATTCTGATTTGTTAGTTCGGAAGAGTTGCTTCCATATATCTTGGCATAACTTTTGCCATAAATAGTATAAACATGATTCTAAATAACAAAGAAGAGTACAGGTACAAAGAAAATCTAATAAATCATCAGGATGAATATAATACTTGCTTAGAATAAGTAAACAAAGTAAAGGCTGAATATAATTGAAACATAATTGAATAAAGGTAATAAGAATAATAGATTCCAATAAACAAAAGAAACAATGCATGATATTTTAACTGATAAAATATTTCATATGATCTTGTAATTCTTTTCTATATTTCTTAGCTGAGGTATAGATATATTGTGTTTGAGCTAATAATTGATGTGCTTCTTTAAATAATTGAAAAATCTGATGTTCTTCTGCTAATTTGATGGTATCTTGATAAACTTGTATATTATGGAATTGCTCTTTTTCTAGCTGAATATAAACATTTATTAGATGTTTGTAATGTCGTACAGAGTCAAAATACATACTTAATCTATTAGATTGGAAATTAATGAATGATAATAACTTCGAGACTGGATAATGAGTTCCTTCATTTCTTGAACTAATTCTATTGCTCTAGCTCTTTCTTCCATTATTATTCTTGCAGTTTGTTTGAGCTCTATGTCAACTAGGAGTGCTTCTTCATAAATCTGATGTGCTCTTCTATTTTAGGCAGCATAATGTCTGATATTTGAATTCATAACTTCTTCACGTCTATAAGTGCGATTGATTAAGTGCTTAAGTGTACGTTTATGCTCAAAATAAGTATAGTGGTTATTATTTGCCATCTGAAAATAAAAGAAAAGGGTAACTCTATATGGATAGATGAATTGATCTTGATGATGAAGCTAAACAATGTAAATAAATGATCGTTAACATACCTTTTTCTTTTATTGCACGACGCCAAACACAGGCTTAATGGCAGAGAACTCAGGTGAGCAAACGAAGTATTTATTTACTTGAGTAGTTCATACATTCTCCGCTAACTCAGATCCCCTATATAGGGATAGGAAAAGAAAAAAGACAAAAGGCATTATAGAAAGACGTGACTAAAAGTAAAGGAAAAGAAAGATTCGTCGGTTGGACGAGACATAAAGAAAAAGAAAAGAGACACCTGTACATATATTACAGTGTTAGGTCACATGGGGTGACCCTACATACTTTCTCCTGTAGCTCTTTTGACTAGTCTTCAATAATTGGCGATTCTTCTGGACATTCTTTGTTGGATCCATGTATTGCTATATTGGACTGGGCTGGAATAAGGACATTGGTGTGAAGCCCAATCTCGAAGTTGAGTACATATGGAATATTTCCATGCTTAAGTGAGTTTATCAAAAAGCCCGTTTAGATGTGTGAATGGTTCAAGGAAGTGCTGGAGGATATGAACTCCTTCTGTAGTAATAGGTGCTTTATAGGAAGATACCATTATCATTTGAGATCCTTTATAATTAATCTTGACTAGTGATTCATTGTTGATGCGGTTGCACTGGATAAAAACGCCTTCTAGACAATTAAAATTAAATTGATTATTCAGATCCCAAGTAAATGTATGTTTTGGAGGTGCTTCGAGAGGTGGATATGCTCCATTACTGATTCCAATGTGTAAATAGGCAATCTTGGGTACTAGGATAGCTGTATCGATTGTCGAATCCTTTTCTTCAAAGATTGGGTAGCTACTGTAAATCTTAATGTAGATCTCTCTGTCTTTAGTAAATCGATCCTTATAGCCTTTAACAACTTGAATAAATCCAATGGGAAATTCGGATAAAAGGCTGATACTTTGAAGGTAGATTGTGTCAATGAGTCCACTTTGGCATAATAGGTAGGTAGTAAGTGGTTCAGCTCTGGGGAAAACAACAGCTTTAGGTCCAAATCTGCCTCGGTTTTATGGATAATATTGAAAACACTTAATTTCATTTGTCCATTCGTTGAGTGCTTGGAAACAATCACAACATGCTACTGAAGTGATTAATTTGGCTCCTACGTTTATTTCCTTAGTAGGCAGAGAATTAATCCTTTCTAGATCTATGGCTTTTCCTAAAACTTGCATATTGGTAGTTAAGCTACTTGCATGTGTGGTCAAAATAGTCTTGTGTTGTGGTCTTAGCGGTGGATGTTGAAATTCTGCTAATGCTTTTTCTTCTTCGCTTCGTGTATTAAAACTCTTGTGTAAAATTCCCTTTTTTCCTGTGATATGAATTGCTGCTTGATGCCATTCTTCATAAATTCCGGTCATTGGTCCATTATATATTACATAGACCTTGGAATCCTTGTCATGATGTTTAGGAATAGGTATTGATTTTGTAGGTATAGAAGGTGGAGTAGGAAGAGAGGGTTAAATGTTAGGTTGATTTGGAGTTGAAGATTCAGTAGTGGTATTGGTGGATGGTTATTGTCCTTCGAGAAGAGATATGGTAGTTCTAAGACGATTGATTTCTTTTGTGACTACACTGGTTTGTCGTTGGAGTTTCATTAATTCTGCTTCCTTTATGACTAATGTATTCTTTAATTTCTTAATAGCTACTTCCATTCTCGAGTAAGTATATCTGTAAGAAAATTGTTAGTAGACTTGATATATTAGACAGAAAAAATAAATTGAAGTAATTCTAATTGCCATCTAATGAGATGACCTTGATTATAGTTGGATCTAATGTTGTATTTGATAAATCCACATAAATACTTAGAATCCGTTTGAATTGTAAATTCAATCGGTAATAGATCTATACGTCATTTTCTCAAAGTTTTGAGACAGGCTAATATTTCCTTTTCATGAATTAGATACTTGAGTTCAGTGGGATTAAAAGTTCCATTAATATATTTGCAAAGTAAATACTTCTTTTGATGGGGTGGATGTGCCAAAAGGCATCCTGCCCATATATCTTGACTAGCATCAATTTGAACTAGTAGTTTGTCCTTTTCGAGATAATTATAAAGAGAGGGAAGATTCTTACATAATTCCTTAAGCTTGCAAACAACTTTAGTGTCTTCTGGGTTCCATGTCCATTGCTGAGTAGTGCTACATTTTCTTTGTAAAATTCTTCGTTCTCTGGCTAAGTCTTTTAAGAATCCTTGATCAGAAATATAATTTAATAGTCCAAAAAATTGTTGAACTTGGACTCTATTTGTTAATTGATCGGGAAATAAATATAATTTTTTCAATATGTTAGATTGTAATTTTAAATATCCTTGGTGAAATTCGATACCCAAATATTCTATTGTTTGTTGTGCTATTTTTGCCTTTTTCT
>JAOTAX010000198.1:27512262-27529730 GCA_025629825.1 Erythroxylum guanchezii | reverse complement strand
TCACAACAAAGTAACAAATGGAAAGTGAGTCTCATGTGCATTGCATATGCATAATATGAATGATTAAGTGTATTGAACGTGAAGTGTGAAATTGAATGTGAAGTGTGAAATTGAATGTGAAATGTGAATTATGTGTTATGTGAATGGGTGAGACATCAATGATGGTCACTCACTGAGTTTGCAAAACTCACCTAATATTTGCAAATATTTTTCAGGATCAGAAGAATACCCGTTAGGCCAACGGGAGTATACCAACAGCATACAAGTGAAGGATAGAGGTTGGGATCAGTTCATGTCTGCATTGCATTTCTCCATTTTGTATCGAATTGTATTTTCCCCAACTTTGGTATAAATTTGTATTCCGAAATGACTCGAGTGTTTTGTAATTGTGAAAGGGCCCAATTGGCTATTAAAATTCTATTGATTGTATTGTGTTGAGTGAAAATGTTTATGAATGAATGTAGGCCCCATTTGAGTATTGATTTCCACACAATATGTTATTGATTTTTAAAAAAATTTATACCGACTTTTGAAAGTTTGAGTGCTCTAGCATGCCACCCTTGCGGGGCACGGACTCGGATATCACCATCGATGTTGGGTTTGGGTCTTGCGGGAGTGGGGTGCTACATTAACAATAATCTAAAAGTCCCTATTGCTTCTACTTCTACCAACTTGTCGTCTCCTACATAGATGTTTCTTTCACCATCACTTGGTTTTCGGCATCACTTGGTTTTCGACAACTCAGGCAACCCTGCATAGACACACTGATGTGAGCTGTTGCACCAGAATCTAACCACCATGTGTGTCTAGGTACCGAAGTCAAATTAACCTCAGAACAAACTAAAATAAGAAGCATACCTTTCTTTGCATGCCATGCATGATAATTGGCACACTACTTCTTTACATGACCTTCAGCTCCAAAGAAGAAACAACGTTTTGGATTTTCTTCCTTTTGTTATTTCTTTTGTGTTGTCGGAACCATAGATTCTTTAGTTTTCTTTTTTTTATTCCTTTTGTTCTTCGATGTTGTGGCTAAGTGAGCACTTTCCGCCTTATCACGCTTCAACCTTTCCTCTTCTTAGACACAATGTGAGATAAGCCCATTAAGAAACCATGTCTCTTTTTGATAGTTATAGCTCACCTTGAATTGACTGTACTTTGCCGGAAGAGATATCAAAACCAGATGCACTAACAAGTCTTCGGATAATTCCAACTTAAGTGCTTTCAATTTTGAAGCAATGTGAGACATTTCCATAATGTACTCTCCTATGTTTCCTTTTCCTACATACCTCATTGAGATAAGCTTTGCCAAAAGTGTACTTGCTTCAGCCTTTTCATTTTTGGCAAATCATTTCTCAAGATCCTCAAGGAAACCCTTAGCTGTAGTAATCTGATCGGACATAGTGCCTTGAAAAGCTTCTGGAATGGCACGTTTCATGATCATCAAGCTCATACCATTCAACCTTTCCCACTTTTCCATCTCCTTCTTTTGAACAGAGGTACTCTTACCAGTAAGTGGATCAGGTTGATCAACTCATAAAGCAAGATCTAAGTCCATGACTCTGAGAACAATCAAAATGTTCTCCTTTCATGACTTAAAATTGGTGCCGTTAAACATAGGAATTGAATTAACACTAACAGAGATATTTGCAGCAGAACCAGGAACTGAACAGAGAACAAAACAAACAAAATCTAATTACTCACATAACAACACTATAATATGCCAAATTAACTATATACAGATAATGGTAGGGCCCTATCACAAGATACCTTGCACAACATTAATATTTAGTCTTTGGACAGAAATACTAGCTTGTAAGTAATACCTTGGTGTAGTGATCAAATACTGGCAATAAGATATGTCAAATAATAAACCTTTCTTTGGACCGATTTAATGTTCACATATTATACTGAATAATTGCCACGCATTTACCACCACAAGTGTATATACAATTCGGGCTAAATATAGACTTTCTTTTGGGTCAGTCTATATTCGCATGAATAACATACACACAAAACCTTTTAACATTCTAAGTTAAATTAATTTCACAAGAGAGATTGCTTTGGCAACATATTGCTTCAATTAATTTAATTTCAAATGCTATATATTTCTTTAAAATACCAAAATCTAAAAGTAATACCAAATTTTATATAAGCTGTATGAAAGTATCATAGCTCTAATTTCTTGATACTATGACACTGACAATCTTATCAGCTCAAATTAAAAATTGAGTCAAAATTTTACAAATCAAACCAAAAATTAAAAATTTTAGACCCAAAACTCATTTCTTAAAATATTAATCTGTAGCATGCATACTACCATATAAATCTAGAACTTTCCGATGGTTAAGGCATACAACCGAATAAATCCAATAGCAACCATCGTCACTTTATTACAATTCAATAAGAAATTTATTGGTTATTAGCTTTGAAAAGTCTTTGAAAGCATTCTGGAAATACATCCAATGGGCAAAATTCTTTAATCTTTATCCAATGGGCAAAATTTGATTCTTTATTTAATGGGTAAAACTAATCTTTATCGGGCAAAACTTAAAAACAATTATCATTCTTCAAAAACTTTACTTTGGAGTTATACAAAAGAAGAGCTTAAGTTGGGTAAAGCTCACGAGATGACAAGGTCGAAGCGCGTTGATGTCAATAGCAACATCGTATCAGCACTTACAAACTGCACAAGGTTATAACTTTGGTGTTTTATCTTGTAGATAGGTAAAATAACGCAGCCACCTTTCATCAAAAGCTGTATTGGCCATTTTTGTGTTCTGTGATGATAGAACAATTGATATTAAATTTTTTTTCTAATGTTTATACTTCAAATATCATTTATTGATAGGAGCACAGTCCAGATTACCCCTTTCTTTGTTCTGGAATCATATTTTGATGTTTGCTTCCCTGCTTTTCCTATTTTCTCAAATACTCTTTATCATCATCAGCCGACAAGAACTGTGTCCACCTTTGGCAATTCAATAGGTAGTTACATAGTTTTGAGATTTCTCCTACTGTAAGATCTACAAGCAAAATTAGACCATCCACTGGAAGTCTTTTCATTTTCATTTGGACACGTGCTTTTTTTCCCAAACCAATTTAAGCGAACAATCACATTTTTCGCATAACCAGTGAGTTTTCTTAAACATGTGTTGCAATCGAATACTTACTTAACTTTTGCATTTCTCCATCATCACAAACCAATATTGTGCTCATAACAATAAGATAATTAGGCCCTATAATAATATTCACAAAATATGTACTACTTAAAGTTTGTATGGGATTTCTTTTCACATATGAATTGGAGATCAGGTCCTAATTTTTCAACTTTTTTATGTACTTTAAATATAGAATTCCTTTAAACTAAATCTAAAAGAAAAAATGACAACTGTACATTATTATTATTATTATTATTAATAAGTTGAATATAATTTTTCGTCATTTTTTAATAATTATTTTTTTTTGGCTAGAACTTTTAATATTTGATAACATCTTGATAATTGTATTGCTTATAGTACTTAATTTTATTGCTTATAATAAATAAAACCGACAAAAAACATAGGCGGAACAAGGGGAGAGGTAATCCGAAACCCTTCCGTGAGAAGCAGATATCTTTATTTTATTTTGTTTAACCCAATAAAAAGGTGGGGAGTTAGACAAGCTAAAAGCGACGTGTCTTACCGACAGGACTTCAAGCCGTCGTGTGGCGTTATAGAGATCCAAGATTCTGAAGACGTGAAGAGGGCAAGACTACATTACAGTTTGGTTTTGGCCTAAATTTGTTTGATCGCCAAAATGGAAACAAACTCCCTCCCTTAGGAAAAAAAAAAAAAAACTAGAAGAACAACGGGGGAGAGACGGAGGAGACAGAACAGGACCTCTTCCGGTATCATCCTGGTCAGGTCTGTTGTTTTAGTTTAGTTTATCAACGTACATTTTTCGTTTGCTTTTCAACTCTACATATCATTCCTGCTATATACGTGGTTAGGCCAATTTCAACGATTGCTTGTTTGTCTTTCGTAGGATGTGGGCAGGATTGTTTACGATGAGTTCCATGCTTGTGGGGGGGGAAAAAAAACAACTTTTAGTAAATGGTGTTGTTTCAGAGTCTAGTTTTTGTTTGATGGAATGCTTTTCTTAACATGAAATATGAAAATGAATGCATCGCCAGATTAATATCTCTATATGTTGGGGTAATCGTCGAAATGGTAAACTTTCATCTCTTCTATTTTTTTAATGCGATGGTGTTCTTGTGCTCTTGAACCATCGGTGTTGCTACTTTGGCCTCCTCACTCATCTTGTTCCACCAGTTTCACAGATCCTAGATCCGGTTTTCCCGCTTCATTACTTACCATTTATAGTGACACTTTTCCAACTTATTCTTTTCTTTTTTCTTTGTTTTCTGCAAGTTGTATTTACTCCTCTACTGTCTTTTAGACCAAACTTTCCTTCTCTGCAATTTGTATTTGTCTTCTTTTCTATGTTTGCTTGTGATTACTCGCAGAAGGTTGATTCACAGTCACAGATCTAGAGTCTGAGTAGCTTGTATGGCGTTAGGCAGATCAAGAAGTACCTTCATTCTCTATCAAGATTCGATTTGGTTTATCTTCAAAGGGAAATAAAAATGTAGACCTGTAAATTTTGCACTTTGATTTTCTAGTTTAACATTAACCTGTAAATCTTTGGGTTGATTTTCCTTGTTCTGAACTTAAAGATCTATACCAGGAACTCTGCTGAAATTTGTTAAAAGTTTTGTAATGGCGGGCTTGCTTTGTAGAATTCTTGTTCAGGGTCTGCGTTAAATTTGATCTTCATTTTGTGGTTCCTTGATTCTCTTTTCGGGGTTGAGATTTATAAGGAGTTTGTGTGAACAATGAAGTGCTTGAATTGTCGACTTTTGTTCATGAGATTTCACAGTTCACTATTTTTTACATCTTCTTCTTCTTTGATTTGGACTTCGAATTTCTCTCAACTCTCTTTGCTTTTAGCTGTGAGCTTCTATTTTTTCATACCCATCAAATTTTATACCAATTTTTCCGTAGTTTTAGCTACACAATCATTGTTGTTGTCTCTCGGTACCGCCAGTAGTCATGGCTGGTTCTTGATTGTTTTTGGTGTTCTTTGAGTGGGTTTTGAGTTAAATTTACATCTCCTTCAGCTTGTTTCATTATTTGTTTGTTTGATTTGTGTTTGTTTCGTGCTTTCTGACACTTGCTAGTGGTGCTTTAGCTTCCATAAGCTCAGTGGTTCTCCATTTTTAGGGTTTTGCGTGTTCTTTGGTTGGGACTTGGATGGGTTTTTAGTGTCTGGTTTCATAGATTAGATCGAAGTAGTGGGTGCTTCTACCTTTTCGCTTTATTTAGTAATATGGGGTTATTATTGTTTAGCTAATGAGAGAGTTGGTGTTGACTGTTAAGCTAAGTATAGTGAGGTATTCTTGTTTTTTAGTAAAATTTTCTTCTCATTGGATATAAGTAGTCTCCAATTTTGCAGAATTTGTGTAAAAAAATAGTCTTTTGAGATCTTCCCACTTTTGTCTGCTTACTTATATTATTGTACATTCACTTCATTTTATTGTTTTACATCTCTCTGTTTGTTTGGATTTGGATTTTTCGCTTTCTTAATAGGTTGTTGCGTTTAAACATTTCGCTTTTTAGTGGAATCGCTTGTTTTATTGCGGTTAAGTGGAAGGATATAGGGATTTAGAGTTTTCAAAATCTCACTTTTGAGATTCATGTATTTTCTTCTATCTTCAATAATTGAAAATTGTTGATAGTTACCTAGTAAGTTTTACAAGTATATAAGTGATCTTGCAGCTTTTCTTGCTTTATAACTCAGATATAATACTTCTTGATAAGACCTCCAAAGTCAGTCTTTTCACTTCACATTGTACATTTTCTTTGGCTTTGCTTGTCTACTTTATTTTTCCTCCAAATGGGTCGCAATTTATATGCTTATATTTTGCATCCATCTTCATTTTTGGCTTTGCTTGTCTGCTTTCTCTCTGTTTCTATTCTTTGATTAATGCATTTGATTTATTTTAATGATAGTCCAAATCTACTGACTTGGCAATTTGCTTCTTTCGATAAAACTTAGATAATCCCACCTAATATTTAGAAACTGTAAACTTGCTCTATAGGGAATATTGCTTGATTGACACCATGGTGGGAACAAGTTGCTTACCTAGGGATTTGCCTTAATAATATAATAGTTTGCATTTTTTTAATCACTTTTGTATTATTTGGTTAATCGAGTAATATTAGAGTTGTTTATGGACTTATTGTGTTTGTCTTCTATAAGCGGTGTTGGGTATTAGGATAAAAAAAGGTGACATTGACTTCTGATGATATAATAAGGACTAGTCCTTCGATGAGTCTTGTGTCTAGGAGAATAGATGTTGGCAAATTGCAAATTGGTTCTTGGAACATCGAGACATTTACAAAGAAGCCATTAGTGGAGATTTTATACAAATATAAGATTCAGATGGCGTGCTTCCAAGACACATAGTGGACAGGTGCTAAAGCTAAAAAGATCAATGGAGTCAAAATTTAGTATTTGGCAGGTTTGAGGCATCGGAATGGAGTAGGCATCTGAGTTGTTAAGGAACTCATGATGTAGTGGGGGTAAAAAGGACTAGTGATAAGGTTTTGTTCGTAAAAGATTATGGTGAAAGGTGTTGTTTGCAATGTGGTTTGTGCTTGTGCACTCCAAGTAGGGTTGGACGAACAACTTAAGTGCCAATTTTGGGAAGAGTTATATGAGATGATTTAGCAGATGCCCCTTGACGAGAAAACTGTTTTAAGAGGAGACTTTAATGGTCATATGGTGGTCACCTCAGATGGATATTCATGTGTTCATGGAGATTTCAAGTACGGATACATGAATGATAGTGGGACTACTTTGTTGGACTTCGTGGTAGAACCAACTCATTTTTCAAGAAAAATGAGGAGCAACTAGTGATTTTTAAGAGCAGAACTTGCAAGACTCAAATTGACTACTTTTTCATAAAGCGGAGCAGTCGACCTTGTTGCAAGGATTGTAAAGTGATACCTAGCTCTTGCTTGTCAATTCGGCATAGATTGTTGGTTATGGATCTTATAATTAAGAGTTGGAAAAAGAAGAGAAGTCCTCAAAGGTGTACCAAAGTCAGATAGTAGAACTTGAAAGGAAAAACAGTGAAACAACTTAGGAATAGAGTAATATATGGAGAAGAATGGAAATTAAAAGAAGATGCTGACTCGTTTAAGGAATGCAGCTAAAGAGATTTTGAGTGTTTCTAAAGGACTTTAGAGTAATAAGATGGAGTCTTGGTGGTGGAATAAAAATTTACAAGGTTAATCAAGAAGGTTGCTGATAAAGTACTAGCGGATATCACTATAGAGGTAGAAAGGGTAGTTAATAAAGAAAATTACAAATTGGCAGAGAAAGAGGCTCAGAAGATAATTTTAGAAGCTAGAAGCAGAATTTACGAGAAATTATATCAGCGATTGGAAACTAAAGATGGAGAAAATGATCTATTTAAGATGGCAAGAGATAGGCAACGGTAAGCTAAAAACTTGGATCAAGTTTTTTATATAGAAGATGAAACAGGGCGGGTGCGTGTGGCTAAAAATGACATTAAGGGAAGATGATAGAGATATTTTTATAACCTTTTTAATGAAGGTATGGAGGAAATTTTTTAGGTAATCTTAACATGTCCTAGATCACAAGAGAAGAAATTAAAAGAGCTTTGAGGCAGATGGACAGTGGAGGGGTAGTAAGGTCTAATGAGATATTCATAGAGGTGTGAAAGAGCTTAGACAAAGAGGGTCTTGCTTAGCTAACAAGCTTTTTAATGTGATCCTCAGGTTGGCCAAGATGTTAGATAAGTGGAGATTTAGTATGTTAATTCCTCTAGACAAGAACAAAGGAGACATTCACAGTTGTAACAATTATAGAAACATCAAAACTACTTAGTCTCACAATGAAATTATGGAAGAAGGTGATTGAGAAGAGAGTGAGAAAGAGTTCATCGATCTCGGAGAACCAGTTTTGTTTCATGTTATGGAAGTCCACGACAGAAGCTATACATTTTCTTAAGAGATTAATGGAATATTACAGGGACAGACGATGTAACTTTCATATGATTTTTATTGACTTAAAGAAGGCTTATGACAAGATACCTAGAGAAATCATGTGAAGATGTTCAGAAGTTAAACGAGTTCTTATGACCTATATACGAGTTATGAGGGTTATTTATGAAAGTGTAAAAACTAGAGTACGGATGATAAAATGAGGTATAGAATATTTTTCTATTGATATTGGACTACACTAGGGCTCCTCATTAAGTCCCCTTATGTTTGTAGTAGTGATGGATGAGTTTACCAAGAACAACTAAGGGGAGGTGCTTTGGTGTATGTTGTTTATTGATGATATTGTTTTAGTGGATGAGATAAAAGAGGGTGTTAATATCAACTTAGAACTTCGGAGAGAGACGCTAGGGTCAAAGGGCTTTAAATTGAGCAGGACTTAGATTGAGTACTTAGAGTGTAATTCTTTGGGCCATAGGGTGACTTTTGATGTGAAGATAAAGATTGGTTCAGAAGTAGACCATAGAAAGAGTATTTTAAGTATTGAGAATTTATCATCCAAAGCAATAGAGAGATCGATGAAGATATAGTTCACGATGTTAGATCAGGATAGCTTAAATGGAGAAGTACTTCAGGAGTTTTACGTGACAAAAAGATAATACTAAAGCTCAAAGATAAATTCTATTGTTTAGCGATTTTACCGGCTATGTTCTATGAGACAGAGTGTTGACTCATTAAATAGGTGCATTGTCATAATTTAATAATGACAAAGTTGACGATGCTCTATTTGATGTGCAACCTTACGAAAAGAGATAAGGTCAGAAATATAATGGTAAGACAATTAAAAGTGACTAATATCGATGAAATATTAAAAGAGAACAAGTTTAAATGGTTTAAACATGTTAAGAGGAGACATCTTGATGCTCCAATGAGAAAATGCGAAAAGATTATACTTATAGACTATAAGAGGAAACGAGGAAGGCCTAAGAAGAACTAGAGGAAGGTAATTAAAAATGATATGGTTATGCTAGAACTTATCAAGGACTTGACCTTCGATAGAAAACTTTAGCATATTAAGATACAGGCGAAAAATCTAATATAGAGAAGTGTTTCTCTTTCTCATAGTTATTTAACCTAAACTCGCATTCTGTAGTACTTCTCTCATATTTAGCTTAACCATTTCTTTACCTAGCCTAATCATTCTCTCGCATTGACTTATTTGATTGATTGATTAATTGATTTATCTTCTTTCTTGTTTGTTTATTTATTTACTTATTTTATCTTTATTTTATTCTTTATTTTGTTCTATATTTATTGTAGTATTTATTTTATTACTTATTTTTATACTTACATCTGTTTGTATTTATTTATTTATTATTATTATTATTCTTTATTTCTATTTTTATTTTATCTTATATTTTTAGTCTTTACTTGTTCTATTTGTATGGTATTATTTATTTTATTATATGTTGCAAATAGACTGATACAACGAGACCAGATCTTTGGTATCTGTTTCAATCATTCAGGGTTTACTTTTCGGTTGGACAATTTGGATGATCTTGAAACATGTGTTTGGCAATGTGGTTGATGTAGTTACTTCAATGATGCAGAATTAAAAAAAATAGCTATTATTTTAATTTTTTTTGTTAAAAATAAACAATTTTATTTTATATGGTGTTTATTAGTTAGACTTTATTGTAAAATAGGATTTTATTCTTATTTTGAAAGTTTAGTAGGGTTTCTTATTCCATTAACATTAAAGTTCTAAGAAATTTTTATATATGTAATCAATCTTTCATTGGAAAAAAAAAGCCTGAATATTTCCAATAAAATTTGTGGGTTTTCAATTAGAAACTGTGAATTTTTTTTTCTAAGAATGATTCTTAGATGTTAAGATTAGTTTCTAGTTTCCTATTCAAGAAAAGATTTTTAGAACTACCTATTTCTTGTTTCCTTCACTAAAATTCAAGCCATTTCCAGCATAAGTTTCTAGCAATCCAAATCTTTAGTTTCAAGAACTTTTACTTAAATTTCAGCCTTGAAACTGAATTCCCAGATCTGAAACTCAAAATTCCAGCCGTCAAAAATTCTAAATTTCTGAGTTTTAGTTAGTAGTTGATATTTTCTTCTATTTATGCTTACATAATTCAATTGTGAACTTTTTCTTGCCGTATGTTGCGTATGGAAAGAAGCTTCTGCTTCTGAATACTCAAGTGCTTACACAAGCAACACTACTTTTGAGCGAAAATGCACGTTTTCTATTTATGGTCTTGATACTTTGTCAATTACATAATGTTGGTTCATAGTAAAATTTCTCTTGCCTTTGCTTGTGCTAATGTCCTACTCTATGGTGAAAGCTTTTCTTATGGCCATAGAATATAGTTGTTGAGAGCTGACCACTGACTGGTTTTCTTTGTGCATTCAAGTGGCTTCACGAGGCATCAAGCACAAAGGCTGAAAGTAACTTATGGTGGTAATGGCTTCTGAGAGGGAAGATTTCAGCCTCTCAGGGCCCCTACATTTAACTTTTATTGATTGGTAAGAATCTTGTACTTTTCGCACAAACTGCCTACGATCTCCCTTCCTCTTCTTTCCCATTCTTCCACCACCCCATAGCCCTGCAATGGAAAACAGTTGAAAAAGGATGAAGTAGATATCTTTTCATTGTTATGCAGCTGCCACGTTTGCACGCATATTGATCCTCATTTATCATTCCTCTTCCCCCTACTCCCTTTAATTAACCAATAAGTAATTTCATAATCAAGAGTGACTGATTTTCAAAGCTCCATGGATGTAGGACAAATTCACATCATCGGAGGTCTGTTGCTGCCAGTATGGTTCAGGGTGTCTACATTTTGGAACGGGACCGCCAACTGAAGCGCCAGGGTGCTGAAGCTCTTGGTCCACCATGGTGGGAGTTCTTTCATTTCCATCTGCTTCGTCAGCTGGTAGATGACGCTGATTCCTCCATTTTTGGTGCAATTTATGAATTTACACCACCAACATCTCATTGTCACCAGTCAATAGATGAAAGTCCACGATATATAATTGCCTTTCGTGGCACCATAACTAAGCCCGACTCTTTGTCGCGTGACCTTGAACTGGATCTTCACCTTATCCGAAATGGACTTCATGAGACATCTCGTTTTGAGATAGCAATCCAAGCAGTTCGAAATGTGGTTGCTACTGTTGGTGAATCCAATGTCTGGTTAGCTGGCCATTCCCTGGGCGCAGCAATGGCATTGCTTGCTGGAAAGACCATGGCTAAGACAGGCATCTTTCTCCAAGCGTTTCTGTTTAATTCACCATTCTTCTCTGCACCGGTTGAAAGAATTAAAGACAAGCGAGTCAAAAAAGGGATTAGGATTGCAAGCAGTGTTATCACGGCGGGAATTGCTTTTGCTTCAAAAAAGAACTATCAAAATAGTCGATCAGTAGATCCATTTGCTGCTCTTTCTGCATGGATCCCATATATATTTGTCAACCCTGGTGATCATATCTGCTCAGAGTACATTGGTTATTTTGAACATAGGAAGACAATGGATGATATTGGAATTGGAGCTATCGAGAAGTTGGCAACCCAACATTCACTTGGCGGTCTTCTTATGAGTGCAGTGGGTAAGGATTCAGAGCCACTCCACCTCATCCCTTCAGCAAATCTGGTAGTCAACATATCGCCTGCTCCACATTTTAAGGAAGCCCATGGAATCCACCAGTGGTGGAGACCCGATTTAACCTTGCAGTGTAAGGCTTACAACTACAAATAGCTTTTTGCACCTGCAGTTCTTGGAGCAGGAAAATCTTGTACAGGAAAACTGGAACTGGTTTTCTACAGCGTGGCACATTGGATTTGGTAAACCTGGTTAAAGCTTTTTCTGATTCGCAGTTGCATGACTATTTATGTTAGCAAGTGAATGGGATAGTGGTGACATATCATGTACGCCATTCAGATGGAAAATGGAGCAAACGGCTCCTACTTGATGCTCAAGGACGTGGGCAACTTCTATATGCTTTTCTGATGGCTATGAAAACTACAGCATTATGAAATTATTGAACTGGTTGGGCATCTTCATTTAAACGATATAATGATGGTACATATCCTTCTTTGTTTATTGTTGGCAGTAAATAGTGGTAAAGATTTAAGTTAAGCAAGTCAGGAGAAGGTATGTGAATCATCGGTTATAAGGAACTGGAACAAAGTAACAAAAGTTGCAAGCGCAATAACAAAATGCAATGTGGTTTTATTTTCCTATTCCATGTTCAGAATTACGAGTAAATTGAATAAAATTGTGAATATCGTATCAGATTTGGTATCGGATTGTGTTTTGGTACGATATTGTACCGGTATAGATCTGTATTGGATATCGTTTCGAGTAAATTTTTAAATTTATAAAATAGTCTATAAAATTTTTAAAATTTGCAAAATAGTCTATTGGTATATTGTACAGTTGTACTGTATACTTTTCAAGTGTACGTTAACCCTGTTTTCAAAAATTATAATAATAAATAATAATCACAATTAATATGAAATAATAATATATTTTAAATATTTTACATATAAATAATAATTACAATTAATATAAAAAAGACAATCATTATTATACAAATATAAAATTAAGAATAATACAAAGTATTTAAAATATTACAATAATATAATTTCATCATTTTAATAAATAATAATTACATCAAAACATCCAATAAAAAGAACATTAAATATCCCTACACAATTTATAAAAGAAATTTATGACGAATAAACAATCAAGTAGAAGTTAAACTTGAAACAAAAATATTTACAATTACATTACATATATAGAATTTAATATAAACATCAAATATAAGTAAAATTAAAAGAAGAGGAAAAATAAAAACCTGAAACGAAATTTAATCCTCAATGAGAAGATACCCGCTATAACTGCACTGATCACAATTATCATTTGGTACAAAATTATCATCATTGAGAGGAGCTTTATCATCATTATCATTCAAATTTAATGCACCAAATGACATATTAATGCTTTCACATCTAAGATCATCTTTCAAGTTATTGACATCTAAAAATTCGATTTTTCAGAAACCAAATCCACCAAAAGATCAATATTATTAATGTAAATTGGATCAGCTGAACTACTTGTGCTATTAAGACTCATAGCAAATAATTAAATTTAATTATTAGAAAACTATAAAAAAAACTATGTCGAAATTAATAATGATAATAACATATCTTTCTCGTGTAACGAATAAAAACTAAGTCATTCAACTTCTTATACTTCAATTTATTTTTTTTTAAATGAATAAATTTAAATGTGCTTTAATTTGATTCGTAACCTGAAGCACTCACAGTGCTTCAGTGCTTCACGTTAACTTAAAATCTTCTGAATGTTTTTCTTGGGGTGAATTCCCTCGCTGGATATGCATCCAAAATGGCAAGTGCGACTTAAAAAAGTAAAGTAATATTTTCCAACCCGATTCTACCCTTACGTATAATCCCTAATCCCTATCCCAGAACACCTTTTTCATCTAGAGACGATAAAAAATGAGTAACCTTTTACCGTTTAGCTTGATTGGCCTTGTACTATTTTTAATTTTTTTCTCTTTAATTAAGTGAAGGTGGCTATGACTGTGTCCACAAAGGGAAGCTTCATAGTCACAGGTTTGCAACGGTAAGAATTTTGGGTAAGTCCGGAGCTAATACGTAAGAGCCGTTTGGTTCTAATTTTATTTTATTTTTATTGTTTTTAGTTTTTATTTTTTGTTTTTAATTTTTGTTTTTTTTAAAATAAATATTTATTTGGTTGAAATTTGCAGTATAATAATTAAAAATAAAAATTTATTTATTAAAATTTATAATATAAAAATTGAAAATAAAAACTTATTTATCTGGAGCTAATTGCTAAGATTTCGTTAACAAAGTTGCCATATCAGGAAGAATCCACCGTGTCAATATGGTGCGTCTCATTGGCCTGTATACGATTTCATATCCAGTGGTTCTCTAGATAAGTACATATTTTCATGTGGAAGTGTTAGTAACAATGTCAACAATAGGAATAGCTTGTGGACTCGAATTGTAAAATGAAAAATTTCAACATCATCTGAATGAGAAATTGTCTAAAAAATTTTAGATCGGCTCCAGAGTTATTTTAAAAGAAACATCGGAGGCATTTCCTACGAGGTTGGCGTTTATAATTTTGGAGTATTTTAGCTGATCATTCGAGCCAAGTATTCTTTCCTAGTTGTAATTATGACCAATGCAATAAACAAAACAAAATCAAATTCATAAATGCCTTTAAAGAAGAAAGGAAAATAGCCAAGAAGATGAATATAGTTGCTTTATAGTGCATAAAGTTGATCTGACCTTCCATGAATATAGTCCAAACATTTTTAAAAACTTTTTTGAGTCCCTTTGCTACGTGGGTTGCACATTTAACAAGGGCCCAAAAAATAAAATTACGTCAGGTGGCTTTTTTGATGTGGAGAGAGCAAAAATATTAAGTCGAGGTTCAAATTAAATGATTGTAAAATGTTGCTGTGTTTCTTTTTAAAGATATAAATGTTTGAGTTCCAATTAAATTTCAATAAAAATGTTAGAGTTTAATTTGACTCTTTTGCTAAATAGAAAATTATCTTTTTGTCCTAAATAATTTTTTTTAAAAAAAGTATTTGTAGTAGGATATGATTTTTAAAAGAAGACGACACATTCAAAAGTATATAATCTTTTGAGTTTTTTTTTAATTTAGTGCCCAACTTTTCAATTTAGCTATTAACCTTTGAAATTTTGTATAAATTAGGTCAAAATAATTTTTTCGGTGATGGAGCTAATAGATAGACATTCATGCAGTATCTCAAAAGGTTAGATACTTTTGAATTTGATCCTTATACCCCTTTTATATTAAAAAGAAAGAAATTATATGAATGAAAAGGATATTTGAGAGAGATATTGATGAATTTCAACAATAATAAATTTCTAGGAGTTTCTAATTCATTTAAAAATCTAATATGTAGTTATTTGTATTTTACATCTTCTTAGTGTAAATATATGGAAGTTGATTTAAGTGAAATAGAGTCATGATGAGTTATCTCTTTATCAAATTTAGGCAACCTTGGCATCAAATTTTGATTTAAGGATAAAGAAACAAAATTATTTTTCTCTCCAAAAATAATTGCTATCCTATTCTTTTATTTTGGTATAATGTCTTATAAATATACTTCCATTGATATTTGATAAGAGTGTAAAATGCTATATTATTTTCCCTTAATATTT
The DNA here is from genome assembly GCA_025629825.1 of Erythroxylum guanchezii. Taxonomy (NCBI): domain Eukaryota; kingdom Viridiplantae; phylum Streptophyta; class Magnoliopsida; order Malpighiales; family Erythroxylaceae; genus Erythroxylum; species Erythroxylum guanchezii. The sequence continues at coordinate 27,514,400 of JAOTAX010000198.1, read as the reverse complement.
AATGTTTTATATGTAACTTATATCCATATGAATTCATCATCTTTATATTTTGGTTAAGGATGCAATTAGATGTGTTAAGGGTAAAATGAAGACATGCGAGCATAACTCCTATTGTATTTGAGAATATGTGATCTTAGAGTTGAACTTTGCCATGAATTGGAGTTTATGAGGAAAAGTAAGAAGGAAACATCATTGCTTGCTAAACACAGCCCGATACATAGGCACGTGTAAGTTGATGTTGTTCTTAAACAACCTAGATATAAATACAAGGTCTAATATATAAGAAAAAAGGAATTCATATGATAGAGAAAATTTTTAAGATACGAACATATCGCAAATCATGCCTATATCTACAAAAGTTATAAAAAGATTAAGGCGTTTCAGCATGTGTCCATTTCCATTAAAGTTATAGAAAGATATATCACTTGAGACACGAGCGTGTCAGAGGCTATATCTCTATCTTGATTGAAGTAGTAAGATACATAGTTAGAGATATGATCGTATCCCAGTTAGTGTTAATTTTAAAAATAAAGAAACATATCATATTTAAATAGAAAAACCCTAATTTTAGAATTAGTTTTTTATTAAATTTTTTAGGGCTTAGACTAAAGCTAGTTGTAATTCTTTCTCTCTTCTCAGTAGTCTTTTCTGTTTTTCATGTTCATGCATGACTAATCTTCTACATTTAAGGAAACTAATACAGATTTGTTAAACTGTGAAATTTAGTTTATTTTTATTGTTTAATTTATGTATTGGGTATTAGATGTTCTTTTATAATTATGTCACTTAATTGCGGAGAGGTCTATTAGTTTATTATTTGATTCTACTATTAGAATTATGCACGGAAAGGTTAGTCAAAATTATACGGAAAAATTATGCACAAAAAAATTAGTCAAAATTACTTTGACATTTCTAAATATTTGGGTAGTCATGATACGTTGCTCGTCGTCAATCTTGATCTATGATTATAAATTGTTTAATTGGAGAATTAAAGATAAATTAAAAAGAGTTTTAATTTATCTAATTTTAATTATGAATTAAAATTAGATTTTATAATCGTTGCTAACATATTTGGGACCCTAATGGATTTCATATATAGAATGGGTTTAAGAGAGCAAAGTTAATTTAATCAAGTTGGACTTAATTGTAAAGTATGATATTTAATAAATAAGGATTAATATGAGATATTAAATCTTAAGTGGGCATAATTGGTATTTAATTATAATTATTTGTAATTCTAATTAAAGTTCAATTGAAATTAGAATTTAATTTAAGTCCAAAGCTTATTATAAATAGGCTTAAGCTCTATGGAGCTAGTACTTCTTGCTTAACCCTCTATGTAAAAGTTATAGAGTTCTTTCAATTCATTCTGTAGATATCGTTGGAGGCCGGACATTTGGCAATTATGGTAGTTGAAACATATCGGTTTTAGGAACGGCTTGAGGGATACGACAAGATAAAGATCAAGTTTAGGAATTATGTATGAATTAAATTTCTGCTTTATTATAATTTGTGTTGATTATTTTATAAAATTAAATAGATATTAGTTTTTGGGAAATCAAAGGTCACGAAAAGTTTCGTGATTATTCTATTGCAGTCAGGATTGAATCTCAACCCAGTTTTCCAACAAGAACAATTGGTATTGAATTTTTTTTTCCTAATGTTTATACTGCAAATATCATGTATTGATAGGAGCACAGTCCAGATTACACCTTTTTCTTGTTCTGTTTCTTTGTACTGGAATCATATTTTGATATTTGTTTCCCTGCTTTTCCTATTTTCTCAAATACTCTTTATCATCATCAGCTGACAATGGGTAGTTACATAGTTTTGAGATTTCTCTTACTGTAAGAACCAATGTTATGAATACCGTACCGGGCTCGGTACCGGATTGAGCTCTAGAACGGAACTGTACCGGTACCGGTCAGTATCGGGTACCGTTTCGTGAAATTTTTTAAATTTATAAAATAGTCCCTAAAATTTTTAAAAATTGCAAAATAATCCATATTGGTATATTATACAGTTGTACTGTACACTTTACTAGTTTACTGTTTATATCAGCCATGCTTTCAAAAATCTTAATAATAAATAATAATGACAATTAATATGAAATAACAATAATTTTTAAATATTTTACA
>JAOTAX010000198.1:27491723-27502764 GCA_025629825.1 Erythroxylum guanchezii | reverse complement strand
TTTTAAAAAAATCTTATACTGAGATTCGTTTGACCGACTGATGTAGTACGCCACCCTCACGGGGCACGGACTCGGATATCACCAACGATATCGGGTTCGGGTCACGCGGGAGTGGGGTGTTACAATTAAAATAGGATAACATAATCAATTCCTAATGAGAGAAAGAAACAACAAAAATAATTAGAAAAAGTACTTAACTCGGGTCGTCGGTGTCGATTTTACCTCTGAACCGGCGTCGGGATGCCTAGCCCGTCATGGGTTTTTCTCGAAAAATTGATTCAGCCCCCTTTTAATGTCTCTAGCCAAAAATCCCTAATTAACTCTTACGCAGCCCTCTTCTTTACTATAGCATTGTCACAATTAAGATTTAATGACCATGCTACTGTTCACTGGACTCCTATCTATTGTGTCCACTGTGCTTATTCTTCTGCGCCTAGCCTCTTGTTTCTTCTCTACTGTGCCTTCCCCTATTGTTGCGTGTGATTCCCTAAGCTGTAGCCGCAGCTCTTCACTGCTTGACGGCTCTGCTTCCAAGCCGCTGCACTCTTCCTCCTTACTGTAGTGTGATTTGACAAATTAATATGCTCCTCACTTAAAACCCTTGGCTGCCCTTGCGTGCGTGCTGCTTGTGCTGCTTTCCTTGTGCCTTAAGCTACTTAAACGCAACGTTGCAATGTAAACACTGCAACATTCATACTGCGTCAACGTATGCGTTGCTGCGTTAATCACAACGCAATAACTTCTCTCTTTTTTTTTCAAGCAAGCACTTTAAATTCTCCTATTTTGATTTTTCTTGTCTTTCTTTTTTTTTCTTCTTCTTGCTCCATGAAGACAAGCAAAAATAAATCTTCGAAAAATGACCCAAATGTAATGCTTCCAACTCACTTTAATTTCTTTGCTCCCCAATTGTACCTAAAATCATATATGAATTAAAGTGAATATCTTAAGCATTTTTATGTCAATAATCTCTAAGTGTAAATGATTAAATATATTAACAATTAAACACATATCAATTTCCCCCACACTTAGCTTTTGTCCGTCCTCGGGCAAAACATTAAAAGTAAGCTCAAAGACCCGAAACATTTACTCAATTCCCATATTTTCTGAGAATATATAATCATAATCAAAGATGAGTGACTTTCAAAAATTATAGCAAGAAATCAACATTGCCAACTTTTATTCATGATCAATCAATATTCAATATCTTCAAAAACTGAGAAATCTAATGGTAGACTCGGAAAATGTGTTTGATTAAAATATATCCATGGGTACACTCAACATCATTCATGATTATGACAATCCACAACTTTGCATATCATTTTATTTCTCTACCACTAATGTTCACATGCAAAATCATGAATCAAAGGACTTTTCAAGGTTATAATGTGGGCAAAGGTAAGGTGAGATATATTTGGGTTAAGTAGCATGAAAGCTACCAAAGTTAGTGAAACAAAAGTAACACTCAATCAAAAACTGGGTACCGTCAGCTATGACGAATGCAATATTTATATTTTACAACTTCATTTAGCTCTCATATACAAACCACATGAAGCATATATTATTCCGAAGGAATTACTCGTACAATTTATGCCAATGAAATAACAAAAGTGAACCTTCCAAGCCAATCTCTACCTCATGCTCAACATACTCAAATATCACATTCATTATAACTTTAGGAAGATGCATAAACTATAAACAACTTTTCAACACGTATGCAATTCCTCCTTGATACATTTTTTTAAAACAATTTTTTTCTTTTCTTTTCTTTTTCTTCTTCTTCACTTTCTTTTTTTCATTTTCTTTTCTTTTCGTTTTTCTTTTTCTCTTCTTTTTTTTTCTTTCTTTCTTTTTCTTGTAAAAATTAAAATAAACTACATCAACATGAGAATTTCAATGATAAGACATAAAATAACATCCCAAGATTATAACCAACCCTCACATATGTACACCTCCACACTTAGAATTTTATATATCCACAAACTCAACAATCATAAATGTTTCACTAGCTTTATGACTTGAGTAGGACATTTGGTTAAGTTAAAAAGCATAAAATGTGGTTTATACAAAAAGAAAGGCTAAAGCTCAAAGGGTTTTATCAAGGAAAAAATCATGTCAATAGGGTAGGTTATTTGGCTAATGTAGTTTATGAAAAACAAAGAATGCCTAATCATATCCATGTTAATGCATGTGATAAAAATGTGGTTTCAAATAGAAATTCAACGCAAAATCAAGATATACATGTCATGAATGTCACACATTATCAAAAGACAATGAGACTGATATGAATGTATCAGTTAAATAAGGCTCAAAATCTCACCGGCTTTGTCTACCATTAGTCATTACTCTTCCAAAGATAATACATATCGACCAATCACAAGAGCAAAAGTACATGTTAAAGTTGCTATGAAATTCTCTAGTCAATCCACACTCTAATTCTGATTATATAATCCCAGAAGCAATAGAAAATGAGAAAATGTTTGTTTCATTTAATTTATTCTTTCTCTCATTTTGATTGAAAACTTAAAAACAAGTAAAACAAACAAATTCAAAAACACACATGCATAAAAAAAATAATACGAAAATGTAAAGGAAAAGAAATTTACTTATCTTGGATTGCTTCTCAAGAAGCGCCTTTATTTAGGGTCGTTGGCTCGACTCTTTGTTTTCTCACGTGACAAAATTGTGATCTTCCGGTATTACAGTTAGTGCCACTTCCACGCGAGGTTGTTTGGGATAGGGCCTTAGCTAATTATTATCCTCATTTAGCATCTTCCCTATCCTCAGCTTCTCAATTCCGACTGAGTCTATACATTTCAGAAATATTTCGAACGTCTCTTCACTTTTTTCTTCATCATTTAACTCCTCTAGTCTGTTATGTAAAGGTAAAGAGTTAGTTTCAAAAATAATTATGGACTCAATACTTACCTCCGAGCTAAAAGATGTGTCCTTTTCGGCTTTGAGTTGGTTCTCAACTTCTTCGGCATAAACAATTCGTTGAGGATTGACCTCAAAATTCTCAAGCTCCTCATCACTTTGCACATTTTTCGCACAGACTTCAGTTGGGTATACCTCAGGTTGATACAACTGCTCCTCTTCGCTTTGCAATTCTAGGCGATCAAGACTTATTGCCATCTGACCCATTAGGTGTTCCATCCTCTGTTTGCTTACTTTTGTCTCTTGTCGAAATTCTTGCATCTGTTGCTGCAAATCCTGTAAAAGTTGCAAATTGTTAGCAGCCATATTATTAACAAGTTCTTCAAGAGATGCAACTGAATCGTGATGGCTCTCCGAATCTTGGGCATTAGACCATGTGTTTTCTTGGAAATTGCCCTCAATTCTTCTAGAATTGTAAAGTATTCTCCTGTAATTGTAACATCAACTCTTCCAGAGATGGACCGGAGTTGTGATAGAAAGCTTCTGGTCTGTACGAGAATTGTTGTGCGTCCTGTAGACTATCATGGAAGTAATTCTGATGATTATTCCATCCATAACAAAAGTGAGGTTGGTCAGTTCAAATATTATTATAGGATTGAAAATATGAGTTGTAAAAGAAATTACTTCCGTCCATAAATTGTTTTTTGCACACAAATAAAAAAAAATGAACAGATCATAAAATAACAGGAAAAAATTAATTACGAACAAATATATACAAAACAACAATTAACTCACAAACAAAAACTAAAATACCGCACTCCCCAGCAACGGGGTCAAAATTTGACCGCCCGTCGTTACGCTAGTCAAAATAAAATAACTAGACTACTACTATAGCAGTGGTAAGTCTAGGTCGATCCCACAGAGAGTGTGTGTAAAATTTAAGAAGTGAAATTAACCGGTGTTTACACTTAGCGGGGGGTTTTGGATTTTTCAAGGAAGAAAATAAAATGAAACTAACTAATAAAATCAAATTAAAGAAAACATGCAAAAAAATGAAAAAAAAAAGTATAGAATTCGATAGGGACCCAGTTCTTTGGTTCAATCTCGGCCTACACCCTCACTAAGCATATTTTATTAATTTGTTGTTCTTTAACCTTTCCTAGCAACTATTAATAGTGGGTTAAAAATTAACCCGAGTTTTTCCTTAGGTTTTGTTTAATCAAGATACGATCGTTAATTAAACCTAACCATCGAACAACCTAGGATATGATCTCTAGATTTAATTAGGCAGTAGCATTACGAATTAGAAAAACCGATTAATCAAGGCAACAATCACATACGATGCGTCATTTAACCTAGGTCATGTTATTCTTAATGATTACGAATCATTAGTCGCTACACATGAATTTCAACATAACAATTATGGATTGCATTGAAATCCTAGTAATGGGTTTGCAATTAACAATTCAATGAACGCATTAAAATCATCAACTCACAATACCCGATGAGTTCATACATAAATAATCGAACAATAACGAAAAGTCGATTATCCATACACAAAACCCAAATCCATTAAAATAGGATAACACAATCAATTCCTAATGAGAGAAAGAAACAACAAAATTATTAGAAAAAAATACTTAACCCGGGTTGTCGGCGGCGATTTTACCTCCGAACCAGTGTCGGAATGCGTAGCCCTTCATAGGTTTTTCCCGAAAAATTGATTCAGTCCCCTTTTAATGTCTCTAGCCAAAAACCCTTAATTAGCTCTTGCGCAACCCTCTTCTTTACTGTAGCATTGTCACAATTAAGATTTAATGACCATGCTATTGTTCACTAGACTCTTATCTGTTGCGTCCACTGTGCTTGTTCTTTTGGTCCTAGCCTCTTGCTTCTTCTCTACTGTGCCTTCCCCTACTGTTGCGTGTGATTCCCTAAGTTGCAAGCCGCAAGCCCAAGCTGTAGCCACAGCTCTCCACTGCTTGACGCCTTTGCTTCCAAGCCGCCGCACTCTTCCTCCTTACTGTATTGTGATTTGACAAATTAATATGCTCCTCACTTAAAACCTTTGGCTGCCCCTGCGTGTGTGCTGCTTGTGCTGCTTTCCTTGTGCCTTAAATTGCTTAAACGCAGCGTTGCAACGTAAACGCTGCAACATTCACGCTGTGTCAACGCATGCATTGCTGTGTTAAACACATCGCATCAACTTATCTCTTTTTTTTTCAAGCAAGCACTTTAAATTCTCCTATATTGATTTTTCTTGTCTTTCTTTTTTTTTTTTGCTCCATGAAGACAAGCAAAAATAAATCTTCGAAAAATGACCTAAATGTAATGTTTCCGACTCACTTTAATTTCTTTGTTCCCAAATTGTATCTAAAATTATATATAAATTAAATTGAGTATCTTAAACATTTTTATGTCAATAACCGCTAAGTGTAAATGATTAAATATATTAACAATTAAACATATATCACATGCGTACTTGGGAGATAGGTTTTTCTTGTTGATTAAGTCTAATAAAACTAGGTCAAAGATGGTTGAGTTTCATTCGGAAATTAATGCTAATTGTTACGGTTGTTTGTTTTGTTTCCATCAGTTTACGAAGTGGAGTCGTTATGTTGTTTTTAGAAAGTTAAAGTTTAGACAAAATATTTCAGTAAGGAAAGAGAATATCAGAAGGAAAGATTAGATTTGACCTATTCCCGCACATTCCACACGCTTCGTGTTTGCTACTATGATTATCCACTTCTTACTGGTGTCCACCGTAAGTCCATATCTTCATCAGTTGCACCAGCCCATTTGATCAAATACCTTGGCGCTGTCTGTGGAAAACAAACCCAGGACCACATGGTGAATATTTCATTAGGATCCTAAGGAGGGGAAGAAATGTTACGTGCATGGGTGACCCATGCTTCTTGTCGTGACCAGTCTTACTCTCGACAGTTGCTTGGCAGACAAGTTGGCAAGAGTGGAGGACATGGACACGTGGGAGATAGGTTTTTATTGTTGATTAAATCTAATAAAACTAGGTCAAAGCTTGTTGAGAACATTAATGCCAATTGTTACTGTCAGTTTTCATAGTGGAATGGTAAACGGTCGACTAAGTGTTAGGTCGTTATTTTTTTTTGTTAGTTTGCAACATTCTGTCTAAACTCTCAACTTTCCAAAATAACGTAACAGAGACAGTGAGGAGACAGAACAGAACAGGACCTCTTCCGATATCATCGTGGTCAGGTCTGTTGTTTTAGTTCAGTTCATCAACGTACACTTTTCGTTTGCTTTTCAACTCTACATATCATTCCTGCTATTTACGTGGCTAGACCAATTTCAACTCTAACTTTGCTTGCTTTCGTAGAATTCTTGTTCAGGGTCTGCGTTAAATTTGATCTTCATTTTGTGGTTCCTTGATTCTCTTTTCGGGTTTGAGATTTATAAGGAGTTTGTGTGAACAATGAAGTGATTGAATTGTCGACTTTTGTTCATGAGATTTCACAGTCTACTATTTTTTACATCTTCTTCTTCTTCGATTTGGACTTGTAATGTCTCTCAACTCTCTTCGCTTTTAGCTGGGAGCTTCTATTTTTTTTCGTACCCATCAAATTTTATACCGATTTTCCTGTAGTTTTAGCTCGCGCGCGCGATCATTGTTGTTGTCTATTGATACCGGCAGTAGTCGTGGTCGGTTCTTGATTGTTTTTGGTGTTCTTTGAGTGGGTTTTGAGTTAAATTTACATCTCCTTCAGCTTGTTTCATTATTTGTTTGTTTGATTTGTGTTTTTTTGGTGCTTTCCGACGCGTGCTAGTGGTGCTTTAGCTTCCATGAGCTCGGTGGTTCTCCATTTTTTGGGTTTTGGGTGTTCTTTGGTTGGGACTTGGATGGGTTTTTAGCGTCTGGTTTCATAGATTAGATCGAAGTAGTGGGTGCTTCTACCTTTTGGGTTTATTCAGTAATATGGGGTAATTATTAAGTATATAATAGTAAGGACTGATGGGACTACCTATTGCTTGTTTCCTTCACTAAAATTCAAGCAATTTCCAGCATAAGTTTCTAGCAATCCAAATCTTTAGTTTCAAGAACTTTTACTTGAAACTGAATTCCCAGATCTGAAACTCAAAATTCCAGCCGTCAAAAATTCTAAATTTCTGAGTTTTAGTTAGTAGTTGATTTTTTCTTCTATTTATGCTTACATAATTCAATCGTGAACTTTTTCTTGCCATAAGTTGCATATGGGACGAAGCTTCTGCTTCTGAATACTCAAGTGCTTACACAAGCAACACTACTTTTGAGCCAAAAATGCACGTTGAGAGCTGACCACTGACTGGTTTTCCTTGTGCATTCAAGTGGCTTCACGAGGCAGCAAGCACAAAGGCTGAAAGTAACTTATGGCGGTAATGGCTTCTGGGGGGGACGATTTCAACCTCTCAGGGCCCCGACATTTAACTTTTGTTGATTGGTAAGATTCTTGTACTTTTCGCACAAACTGCCTACGATCTCCCTTCCTCTTCTTTCCATTCTTCCACCACCCCACAGCCCTGCAATGGAAAACAGTTGAAAAAGGATGAAGTAGATATCTTTTCATTGTTATGCAGCTGCCACGTTTGCACCCATATTGATCCTCATTTATCATTCCTCTTCCCCCTACTCCCTTTAATTAACCAATAAGTAATTTCATAATTAATCAAGAGTGACTGCTTTTCAATGCTCTATGGATGTAGGACAAATTCACATCATCGGAGGTCTGTTGCTGCCAGTATGGTTAAGGGTGTCTACATTTCGGAACGGGACCGCCATCGTGCTGAAGCTCTTGGTCCACCGTGGTGGGAGTTCTTTCATTTCCATCGCTTTCGTCTACTGGAAGATGATTCCTCCATTTTTGGTGCAATTTATGAATTTAAACCACCAACATCTCATTGTCACCAGTCAATAGATGAAAGTCCACGTTATATAATTGCCTTTCGTGGCATCATAACTAAGCCCGAAGCTTTTTTGCGTGACCTTGAAGTGGGTTTTCACCTTATGCGAAATGGACCTCATGAGACATCTCGTTTTAAGATAGCAATCCAAGCAGTTCGAAATGCGGTTGCTACTGTTGGTGAATCCAATGTCTGGTTAGCTGGCCATTCCCTGGGCGCAACAATGGCGTTGCTTGCTGGAAAGACCATGGCTAAGACAGGCATCTTTCTTCAAGCATTTCTGTTTAATTCACCATTCTTCTCTGCACCTCTTGAAATAATTAAAGACGAGCGAGTCAAAAAAGGGATTAGGATTGCAAGCAGTTTTATCAAAGCGGGAACTGCTTTTGCTTTAGAAAAGAAATATCAAAATAGTGGATCAGTAGATCCATTTGCTGCTCTTTCTGCATGGATCCCATATATATTTGTCAACCCTGGCGATCATATCTGCTCAGAGTACATTGGTTATTTTGAACACAGGAAGACAATGGATGATAATGGAATTGGAGATATCGGGAAGGTGGCAACCCAACTTTCACTTGGCGGTCTTCTTAAGAGTGCAGTGGGTAAGGATTCAGAGCCACTCCACCTCATCCCTTCAGCAATTCTGGTAGTCAACAAGTTGCCTTATCTACATTTTAGGGAATCCCATGGAATCCGCCAGTGGTGGAGTCCCGATTTAACCTTGGAGTGTAAGGCTTACAACTACAAATAGCTTTTTGCACCTGCAGTTCTTGGAGCAGGTAAATACTTTTTATATATCTTGTGCAGGAAAACTTTAATTGGTTTTCTACACACTGGCACATTGGATTGGTAAACCTGGAGTCCAGATCTGGTTAAAGTTTTTTCTGATTCGCATTGCATGACTATTTATGTTAGCAAGTGAATGGGACAGTGGTGACATATCATGTACGCCATTCAGATGGACTTGGTAAATGGAGCAAACGGCTCCTACTTGATGCTCGAGGACGTGGGCATCTTCTATATACTTTTCTGATGGCTATAAAAACTACAGCATTATGAAATTATTGAACTGGTTGGGCATCTTCATTTAAATGATATAATGATGGTACATATTGACAGTAAATAGTGGTAAAGATTTAAGCTAAGCAAGTCAGGAGAAGGTATGCGAATCATCGGTCATAAAGAACTGGAACAAAGTAACAAAAGTTTAGCCTTGTACTACTTTTAATTTTTCGTCTTTAATTAAGTGAAGGTGGTTATGACTGTCTACAAAGGGAAGCTTCATAGTCACGGGTTTGCAGCGGTAAAAATGTTGGGTAATTCTGGAGCTAATTGCTAAGATTTTATTAACAAAGTTGCCATAATGGGAAGAATCCACCGTGTCAATATGGTGCGTCTCATTGGCTTATATACGATTTCAAGTCCAGTGGTTCTCTAGATAAGTACATATTTTCTAAGTGTTAGTAACAATGTCAACAATAAGAAGTTGAATGAGTTGTTCTTGGAATAGCTTGTGGAATCGAATTGTAAAATGAAAATTTTCAACATCATCTGAATGAGATTGTGTCTAAAAAATTTTAGATTTCAAACTTGCAAAATTGAAGCCAATAGATAATAATATGTGTCCTTAATAGAAAATGAGGGATGATTGGTTATATGGCTCCAGAGTTATTTTAAAAGAAACATTGGAGGCATTTCCTGCGAAGTTGATATATGTTTATAATTTTGGAGTGTTGTTGATGGAAATAGTAGGTGGAAGGAAAAAATTCAAGACTTTAGCTGATCATTCGAGCCAAGTACTCTTTCCTAGTTGGAATTATGACCAATGCAATAAACAAAACAAGATCAAATTCATAAATGCCTCTAAAGAAGAAAGGAAAATAGCCAAGAAGATGAATAAAGTTGAGCCCGAATGCTCGGCCTTCCATGAATATAGTCCAAACATTTTTAAAAACTTTTTGAGTCCATCTGCTACGTAGGTTGCACATTTGACAAGGGGCCCAAAAAATAAAAATATGTGAGGTAGGCTTTTTTATGGAGAGATAACAAAAATATTAAGTCGAGGTTCAAATTACACGATTGTAAAATGTTCGAGTTCTAATTAAATTTCAATAAAAATATTAGAGTTTAATTTGACTCTTTTCTTAAAGGTGTAACACACTCTTTACTAAAAAGTAAACACTAGAAAAGTATTTTTTTGGCCTAAATAATTTTTTAGAAAAAAAGTATCTGTAGTAGGATATAATTCTTAAAAGGAGATAACATATTCAAAAGTATATAATCTTTTGAGATTTTTTCAATTTAGTGCCAAACTTTTCAATTTAGTTATTAACCTTTCAAATTTTGTATAAATTAGGTCAAATTATTGTTTTTGATGATGTAGCTAATAGATGGACATCCATGTGGCATTTACCCTGCATTTGGTTTCTGTCCGAAGGGGTGAGGACAGTGGACAAGGACAGAAAAGTCCTGTCCTTAACTCTGTTTGGTTGTTGTCTGCATGAATTTCTGTCCCGTCCTCAGTGGACAAAGACAAAAAATTATGTCTAATCCTAAACTGTTGGACAGCCGTCCACTGTCCAACAGACAAGAAAAATAAAGACAAAGCAGTCGCTTGTCTGTCCGAAACCTAAACACAGATATGTCGCCTCTTCGTCTTCCTCCATCTGCCTCTTCCAACTAATCACTGTCGCACCTCCTCTTTGTTCATCTGCTCATCTCTCGCACCTCCTCATGTAGCTCGCACCTCGTGTTCTTCGTTCTGCCTAAGTCACTCTCCCTTCAAGCGACCCCAGAGTTCGACACTCGAGCCTCCCTTCTGGGTAAGATGCTGTTCATCCCATCGTGTATTTCTTTTATAATACGTATGGTTGGTAGATGAGGTTTCTGTATGGAGATAATAATGGATCGGTTTTGCATGAAGACAACCGATAGTCTTGAAAGGCCATTTGAGATTAATCTGTCGTCCTCTTCTCTGCTTCCACAGAAACAGCGGCATTGCTAGGAGTCCCAATCAGAAACGCATTCGACGTATTGTGCTCAAAGTGGTAAGTCGTCTATCTTATCTTCATCCAAGATTGATTTGGGGAAATTGTTCTGTGCGAATTTGTTTGTGTAAGGATTAAATAATTATACTAGTTAGTCTTTCTCCCCTTTTTCTTGTTATTTTTCCAGTGTTCGTTGTGGCTTTTTCCTTTTCTTTTTGCTGGTTCTTTTATGATTCCATTGGATTGGATCTGGTTATTCTTTT